>MU134297.1:0-426378 GCA_015039355.1 Ramaria rubella | reverse complement strand
TATTACTCTCAGTCTCATCGGTTTAGTCACGTCCAGTCACTACTCCACTTATATTCCCGTTGGAGGTTCCGATCACCTTATAGTGTGATATCGGACCGTCCACCCTTAGGTTTCCATATATTCACATGTACTTCGATGTATGTATCTATGTAGGGACCGTCCACCCTTAGGTTTCTCTTTTCGGATCCCGAGGGTGACGGTTTCATTGACGGATTACTCCCTTATTGAGGCTTTATTGGTCGTCATACTAATGGATGCGTTCTCGTGTGTGAGAACGCATGCACTCGTACGACTGATTACCGTGAATTTGCCGGGGTTCACGGTTCTTCTCTTATTCTTTCTATCCCTCGTCTCCTCCCCTTTACTCCTTCTTATCTATTTTTGACTACCTTTTTTATTTCCTTACACCTCAGTATCCCTAGAGAGTCCCCAAGGGGAATGTAGTGGAGGGAAAGATCTCACACTGCAGGGGCTGTGTGACTGTGGATACCCTCCGTGTTCACCCTAAACTGCTTTCCACAGTTTTAGACGATGTGCTTATGCTGCTCCCCGTGGACCCACCTCCGCTACCTTCAACCATTATTCCAGACCCCGACGATTTAGACGAAGCCCCTAGGTGAGCAGTACGAGCATAGGTACCGGGAAGGTGGATTGGAATATAAACTCAGAAGGTGCCGCTTCGACTGACAGGTTCTAGACAAGTTGGAGTATCACGATCACCCTTGAAGAACAAATAGCTATTTTTCTTTACACATGTGTGACTGGGTTGTCAGTCCGACATGTAGGTGAACAGTTCCAACATGCAAATGACATGATCACGTGCTATTTCACCAAGTTGCTTATCTGCTTTGCATCACCACCTTTCTACACTGAAAATGTGTATCTGCCACAAGAGGATGACCCTACCCCTCTTCACATCCTCAACAACCCGAAATTCTTTCCATTCTTTGAGGATGCGCTTGGAGCCATGGACAGGATGCATATCAATTGCACTCCAACAGCGGCAGAACGACAGATCGTTTGTGATCAGAAAGGTGGCCTGACACAAAATTGTCTGGCCGCTTGCTCCTTTGACATGAGATTTCTTTATGTTTGCAGCAGCTGGGAGGGTTCAGCTGCAGACTCAACTATGTTCAATGATGCACGTGTGAATGATCTTTTCATCACCTGTGGCAAATATTACCTTGCAGATGCTGGCTTTCCTTCATGTGATACTCTGTTGGTTCCTTATTGAGGTGTGTGATATCATCTGGCAGAGTGGGGCCACGCAGACGCACAGTGAGTAACCCTTTGTGTCTTCATCATTTTGCACTAACTTGACTATTTCCAGCCCACGCAACTGTGAAGAACTATTTAATCTTTGGCATTCCTCTGCTAGAAATGTTGTGGAACACATTTTTGGAGTCTTGAAGGCCCGATTCAATATATTGGCAGTTGGACCCCATTACACCATGGATGTACAAGCTCATGTACCTGCAGCCCTTGCAGCGCTGCATAACTTTATTCAGGAGCATGATCCAAACAATGTAAAGGATTTGGCTGTGACAGTAGACGGCGATCCGATCCCAGGCATGTACACAGGTGAGTTGGCACTGGGCCCACCTCTGGCAGCAGAACAAATACACGCACAGACACGCCGTGAGTTCATAGTGCAGTGAATGTGGGACCAGTACCTGAGACACCGTGGTCAGGCAGATGTGTTCTAGTTCTGTAGTTAGATATCAATATATGGTGATTTCCTCATTTTATCAGCAAGTTTAAATGTTTCTTTTTTTTTTGGCAAGTTCTCTGATTTTCTGATATATTTTATATTCAAAACTATCATTGGATAGTATCTGCCTGTGGGGTACATGGAAAATTGTATTCAAGTAGTGTATCATATGGGCGAGATCCCAAAACCAAGCTCCACAAGATGTTTCACAATCCACAGCTCGCGAACCTCTGGTACCATATCACTGAGCATGGCGGCGGCGTTGGGGTTCAAGGATACATCTTCACAAAGAACAAGCTTCTTGGCAGGACTGAGATAGGGTTCACTTTGCATGATCTTCCATGCCATTGAGGCATGTCCTTCTGGGCGACTTTTGAGCTTGAGCAGATGCAGTCGTTTGTGGACATGTATACTCTCACTCAGCATTTTGGTGTGCTCAATATGGACACATGATTGCTCGCGCACGGCTTCTTAGGTCATGCCCTCAAAGGATGTGAGTCAATCGGTCATACTGTTCAATGCAACCATCCCAGTGGTACGTGGGTTCTTGAGTCCTCTGCTCCCCTCACTAGATGGTCCATCATCATTTTGCAACATTTGGCTTGCCCACCGCTTGGCGCTTGATGTGACACTGGCCCCCTCGTGTGATCTGAACCCCTCATGCAATTCAGTCTGCCTGGTGTTGAACACAAGCACAGATGCTGAAGGAGATGGTGATGGTGAGCATCTGAGAGATTCCATGTGGAGGGATGGGGGATGCATGCCAGACACATGCAAAGATTGCAGTTCCCGGCTGGGGGAAGTGGTGCTTGGGGGAGTGGGAAGAGCTGAAACAGAGGATGGGTAACCAATAGTGGATGATGGTGGACCTTGGATGGTCTCGGGCCTCTCTTCATCTGACAATCCATCCTCATCTCCGTCTCTGCCACCATTGCAGCACAAATTGGCATCTGGTAATGTGAACCCACCACTCTGTCCCTCATTCACTCTCCCCTTACCCTTGTTGCTTGGTGCACTTGATGGTGCACTTGCACCCTGATAAGCATGTGACCCTCTTGTGGCAGAAGGCATAATAAGGCTCATCGCCTCATAATGAGGGAAACCCCTATGTCCAATTCTCCTGGCATCTGGATTCTTCTGTATGGTAATCAATATTTTTTTGTTTTCTGAACGCAAATAAAACGTACCCTTGCAAACTCTGCCCAGATGTGCTCATCATCCACAAGGACACCAGTGTTGTCTAGATATGTGAACTCAGACAAGTTTTGTTTCAACCTTACCATGTGGTTGTACTGTTTCTTAAGCTAAGACAGACATCAGAGGGGGTGTAGGCCTGTGACCAGAGCCATGGGGTGGGCTATGGGAGCTGCGAGTGTGCATGACAGTGTTATCAATGTTGAGGTGGTTGTTGGCATAGTGGCAAGGATTCCAGCTCAGCTGCCGGCATACGAGCTGCTGACTACTGGTAAGCGAACAAACTGAGTTCGGTGATTTTGAATTCTGTATCCAAACAGGCTTTAACATTATCAGGAACCTGTTTTAATATACTAAGAGCCCATTCGGCAATGTGAGCAAGGAATGTGATCACAAAAGGCTCCTGCAATCCCACGTATGGACAAATCATGCCTGAGTTTGATCATGATCTGTACAACCGAACAGGCGTGTAATACAGTAGCAGTAATATAGGCATGTGACATAAAACATCCAATCCACCCCAAGGCTTTGCTACCTATGTCCTCTGCACCGGTATCGTTTTTGATAGTCTTTGCAATCTGTTGGGTGTGGAGGAAATAGAGAGTACATAATAGGTATGTACATGTGTAGCTACTTTGGAGAAGTTGCTGTAGGGATGAGAGACTCCACGCGGTTGCAGGCGTGCTCTGCGAAACTGGTCTGAGCAGTTTCGCACTTTTGGTGGGGCGATCTCGCGGGTGCATTTCACAGGAGCACTGTGACAATCCCAACTGAATGGAGCATGCCTGGGCGTGATCACAACATGTAATCATGATACCAAGTTGGCAGAGCGATCACATGGTTTCGCGTTGCTGAACGGGCTCTTAGTGCATAAGATATTCTGGACAGGCAAGGCATACAACATAGACAATAGGGCTGATCACAGTAGACATTTTGATGGGGATTTGGGATGGGGATTTGGACCTCAAATCCATCCAAATCCCCAATTCGACTCCAGGAGTCAATTTGGAAAAGTCATGTTGATTTGGATTTGGATTTTGGCCGGCAGGTAGGGCAGAGCTCAAACTATTCTTCCTGAGTCAACCTTCACTCTTCTCCCCATAGATGCGACAGACTATGAGCCCCAAGAAATGAAAGCGGTCGGTACCTGTCACCCCAATGTGCACTGAAGCCTCAACTGGCTCTCTCACTATCCGCCAACTCAAAGCTTTGTTAGCTGCTGCAAAATCCAAGGATGACTCACACCCCCTTAAAAGGACATGCAAATCCTCAGCCAAGGCCCTCGCGACGAAGGAAAACAGCACACAGGATGGGCCGAAAGTAGGAAGGAAGGGTGTTGAAGACGGCTATGTGCCTTCAGTTCCGTGAGTTCAATAATGTTTGATCTAGATGTCAAGACCGGGAGATGTGCAAGGGCTGACCAAAGAGGAAAAGCTGACCGAGATATGCATGTATGCAGTGGATTAGAACAAGCAGTGGTCAGTCTGCACGATTATCTAAGCAACTATACTAGCTGCTGCACCCAGAGCTGCACCAGCTCCTGACACCCCCACTCAGAGAAGGGGTGCAGCACAAACAGAAAAAGAATAGATGTGAGAAAAAGAAAAGAAAAACATTCCCCACTGTGAGAAATAAACCCCCACTCACGAAAGTACTCAAAACAAGTTAAAATATGAATCTCAGCCTCTAAAAACGTCTCCGCATTGTGACAACGTTCGCGTAATCACTGAGGCTAGATGAATCGGTGTCAGATGACGAATCGTCATTGTAATGTTCGATGGCGGTATGACTCTCGAGCGAGCATTGGGGTTTTTGTTGTTTCTTTGCCATCCTAATGACCTTGTCCTTGACACTTTGAGGCATATCGGCAATGCAACATGAGGATCAATGGCCAGGCCTACCACATCGATGACAGACATCCTTGTTGCTCGGATTGAGCCAATCGTACAAATGCATATCGTCCGAATCACTGTCCATGTCTGAGCTCAAAACCTTTTTCTTTCTTGACGTTTTTGGCTTTGACCGTTTGTTGCCACGTTTTGCGTGCATGGCACTTTTGGATGGTTTGTCATCCAACTCTCCAGTAAGTGCTGACTTTGTGTCTTCTTGATCGGTCAGGGCTTTCTCAACTGCTGCAAGTGATGGCTCAGATGTTTGCGTGGTGAGAAGTGTGTGAACAATAGCGAAGGACAGATCAAGATTCATGAGAATTGAATCGACTACATCTGTAGCGGCAGGTTCATGGCTGAGCAAAGTGAGTGCTTCAGCTGCAGTAATGATATCTTGAATGTATATTGATATGGGCTTTGCGATGTCATGTGTCGGGTTGTAGAGGTGTTTTTTGAGTTCAAAACGGGTTGCGCATGAATCTTTCTGATATTCAGCTTTGAGGCTCAGCCAGACTGTGTTCGCTGTTTGCAGCAGCGACATATGCTTGAAGTGTGCAGAACGAATTGCATTGGATGAAATGGTTTTGTATAGTGCTGACCTTGCATGATGGTCTGCAGCAAGCCATGCCGAGTTGTCAGTTGTCAATACCGACATGGTTGATGTGCCATTGATGTGTGACATGAAATCTGTGTCTTCTCCAAAGGTCATGTTGAATTTGGTGACCCATGACGTGTAGTTATTGCCATTGAACCTGTTCTGTTCATCAAATGTTCGAAGGAGCTCAAAAATTGTTGGCCGCATGTTGGGTGTGTGGTGCAAATGAAGTGCAAAAAGAATGTAGTGAAAAGTGTTGTGGAAATCGATGTTCTAGTTTGCGCGGGCGGGGCCCATAACCTGTCAAGACCGGGAGATGCACAAGGGCTGACTGAAGAGGAAAAGCTGACCGAGATATGCATGTACACAGTGGATTAGAACAAGCAGCGGTCAGTCTACATGATTATCTAAGCAACTATACTAGCTGCTGCACCCAGAGCTGCACCAGCTCCTGACACTAGAGGATGAAGTGGATGGCTAACATTACAGGTAGCTGGGCTAAGGAGCACAACCTTACCGATCTTCTACTGACTGCCCTTGAGGATGATCCTGTCATGAGGGCATCACTTGGTATTGACAAGGGTGCTGACATTCAGAACAAAAGTACGGTGAAGACAGTCACTGACCACCATCGTACCCTAGCACTACGCGTGCTCATCTCTTATCACTCGGGCCATTGGAAAGAAGCCCCAGTAGTTCAGATGGGAAATGTCATCACATATCAACAGGTGAGTGGGGCAGTATGGGTACAGTCAATGGACTAACATTTGTGTGGTCATATCTAGCATAGAAAATGTTCGCGATGGAGAAAGAACTCCTAGGAGAAATGGGTGCAGGTCTAGTAGAAACCAAAGAGACTGAACAGGATATGATCCCAAGGAGTGAGATTGCAAACTTATGGGGTACATGTGATGTTCTTTTATCATTCTTTACTGATAACGACTGCAGGTCAGATCAAGATTCGTTTCCTGTGGTTTCGTCACATACAGCAGCTCATGGGCACAAGCCCCCTGGTCACACGTGAGGCTATTGCCCATTCCACGTCAGACCTCAACCTGAGTGTCCTTGACCGGCTTGCACCTGCCTATGCTGACCCTCCATCAGCATAAAAAGATTGTCCAAACCTCCAGAGGTTCGGTCTGTGGGGAGGATGTAAGAATGCATATTCTTATATACATATATAGTAGCATATATGCTACTATCTTAGGTAGATAAGTCACCAGAGTGACTTATGGGTTGTAATTATATAAGCCACCCACTAGAGGTGCTTGTAGATAGTGGACAACTATACAGTTGTCCACAAGTACTTAGATAATCTTTTACTTGTAACACACAAGCTCACAGACCCCAATACATATATTGGCTTAGTCTGTTCAGTGTGAACAATCAGATTCTTACAGGCTGATCACAGTAGACATTTTGATGGGGATTTGGAGACAATTTGAGCAGCGATTTGGGACTTTTTAGAAAGCCCGACAAAGCCCCGAAATCTCGGTTTGACTGTGATAAGCTAGTTTCAATGTCTATGATTTGAGTCGGTTTGGAGTAGCTGGCTTGTTCCTGCCACTCACGGCAGAAGTGGAGTGATGAATTTTTCTACACGCTACCATGACATTGACTGAATGGAATGAGCTCAGCGACATCCTTCTTCAGCACCTTGTGATGGAAACTATCTTAGAGTAGGATGTAGAACTCGATACTCACTTGGACGACATGGATTTCGATCATACAAGTTCAGGCGACGATCTTCATCCTTCGGCATTGGATGAGGTATTTCAGATGCTGGCAGACTTGCACTCTCGAAGGTACCTCCACTCCCAAGTTAAAATCAGCAAGCCAATGTCTCTTCTCCTGGTAACCCTTACTGAATATAGACATAGCCGGCCAGAGTTCTTTCAGCGGTACTTGCGGGTTTGGCCAGAAACATTCAATGCTATCCTGGAAAAAATTCAAGGTGATGAAGTCTTTTACAACAATTCCAATAACAATCAATTTCCAGTTGAACACCAGCTGGCTGTGGCCCTGTATCAGTTTGGCCATTTTGGGAATGCAGTCAGCATGCAAGAGGTGGTGTTATGGGCTGGCTGGGGGTTTGGGATGGTGGATTGAAGTATGCACAGGGTCATCAAGGCTTTGTGCTGCCCACAGTTTTGTCGTGTGGCTGTGAGATGGCCAGATGAGGAAGAGAAGGCTTGTGCAAAGCAATGGGTTGAGGAAGCATCAGGACCTGAGTGGCGGGATGGTTGGCTAATGGTCGATGGTACCCTGGTACCATTGTTTCAACGGCTGGGTTTCTACAGAAATACTTGGTATGACAGAAAGAGTAATTACTCATTGAATGTGCAGGTGAGCTGTCTACAAAGGTCATTCTATATGTCTAGCCCACACCGTTTCTAGCTGATATCAACACCTGACCTTCAAATAATAGACTATGGTGTGGGACTCCCTGGGAGTCAGCATGATTCCAGGGCATGGAATGAAACACACTTGCCAAAGGAACACACAACTTTGCTAGACAAAGGTGAGTGGATCTGGGGTGACTCAGTGTACCCGTTACAGAAGTGGCTATGTACTCCATACAAAAAGTCAGTCTGTCATTGCATCTATCCAGCTGTGATTGACATGTGCATGGACACCTTAGGCCGGAGAAAGACACTCCTGAGAACAAAAGGTTTAATTACTGGGTATCCCGTGTGCGCGTGAAATCTGAACACTGCGTGGGGTTTGTCAAAGGACGGTTTTGTTCCCTACGAGGCTTGCGCATGCAGATTAATCAGGCTCACCACTTGAACATTGCATCATTCTGGATCACAGCGTGCATTGCGGTACACACCTTCGCAATGACACATGAGGCTGGGGAGGACTTCACGGTTGATGAGTTCTTCCATGAGGGGCTACGGATTATGGAGGAAGAAAGGGCAGAGAGTGCCAAGAGGGAGGCAGCGGCTGAGACTGCCATGGCTGTGGAGGAGACACAAATTGAGGTGTCCCAAGAGGTGATGCTACTGGAGGGGAGGCTCAAATGTGAGCAGCTCGAAGGCATGCTCTTAGCGAGGCTAGATAGCTAGATTACCACACCAATAACCTCATCCTAAAGATGAGAAAGTCCACCCACCACTACCTACATATCCATCTAAAAAAGACCCCCCTTCTCCTGAAAGACTACTGCTGTGACTAGAACTTTCCACATGTTGCCCCAAGCCTACTGTAGCCCCACCTTGCCCACCGCTGCCTGACATCGCCGATTGGGACAACAGTTGGAACTTGAGCCGTTGACGTTGCATTTCCAGCTCATGCTCCCAATCAAGCCTCTCCCTATCATCCTGGTGCCTGAGCCGTAACTTCTCCTGTTCAAGCTCTGAGGATGCTAGTAGCTTTGCACACTCCTCTTTGGACACATTTTGACGTCCAGCAAGTTGCTCCATAGTTGCCCATCTAGCTTCTTGCATACTGGAAAAGCCGTCAAGGACACCTCTGTGGCATGTGGATGCCTAAGAGTTCAATGTCACCCTACTCACGCTAGCCTTGGGCTTTGGGTTAACATTCACAGCCTTGGGCTGCTTGTCTATAGAGCTATGTGCCTGGTCTGCGGCTGCTGTTTGCGAACTTTCCAAGCTCACAAGTTCGTTGCTGGGCTCAGCAATAAAGGGGTCCCATTTGGGTGATTCTCTTGTGGGGTTCATGACCGTGATCTTGGCCATGGCCCACTCAGAGTCCTCACTGTTGTAATCTCACTACATTATCAATCTAACTCAATTCTCATTATACTCAAGTGTATGTTTATATGTACCTGTGTTGGACTCAGCAGACCCTCACCCTCCGATGTAGAAACATGAGCAGTCGATGATGACTGTGCGGCTACTTCAACAGTGTTGTTGTAGTATATGGAGTCGGCTGGGTTGACCTCCATTGGGTTCTCATCCGCTGCGTTAGCAGATGTAGGCGGGGGAGCAGATGGAGTGGGGGGTCCCATCGACAGCATGTACATACGTGCCTGTGAGCAGGGAGGCCCTCCGCCTTGTCCATCGAGTGACAAATTGTTGTCGGATGAAGTAGGGTCTCCCCAGAAGCCTGGGGGATGCGGGGACATGGGTATATGAAGGCCGGTGAATGGCTGGCCTTTGTGGGTGTTGAGAACCCTTTGTGTGGTCTCATTATAGCAGACCTTGCTCTGCTTCCACACAAAGTAGGGCTCCACATTGATGAGAGCCCTAGCGGGATCTACTCCCACATATGTTCCTAGCCACTGGGCTAGTTTGTGGAGTGTGGTGCTCTTGGGAGAGCGTGTCCACTCAAACACTTTTTTGACACTAGTGGATAATAGCATCGGCAAGCCTTGACGCCAGCATGAGCCAGCAAGGTCAGCTCACTGGCCACAGACTGTAAACAGTTCTGTCAGTTTTTGAAGAAAGACTAAACTGTCTTTCTTGGGCTTAATGAGCTTGAGCCAAACCCATACGCCAACATCCTCTAGCTGGAGGGTGTTATCTCCAAGCCTGTGAATTGCAGGCGATACTCCCTCTGGGGAGTACTCAATTGTGCATAACACATCCCAAAGATTGAGAGGCGTGTCGTGTGCGATCTCAAATGCTGGCGTTCAAGTAGCCAATTGCTTCTCACAGTCAGCACACTTTAGAATGGTGTGCTGTGTGACATAGCAAATGTTGCACCGTGTGAGCATGAGCTGCTCAATGAATTTAGGGTCATTGAGCAGGCAAGTGTCGAACCACTCGGTGGGTCGACAGCTTGTCTGTACTGCATTGGGATCCGGTGCTTTGCCCAATGGGCAGGGTAGATACCCCATCTGCATGGCAGGCGGGTTGCCTATGGCTGGGGCAATGCAGGTGTTCAACGCTGCAGGGTACAGTGCCATCAACGCTCGCTTTTTAGCAGCGGTCTGGCAACCAGATCACGTTGGTCCTACTGGTGAGGCACCAGTAGTAGGTGTAGATGGACTCACTGAGTCCATCATCAAATCTGGCAGCAAGGTCAGATCAATAATCATTGGCGCTGATGGCGTCGACTTCATGGCGGATAATTTATCCGCCATCTCACGATTCCACTGTCTCTCCTTCTCGAGAGCAGCGCAAAGGCTATCAAACTCTGATTGGAGCTCGCGTATCTCCTCTTTGTAGAAGGATACCACGTCCTTTACGAAAGGGCACACCATTTCTGATAGTAAAGGTGGCCAGGCCATGTTCAATGTCGTGCATTCTAGGATCAATAAGCCGCAGTTTTGCAGCTTGCAGCAAATGCTGCATGTAGGCATTGCACTCTGGGCAGGAGTCGCAATGGACAATGGCTATGGCATCCTTGATGCCATGCACTGTCCAGCTCTGCTCCTTTTGGAGCATTGCAAACTGTTCAGAGGCACTAGGTAGTGCCTCTAGAGTGGGATTGGGACGCTTTGGCATCCATGTATAATCACAAAATACACTTGCACTGGTGCAGGTGTGGTAGGGGGTGGCAAGAGGCCTTGAAGCAGCGATAAAATCATTGCTTAAATTTAAGGTGAGCGCAACCACTGCGTCATGTGACTGTGTTGTGTCGTGCAAATCACCGACACAAAGTATGTTCGTGTCAATTTTTTTTATTAAAGGACTCACTCATGCCATTATCATGCCTATAGGGCACAATTAGGAAGCTCTCGTGGCTTCTTAACTCCCCTCAGCTCTAGATAAGCATCTAGTGCTTCTAACTCTCTGCATACAGAGAGTGGCTCCCAGGTGACATCTCCCAATGTCCACCGCACTTGCAACTCCAACTTGGAGTCTCTAGTCCAGCGATGAGTAAGTATCTCATCTACGAACCATTCTGGTTCATCTTCTTTCCCAAAGTCGTAAATGTAATTTACATCGCGACGAGGAAATTGTTCATCATCATTGGGTATATGCGGTCTGATTAGACTCACATGAAACTTTGGAAATATCCTCTGAGCTGTGAGCTCTGGAGGTAACTCAAGTTTTACATTGGAGGTGGAGTTATCCACCTCAACAATTTGATATGGCCCAATATAATTAGGCACTAGTTTCTTTGCCCGTCCTTTAAGTAAGGACAGGTTCTTTGTAGACAGATATACTAGCTGTCCAACCTCGTATGTCATTCCCTGATGGCATCTGATATTCACAGTATCTGTCTGCTGTACTCGACTCGCAATGATTGCATCGTGAGCATCAATCAGGTTCCACAACGCTTGTTGTGTGAACTGCCATACTCCTCTAAAGGTAGTATCCACTGATAGTACTTTCCCGATACGGGGCAAGTATCCACCGTTCAGTTCAAACGGTGCATATCCTATGGTCATGCTGACTGAACTGTTGAGTGTGAATTCTACCATTGGGCATTTCTCGGCCCAATCCTTCTGATCACTCTGCACTACAGTGCGGAGTATTTGACCTACAGAATGATTTGCTCGTTCTGTTGCTCCATCTGTCTTCAGGTGAAATGCTGTGGACATGAGCAGTTTTGTGCCCATTATACGCTGCAATTCCCTCCAAAATATGGAGGTGAATTTGGAGTCGCAATCCAAAATGATCGACTCAGGTACTCCATGCAGGCATACTACCTCTTTGAGGTATAACCACGCGACTTGTCGCACAGTAACTCTCGTCGTAGTTGGTACTAAATGCACCATAGATGTGAGTCTATCAATTATGACTAATAAATAGTCGTGACCCTTTGATTCTGGCAATGGACCAATGAAGTCCATTCCGATAGACTGCCATGGTCTATCAGGTATTAGCGGTGTATGTAACTACCCTGCTGGTCGCCTGTTGTCCTTCTTTACAGCCTGACAGGCTGCACAGGATCCACAGAACGACTCTATGTCAGCTGCCATTACCGACCACCAGTATGATCGTCTGATGGACTTGTCGGTTTTTAATTGCCCAAAATGGCCAACTGCTCTATGTGCATGATTGATAATTATCTCAACCATTGTCCTCCCCTTGGAAAAACTTCCTGGGGAAGACACACAACATCTTTATTGAACTGGTTCTTTGTCCAAACCAGTCCATTTCTCACCCCGAATCTGGGGTGAGCCTCAGGATTTGCCAATACTTTCTTGAGTATTGGATCAGTACCATAGCCATTGGCTACAGCCTTTTTTAGGTTAAACTCATGTTCTACATGTGAGCATAGACTCTCTGAGTCTGCACCTGATGCTGTAGCTAGTACATTGTCCTCCTCGTTACCTTCCACATGTGTGGGAGGTACTTCCCCTGCTTGCTTCATCTGCTGCACATCCGTGACACACTGCTCTTTTGCATCTTGTAATCGCTGCAACCGTCGCACTGCGGCCATTCGTATTTCTACAAATCGATCTGTTGGGAGAAACTCTCCTTCTGGGTCTAGCTGCGCATCTGCATCGACATATTCTTCTGCTGGGTGACGTTCACCCTGCTTATCATTCTCGTAGTAGTGCGACAGACAGTCAGCTACCTTGTTCTCCACCCCCAGTACATGTACCTTGGTATAATTGAATCTGGAGAGAAACTCCCACCAGCGCACCTGTCTGTCAGACAGATGCTGTTGTGTCTTGAAGTATTCGAGACCTTTGTTATCCGTCACCAGTGTGAACTGGCGACCTAGAAGCTTGTCCTCCCACTTCATGAGTGCTTCTAGGATAGCAATTGTCTCGTGCTTGTGCGTTTTGTAATGCTGTTGTGCGGGACTGAATTTCTTCGAAAGAAACCCTGCTGGACGACAAGTCGTCCAGTCCAGACCTTGTCCGTAAACTGCTCTGACTCCAGATTTGGAACCATCTGTCACAACTCAAATGGATTCTGAACTAGCATGGTTTATAGGCTTTAAGATTGGAGCCTTACACGCTAGTGCTTTGATGGATTCAAAACACTTATCCATCAAGGGCATCCATTGACATGTCCTGTTGTTGCATGCACTTCCTGATAAGGGAGTTGTATACACCGTCAAATCTGGCATATATGATACCAGATACTGAACGAGTCCTAGAAATCTTTGGACATTGTTAAATGTTCGAGGTCTTCTCCAACCTCAAACCTTCTCCATCTTATCCGCGTCTGCATGGATGCCCTTGTCATCTATAATATGACCCAGGCACTCCATATGAGGCAAATATAAATTGATCTTGGATCGATTTCCACTGAGGAACAGATGTGCCTCACGTAATATTTCAAACACCTTTTGAAGGTGTTTTTCATGCTCTTTGAAAGAGCTCAAATAGATAAATATATTGTCCAAGTATACATGGACTGATCGACCAATTTGGTTACAAAAAATCAACATCATGAGACGTTGAAACATAGATGATGCATTACAGTCGCCAATCTGCATAACCTGGCTTTTGAACATGCCGAATCTTGTCGCAAAGGCCATCTTATTGATGTCCTCCTCGACTACACGTATTTGTTTGTATGTGTTGGACATGTCAAGCTTGGATTGGTATGCGGCACAAGCTACGTTGTGCTGGATCGTATCCTGGTCTGGGAAGGGCGTAATGTCCTTCACTGTGTTGTCATTGCATAGAGTAGGTCTATTGCTGTTCTGAGCTTTCCTTTTTTCTTTGGAATGCATAGCGCTGGCGCTGCAGAACATACTGACGCTGCTACCTACCAACCAGCGGTGGTATACCAGTTGACTTTGTTGATCAGTTCATTTCAAAGTGCTTCCAGGCACTTCGGTAATTGATAATGAAACTGTTTAGTTTCATCCACAAACTTAATTTCGTGGTTGATCTCCCCCCAAAGAGGAAGTTCTAAAGGCACACCTCTGAAGAGGTCAGTGAACTCTAGCTCCCATCTTTCCCTAAGTTTGGGAAAGTCATCAGCCATTAATAACAGTTGATTGGTGCCAGTAATCCTGTCGGTATTTCCATCGGTATGTTGGTCAGGTAGACCAACATCAATGTTTTGTTGCTTTTCCTTTCGTTTTCCCTCGTCTCGCCTCCCATCTGGCAAGCTCATCAATGGCTCCACTTGCAATGAGGAGCCATTTGCAAGTCACAGAGTGTGGCTCGCTGGTTTGGGTTTAAGACTTGCAATTTGAGTCCTGTGTTCAGCCAGATCCTGGTAGTCCGGCTGCACTTCCCAGGCATTCGCATGGTTCAGAATTACTTCCTTTCCCATACAGATGCATCCCTCGCCTCTAAAGTCAAGGGATATCCCCAGTTTACGTAGGAACGGTGTTCCCAGTATTGCATCGTAGTAGTCTACATTCGCTATATCGAAGTATTCCTCGATATTATGCTCACCAAAGTGTATGTTGGTGTGCACTCCGTAGTTGATGGTCGGCTTACTGCCAACACATGCTAGCTGTAGACCAATAGGATGTTCGAGTTCAAACGTCTTGATGCCTATGGCACATATGAAGTCTGGAGAGAGCATTACTCCCTCACACCTGCTGTCTAATAGACAGTGGGCTCTGACTCCAATCTCCCAATATCCGGAGATTGTCTGATTGTCTATACGCACCCGTTTGGGGCACGTCTTATCACATGGTCTGAACCGATGATTGTAGATAGGCTCAATGGTCCTATCTATGACTCCCATGTGGATACAGAAATTGTTGTTTTGATTTGAACCACCACTAATTGTAGTAGTTAGTTTTTGCGCCACATATATGTGCCACCTTTCCTCATACGATCCTCCTGGCAGACGTACTCAATCCGCTCGATACGAGCTTTGTGTTCTCATATTGTCGTCATCATCCCATTGATAGGGCCTGATTTCCGACTGGTAATCAGCGACTAGTTTGCCGATTTCGCTCTCATGGTCATCCTGGACATCCATTCGCTCATCTAATTCGCAACTTTGTGGCTCCTCCTCCCCTTCTTGAGCACTCCCTGAGTGCTCAACCACTTCCTCTAACCGTGCACCTGCTATGCGTGGTTTGTTCTTCCACTGTGGGCAATTGGGCTTGATATGCCCAACTTGTCCACACTCATAGCACATTAGCTCTGTGCTACGTCCTTGACCTCCTGAACCTCCAGGAGGTTTTGGTGGAGGGCGAGAAGTGGCAGGAGCTCCTGCTCCAGCTCTCTGTGTAGCTTGTACCCCTGTTTGGGGTACACTTGGCCTCGTCTCTGCTTGAGGTCGAGCATTAGGCGGATGATATGTCATCTGCTTCGCTGTAGGATAGCTCCCTGTATTAGGAGCTCAAGACAAGCTTGCAACAGCCTGACTTCGACTATTTGTCAAAATAGGCTTTGCTTGCAGCACGTGAGTGCTGCTAGACTCTGTCTTTCACAACCCAATATCATATCGGGACGCATCCTCTACAGCCTTTGTGGCCTCATACAATTCAGTTATTGAACTGAATTCTGTTGTGTAGCCCAGTTTTAGGACTTCATGATGCAGTGCTTCTCAAAGCGCTGCTATGAACTGCTTGTGGATCATATATTCATTGGGCAGATGTATCATCCGCACTGCATACTTCATAATATTGTTCAGTATCTCCTGAACAGTTCTAGTCCCTTGCACGATTGCGTCAAACTTGTTCGACGCATGTCTATGTGTGAGTGCGTGTAGGAATCACTGTTGTAAACCAGCAATTGCACTCTCGAGGGTCCAGTCAACTACGACTTGATCATGACACTCGATATTTCGAGCATACCACTCCAATGCCTCGCCTTTGAGGCAAGTGCCCAAATAGTTCAGCTGGAGTTCTGTGCTGGATGGCCCCAGTAGACTATTCATGCCTAGCCATCTCAGGATTCCTGAGATGAAGTTCTCAAATTCTTTGAGATCTGCTTTCCCAGCATATTCTGCTGGGTGAGGTAATTTTACTCCGGCTTTAGCAAGCACGGACTTGTCTGGCTCGCTGTCCTTGTGTTTCTCAAGGGCAGCGCGCACCATTCTTGCAACTCCATCTACATAAGTAGATGGATTTCCTCCTACCTCCTGAACCCTCCATTCAGGATCCATAACTGCTAGTGATACCGCACATGGTATTGCTTGTATCTGCCTGTGTGGACAAGAGGCGTGATACAACAGTCAAGGCTTATCAGCCATTAAGAATGCATCCCTCAGTCTATAACTGCTGCTGAGGGTGGATCGAGCCACTCTCGCTGACTTGATCAGCTTGTTTAAGGCATCGCCTTTGACTCGGGAAACATATGCCTCCTCGACTAGATTATCCACATGTTTAGCATGGAGTTCTAGCACATGGTGTTTCCATCATGCCGCCTTATTTTCGATCCTATCCCAGTGATCGAATTCACGTTCAATGGTAAAGTGAGTGCTAGTCGTGGTACTGACGCTATCAGCATCAGACTTCATCATCTCTCGCAATGACTGTTGGGTCACTGCCTTGAGCACTTCTTGCTCATTGTATGTCCTTTTCGATCTGTGAATTCCTTTGCGGATATTTTCTCTATTGTGAGCCTCTAACTCACGATCTGTCTCTTCCTCAGTATGCCGGCATGTACTGATGCTATCCTGCTCTAGGGTAGCGCTTGCTTCACGAGGACTATTCCTCTTGCTTGGTCCAGATGGAGGTGGCATCCTCTGTCTATCTTGTTTCTTGCAAGCCTTCTCAGCCTCGCGGTCGACTTCACAATCCCTATTGGGATTGTTTCCACATTCGGGGGCCTTTCCACATAAAGGTCCCTGTACTTCCTCCTCCAGGGACTGTATTAACAGTTCCATACCATCTCCCAAGGTTTGGAGTTGGTTCGTGGTGTCATCTGCTACACGAGGTGCCTCAGCTGCTTGTTGGCTCACTTCACACATAGTGTATACATGTTTACGGCTCTCTTTGAGGGCTGTAATCATCTGGGCAATATGTCCGGTTGTATGCTCATATCGCCGGGTTTCGTCTTCCCGGCATATTGACCCATGCTCTTCCGTCCCTGTTTGGGACGGCAAACTTTGCAATCTGTGATGTTCTTGAACATGCGGCAGCTTGGACATTCGCACTCCCAGCAAATTGTCAGTGTCACTCATCGGCACTTCTCTCAACTCATTGAGGGACAAACGTAACTTCAACCTGGTTGAAGTTCTTTTTGTTTTCTTAATGGGCAATATTTTGTCTGTTTCTGATTCCTCTGGCATGGATCTTCTTAGATCCGCTGATACTCACTTTCGACTCATGGAGTCGGAAGCTACAGGCATCGTAATTCTATGATGACTGGATATCCTCGTCAATGTTCCCATTTGCCTGTCCACCTTGTGGGCAGGCTCGACTCTCCTGTCTGGGCCCTTCACGGTGTCTCCAGACGTATCTGGATCCTCTCCGGATCTAGATGCTCAGCTTCGAGTTCTTATCAAAGTCATAGATCTCTGATCTATCAGCCACACTGTGGTGTTCTTCTATTGATTTAGAAGAACCAACAGTAAATGTCTGTTTACTGTTTCTGTAAATTCCAGCAAGTGTTAAACTCATCGGTCTGGGTAAAAAGATTGGTTGATCTTTTTTAGATTTATCACAGTACTGCCAATCTGATTGGCAGTCAAAAAAGTGTAAGAATCTGATTAGGGGATATCACGACGACCGTTTCGACAGTCGTTTTGATGGCCCGTTTCAATTTCCTGTTCGCCCGGCATGATGGCATTGGGCTCCTAATTAATACATTTAGCTAAGATCAAATATACCTATTTTTCCAGTGAAGGTATGTACCATTAGAATACCAATAAAATTTTGTAGTCCGACAACTATTGTACAGCTGAAAGACCCTGTCCTTTCGCATACTACATGACTGCTCTTTCCTGTATCTATGCCCAGTCCGAAGCAACGAAAAAAGCCCATCACCATCTCTCCTTCTGTCAGCAGTTCAGAGAAAGATAAAATTCAGCTGAGGTGGTGGTGGGTCTTTGGATTCAGATTCAGATTTGGATGTCTCTGAGTCCATATCTAGAAGCTTGAAATGTGCTGCCTGACCTTCGGCGAGTATTTGGAGCACAAAAAGTTCCAGCAGTTTGTTGGCGGCGCAAGCAGAAGGACAAACGGAGTTTACTGAGTCCGAGCCAGGAAGGCGGCTTGGAACGAACCTAGACTCCAGGGTGACGTGACAAGCAACCCGACAGTAAAAGTTGTTGTGCCGATCTCACGGCGCCAGATTTCTTTCCAGGATACTAATTTCTAAACGACTTCCAAAACTACTTTGAAACCGAAAAGAAACGGGGGATATCATGCTCCAAAACAGTTTTGCCAGTTTCGCCGCAAATTCCCCACCGTTCGAAACGGCTGATGAAACGACCATTGAAATGACAGCGAAATGACAGTGAAATGACCGTCATGATATCCCCTATTGTTCATACTGAACAGACTAAGCCAATGTATGTATTGGGGTCTGCGAGTTTGTGTGTTACAAGTAAAAGATTATCTAAGTACTTGTGGACAACTGTATAGTTGTCCACTATCTACAAGCGCCCCTAGTGGGTGGCTTATATAATACAACCCATAAGTCACTCTGGTGACTTATCTACCTAAGATAGTAGCATATATGCTACTATATATAAGAATATGCATTCTTACACAGCCCTAATGTGGTGCTTTTTTCTAAGGAGAAGGTGAGGGAAAGAGATATATTGGAAGGTCTTACACAGTGGGGAAGATTACTAGTAGTTTTGTTCTGACAAGCACTGTGATTTGAATATTTTACACAATCAAACAAATAAGGAATAGTTCAAATTGGCTAGTACCCACTCAGAAAATAATCCTGCCAGATTGAAAGGTTAATCTGAAATGGTCATTAGAATTAGCAGGACAAGACTGTACAATCTGTATTACTTTGTCTAGGGAAGGGTTGTCAACAGGACTATCCAATCGTATCCTTTGATCCCATGATGTGCTCGTGACGGAATATTCACTTGTTACGTCCAAAGGCCTATATATACATTGACATTGGAAAGTCTACACTGTGCAGCTCATGGGATCGCAAAAGCGCACCGTGCAGCGGTTGGTAGAGATTATTATGATCAAATCTCTTTCCGGTTCTTTGCACGCGACGTAGGAGGTGCGAGGAGTACAGGTAAAAACGGCGCCCACCCGAGACCTGCTTGTTGATATGAGACATGGGTGGCGGGCGACTGGGTTCGTGCACGAACCTTAGCAAAGGCAGCGCGGGTAGGCACGTGAAACTCAGCTTACCAGGCTAGGCAAGAGATTCGCTGTGTGTAACCTCGTACCTCACCTAAACTGTGATTTAATGATTTATTCGTGCTTTTACACGTAAATCACGATTTGTCAAGTTTCAGGGGAGGTCTTTAAGAAATGCCAGATGGTGGATAACAATTGCAAACGTTGTTCCACAAGCTTAATTACAGAATGTTTCGAAAACGACTGACTTGGAGCCGCAGTCCTGAAGACGGCTTTTCTCGTACCACTGACTAGGAACTTCGTATACTAAATATATATTTCCCTCTTTCGACTTCGTGAAAGAGTCTGACCGTGACCAATCTGATCAATGCTTGGGACGGCACGTTGCCTCAACTTGCCAGTAGTTTAGATTTAGAGATCCCAAATATATCCCATTAACCATTTTACACTCACAATGCCCTGACCACTCGGTAGTGCGATTCTGTGCTTCGAATGAAGATCACGAGAGATCTAATAGATTCGTCGTAGGCCGTGCCCCACAGGAACAGAAATTGGATTGTGGCTGTGGCGGTGTGGCCTTGGCACGAAGTGCGTCTGCAGCTCATCTGTACTACTAGTAATATACTAGCTATACTTGCGTGCCAAATTGGTTCTTACATGAGTCACTGCGGGAGGTTCGATCCAGATTACTAGACAATACAGACACAAGAATCAGAACATGAGGAACGCACGTTGGCAGGATTTCCATTTCCCTACCCCTCACGTGAGTTATGCCATGACACCGCTTTTCACCTAATGAAGCTCTTAATACTGTGCCATAGGCGCAATTACCAACACCACTGGCTGTGCATGATAATTAATTCATGTTTTGCCAAAGTTCTTAGTTCCACAGTAAGTTGGTGCGGTAACAAGCTGGGCGTCATCTGAGCATATATATGCAATGTTCTTTTGAAACTTGAGTGTCGAAAGCATTCTCCCATCAGTAACAGCTCTTAGATATGAACTGGTTACAATCTACCCTTGCCTCTGTCAATTTGTATTCAATGCAGCAAGAGGCCGAAGAGAAGAAAATCATACCAATATCCGTAAATTATTTCCCTCACAGGTGAGCCGCTCAGAACTACCATCTTCAGATCATTGACTGAAAGATATTATTGCTAGAAAATGCAACTATGCTTGTGAATTTTGTTTCCATACCACGAAGAACCTTTACAGTCTGCCACTCGAAGAAGCCAAACGAGGACTACGCCTGCTCGCCGACGCGGGCATGAAAAAGCTCAATATCAGCGGCGGCGAACCTTTCTTGAAGCCGGAGTTCATTGGGGAGATCTTCCGCTTTTGCAAGGAAGAACTCCATCTTGAATCCTGCTCGGTCGTCAACAACGGTTCAAAAGTAACGGAACGATGGTTGGACACTTACGGCCGGTATCTTGATATAATGGCTATTTCATGCGACAGTTTTGATGCCGAAGTCAACATCAAACTCGGACGCTCTGAGAATGGGACCGCTAAACATGTCAGGCGCGTGTTCCAGGTAGCAGAGTGGTGCAAACAGAGGGGTATCAAGCTCAAGATAAACTCGGTTATCACCAAGTAAGGGTATGTGTTTCTGTGAAAAGTCGTATAATTTGACGCTATCATAGGCTTAACTGGGAAGAAGATATGAATGTCAGCCTCGAAGAATTGAACCCTGCCCGGTGGAAAGTAAGTTTCTGTTCAAAGCGATATATTTCCTATGACATCACTCACTATGATGTAGGTCTTCCAAGTTCTTTTATTGGATAGTGAGAATACAGGATTAGATAGCGGCTCGTTGCGGGACGCTCGGAACCTCGTCATTACAGATGAAGAGTTCCAGGCATTTCTGAATAGACATAAAAACCAGAAGTCTCTTGTTCCAGAGGACAACAAGGCCATGAAGGACTCTTATCTTAATCTGGACGAATATATGAGGTTTGCAACATTCATCCGTCTCGTCGCTCATCATGTGAACTTGGACTCCCTAGGTTCCTAAATTGCAAACAAGGTGGCAAGAAGCCTGGACGGTCCGTGTTGAAAGTCGGTGTTCAGGAAGCTTTGAAAGATGCAGGATTTGATGATCATGCATTCCTTGACAGAGGCGGAATCTTTGACTGGAGCAAAGACCAAAACGTCTGGGATAATTTGGACTGGTGATTGTGATACACACCTGGCAGGCACCCCGCCTCGTACAACAAACGTTGGGCACGTTATTTTACAACATGGCAACAATTAGCTAGAAATAGAATCAATACAATGTGCTCACAGACACCGTGATTGCGAATCACCGGCATAGCAATTTATGTGAAAGCTGTTCTGCAGTTGATGCAAGAATTAATCTGCCAGTATTTGAGGAAAGACTTCTCGACGTTGCGACGCGTCCTATATCCAGTGATATCGAAACAACGAATAGGCAGTACTAGTCATCCAGAAGTGCTACACAAAGCCTTAATTCTTCCACTCCGGAGATGACTAATTAGTAAGGGTAGGTTGTGTCCGGGGTCCGAACTTATCTGTACGCATAGGCCTGCTCAATCCAAGTATACGACAATCCAGACGTCGTCTCAGTGGGGATATAGATACAATCTTCCTGTAATCTACGTGTTGAACTCCAAGGATCCAAGGTCATCCCCAACCATGAATCTTTTACAATCCGCGTTCAATTCTGTCAAGCTGTACACGCCCCAGCAGAAAACCGAAGAGACTGGGTTTCTACCTGTTTCTGTGAACTACTTCCCACACAGGTGAGTAGTCGCGAATTACCCTTTCGAACCATCTATCCAAGGTGTTGTACCTAGACAATGCAATTATGCTTGTGAATTCTGTTTCCATACCACGAAAAACCTCTATATTCTACCACTCGAAGACGCAAAGCGAGGGATGCGACTGCTTGCTGACGCGGGCATGAAAAAGCTCAATATCAGCGGTGGCGAGCCTTTCTTGAAACCCGAATTTATAGGAAAGATCTTCCGCTTCTGCAAGGAAGAATTGCACCTCGAATCCTGTTCGATCGTTAACAATGGCTCGAAAGTAACAGAAAAATGGCTGGACACTTACGGTCAGTATCTCGATGTGATGGCTATTTCATGCGACAGCTTCGACGCTGAAGTCAACATCAAACTTGGACGCTCTGAGAAGAACGGAACAGCAAAGCATGTTGGGCGTGTGTTCCAGGTAGCAGATTGGTGCAAGCAGAGGGGTATCAAGCTCAAGATAAACTCGGTTATCACAAAGTGAGTACGGTCAGCTGCCCATAACGTCGGATAATGAGAGGCGACCACAGGCTTAACTGGGAAGAAGATATGAATGCCAGCATTGAAGAGCTGGACCCTGTCCGTTGGAAGGTGAATCTCCCTCAACGCCTTCCATCTCCCATTTGATCTCTCACCGAGTTGTAGGTCTTCCAAGTTCTGTTATTAGATAGCGAGAATACTGGTACAGAAAGCGGCTCACTACGGGACGCTCGAGATCTCGTTATTACGGATGAACAATTCCAGGCGTTCCTGGACAGGCATGAAGGTCAAAAATCCCTCGTTCCAGAAGATAATAAGGCCATGCAGGACTCTTACCTGCTCTTAGACGAAGAATTGAGGTTTTTTAATCAATTATTCCGTGGAACGGGAATCGTTTATCGATTTGGGATTATGCTAGGTTCTTGAATTGCGAAGGCGGGACTAAAAGGCCTGGACGCTCGGTCCTGAAAGTCGGCGTTCAAGAAGCTTTGAAGGACGCAGGATTTGACAACATTGCGTTTCTTGACAGAGGTGGAATATTCGATTGGACGAAGGAAAAAACCGTCGAGGAATCTCTGGATTGGTAATGATGATGCATGGAGCGAGTGCCCTGCTAATGTTTATGGTTAATTACACTACTCTACGCATGTTTCGAAAGAAGAGAAAACCCTACATGATATAAACAGTATGGTACACTTTCTCTTCAAGGTCGGCTTGCGAGTGTCCACCTGCTGAGTCTTGGCTCTCGGGGTCCTATAATCCTTTCAATATTTTTGGGATATGTTGTGAAGGACAGGATATTCTTGATGAACAAAATGACTGGGGCCTCATCCTAAGTTGTAAGCGGTAGTAAACAGACAGCTGGCTGTCACGATGACTAAGCCTTGATGCTTTATCGGAATTTGAACTGAACCTGAAGGCAGACCTGAAAGCTTAGGGTACTCTCCTAGAGAACTTAAGCTAGAACAGTAATGTTACCTGCCAGAGGTGTTTCCATATGTTTGTACCAACACAAAGTCCAAGTCCTGTCTCTATCTGCATCTCGTCCATTTTGGCGTCTCCACCATTCTAACACTCATCCAATAGCTCTGAAACTTCCAAGTGAAACCCCTACTCTTCTTCCACTCATCCGGAATTCGAGTAACCTTCAGATTTCGCACGGACCTTGGCATACGCCTGGTCTGCAACACTACGTTGCGACCAGGACGGGAGAGAATAATTATACGAAGGAAGAGGAAGTATTTCCTTTCTTCATGTCACCCCCATCTACATCTCAATGCCGACCTATTGGCTTCCTCAAGAGAGAGGTGTTCAAGGCATTGCAGGCAGACCACGATAAGCATACCATGACATCTAATCAGCTGAGATCTCCTTGGAATTTTACGAGGAATCGTTCTGTGTCTTTTACATCATGGGTGAATGAAGGTGGAAATTACGCTCGCACAGCCCTTATGAAGAGGCTTGTGGAGGAATGGCGACACGCAAATATATTCGAGAGCGTACTAAAAGGTGCGCCAATGGTCTTTATAGTACGCACTCGAATATATATAATAGATCACTGAAGGTTGGAGTGACGAAGCCGTTCCAATTTATCATCACGAGAACACTGCTTTCGACACTAGGTCTCCTGGAAGCATGGTCGCATTCTCTGTGGAACGTGCATCTCTGCCGTTGTTTGGCTTCGCAAATTTTGGGTGTCTTCTTATAGGTTCGCCGTAGATGATTACACCTCTACTTATAATCTTCTAACCTGTCTTCAGCCTTCTTCCGTTGTTCGGAATCTGGGAAAATCATGCTATGGGTACCTCGACGCTCCAAGACAAAGAAGACGTACGTCTCAACAACATGCAATTACATTGATGTTTGCTAAGTTTCAAGTCCAGTTGGCCTGGTCGGCTTGATGTAACTGTTGGTGGAGGCATAACTCTAGGGGATACTGCCATGTCCACTGTCATACGAGAATGCGCTGAAGAGTGAGCAGTATATTATATGCGCAAATATACAATGGGGATCAATGGACTACAGGGCCTCTCTCGATTCAACTTTTGTCCTCAAACATATTCGTCCTGTCGGTGTACTTCCATTCCCAAATCGCTCTCCAGCCGGGTGGATACTCCCAGGCATCTACTATCTTTACGATCTCCCGCTCCCGTCAGATGGATCCGTTCGTCCCCGGACAAACACTACAGATGGAGAAGTAGAGAGCTTTGAATTAATGGACATAGAAACGGTTCTTCAAAATCTCCTACATGGGATGTTCAAGCCTAGCTCTGCGCTCGCATTGGTAGACTTCTTGATTCGACATGGCCATGTTACTGAAGACTCCGACCCCAGATTTGTGGATGTTTGTATGTCGTTGAAAAGGGAGATGATTTGGCCACTCCCACAGCGGTAGTCTTGTTTCACCCGGGAATATGGAATCACAGACTCGGACATCATGTCGTGGGTAAGCGAGGCGTCATGCTAAATTAGTGCACTTCCCCCTGGTAATCAGGTTAACGAACTTAAGCCGCTTTTCATCTCTGCCGTCCTTGAAATAGAGTATCTCCTTCATACGTTTCTAGTAGGCTGGGGCACAAGAATCTATGATCAATGCGGGTACCATATGGCCTAGTTTTTGTGAGGAATTACCCAGAGGTACATCGGGTGGCACGAATCATAATTGGCCTAAGTCTTCATTGATTTTAACTTGGTATGATTTCTAATATTTTCTCTGTATGCACGTCACGTTACTAAAAGACAACCAAGGGAGTATGAGCTGCAAGCGTAACAATGTCATTGGATTGGATTGACATTTGGTCTGGTTGTGGTTGGGGCCTGGGATGCTGGAATGTGCACTTGAAGTGGCCGCTCTACTTCAAGCACATGAAGCATCTCAGGGAAATTCCCACTGGTATGACTACTATCTCTACGTTTCTTCCCAAGCGGAGAGGGCATTGTCTCACCGGAGCGTGGTGTCGAGCTCAGGTGATATGCCTCCGCAGATTTCCAACTCCCTAAGTTGGTGGTATGGGAATCTATTCCTGCATGTACACCTGCACGGAAAGAGATTTCGGCCACTGTGTCACTACCATCGAACAGGGCTGCAGTCTCTTCCAAGGTCAACTAAACGTGGAGTACGGTCAAATAGTGCAATACAATTGACAGGTGCTACTTACACCTTTTGTCTGTAGGTGTCATGGCTCGTTAATTACGGCTTTAAGCATCAGATCGAGGAGTAGCTCACTTCTATTATGTACAAGTAGACAAAAACGAGCTCAAATACCAACCAACAGACATATACAAGCTGCAAATCAGCGTCAGTCCGTATTTCTTTTAGAACTTGAGCACTGCCGTGCTAACATAATATTTCCACCCTAACCTGTGTTGAAAAATCAACAACCGTATACACATTACATGAGAGGCCTACTTCTCCAATAATATTGGATTGATATATTGGTTGAATATGACAGACAACGAAATGGAAAAGTTGAAGACTGCGAAGCCTCGCGCACGTAGATGGAACGGCAAGATCTCAAGAGTATATCTTTGCGAGAGTCCATTTGTTAGCGGACAGAATAAGCACTGCTGAAGCTCACGAGACGATCAATGGAGTATACGCGATGGCATAGCCTGACGTGTAGAGAACTGCAAATAATTAGAAAAGCAGTGCCCTCTCTGACTTCTGCTGGGCGTACATATGAACGCAACGAATACGTATGCCGCGACTTCATTATTATTTTGAGAGTAAAGTGACAATGCAACAGTGAGGAGCGCCCAAAAAGTAAGCATGGTGCTCGTAGAGGTCAGAAAGAGCTTCCGGCGTCCGACTCTGTCGCACAACATGCCAGCTGTGACAGCCCAGAGGAAATTGAAGATATTTAAGAAACCACTGATAAGAAGTTGATCTTGTGGATGCACGACTAGTTTAAAATTCAGTGACCTGCTACTAGTACAGTGAATTCGATACGTACTGCCAACAAATGTAAGGACTTTTGCCAAATCTTCAACGCAGATTCAATAAACGCAAATAATGTCGTTCGGTGAGAGGTGCTTACAATATGACAGGAGGCCGTTCCCTGACCATTGTGAGAAAAATGCGATGGCAATTATGACGCGCATTCTTCGCCTGTTGCCTTTAGTTTTGAAGAGGCTCTTCCAGCCCACATTCGACGAGACAACACGTTCAACTAGCAAAGCGGCCTTGATTTCTTCGAATTCATACTCAACCAATGGATCCTCACTGTGCAATGATTATAATAAGTGCAAATCGCATGGAGGCTCACAGCAAATTTACTCATTGCCGTTGGCGTGATAATAGGCAAGTGTCTGCAGCGCCTCTGCCCGTCTTCCTTTACTCACTAAATATCGAGGTGACTCGGGGAGCCACCAAATAAGTATCAGTTGGATAAGAGAGGGTATGCCTTGAAGTGCAGAAGGAATGCGCCAGGACCAACTCGAGGATAGGTGAAACGTTCCGTAAGTCTACAAGGACAGTCGTAAGTGGTGTTACGTGCTATCTGACATGAATGGCGTACGCTCCAAGCGGCACTGAGTACCGACGGTGAGCAAATAATTATAGACAACTTGAAGATGACGTACGTTATACTCCCAGCAAACCTGTTGAAAATATACATTGATTACAGGTTACTTATTGGGATATCAATAGGAGCATACCATAATGTGTTGTACAGAGAAGTCAATGGTCCTCGCAGTGTCGGATAGGATATCTCAAGTATCAATAGTGGCGCTGAATTGGCTGCAAAAGTCAACCCGAATCCAACTAAATTCATAATCAGTCGAACCTTTCACTCTCCAGGTTAAGCATATTACGCACTTAGAAACCTGGAATCCTGTAAGGTCATGGGTAAAAAGACTTATTCGATGACATACATACCTCGCTCCAATGAACATCTCGACAGACTGCGCAGCGGTTTGTAGAGAAGCACCAAACAGCATAAGGGCAGCGCCAAGTATGATGGACTGTTTTCGTCCCATGCCATCCGTTATATAAGGGGCGAATGGGTACGCAGCCAAACTTCCAATATTCTGAATGGCGGAGAGAAGGCCCAACTGTGAAATAGGAATAAATGGAACTCAATCTTGTTTGGATCTAATCATACCCTTCCACCGGTTGGATGATTGAAAGCTACCTCCCATTGTGTAAGAGATTGAAGGCCGTCTTGTGTAAAATTAATCAGTAAGGTCGAAATGCGAGACTTGGTTGGCTGGCCTTACTCATCATACTCGCTAATATATCCGGTATTAAGGTCGCTTTATCAGTAATTTACTTGAAGCAAGCGTTAACGCACCATCATAACCATTTGTGGAGGACGTTATCAGACTGCTTCGCGTTAGACAAACTATTCATCAATACATTTTGTGGATGAATACAGACAGGATGGCAATCCATGTATTCAGAAGCACCAATCCTTAGAAGTACTTAGCATTCACCGCAGAGATCCAGTTGTGAGTGACTTACTGGGATTTCGCCACCAAGGTCGTGAACCCTCAACCAGATGTTCGAAACGAGCCGTATCCTGGTGCACGTGGAAGGAAGGGTGAGTCATTTGTGGACCATGGCGGAGAAGTCAATGCTGAGTATGTAGCGCCATTATATGAGGTACGAGTTGCGTCCGCGTAATGCGGTAAGACTGCGGGGCAAATCAAGGTAACTAGTAGATATTGGGACAATTTCCTTATCTGAGGCCGTGGAGGTGCCTTGAAATATCCATCCGAGTCGTAGCTGAGATTGGATACTATATAGTGTTAGTATGGAGGTCGGAAAAATCAAGCGTGTATGTTCAATGTACGATTATGCATTCTTGAAGATCCATACATAACATTAGCATGAAAGATACAACAAAAGGACCAGACAAAAAACCCGAGGAAACGTGGCCAACATCTCTTGGTGATCATGAATGTTTCTCTGTATAAAATTTGTAACGCAGCAAATGAATTTTTATATAGTGCACTTCTTACGACCCGCACATACATACTGCAGAGCGATCCATACACGTATTTCCGTGGCTGGTCCGAAAAGCAACCGTTGGTCGTACGTTGATCATGCAGCTGTCAACAGGCTTCGTGCTAATCTCGCGGGATAGCTCTGGTAGAATATAGTAAATTATTCAGGCTCCATCCTGGAATTGTGCGATGGTTATGGGTGATATGCATAATATGAGGGAAGAATTCCGTTTTCGAACTCAGCCAATAGACCACCTCGTCCGCCGATCGTCCGCGCAAGTACTTATAACCTCAAAGGTAAATAAAAATGACCATTTACTTTGGTTATTACAGTTTTTAACAGAAAACCATTCCTACGAAAGCAGAAATCAGCCTATTTTGAAGTGCGACTCGGTCCCCCAACGTTTACATAAATTATCCTGATTTTTCTGAATGAAGATCCCATATGGCGTTCAAAAAACCTTTTCACGATATCAAAACCTCTGGTGAGGAACCATTACTAGACATGTTTCTCTTATACACTTCTTATTCCCCCCAACGAAGCGCCCTTGAGAAGCTCGGACCGCAGGAAACTTAAACAGCGCATTGTACAGATTTTCGCGCTGGAATCTGACTCAGAAGCTGGTGATATTTTGGTTCCCGAACCTATTCTATCTTTAAGGTTCAACACCCATCTGGATGAGCCAGGTGTCAGTAATCATCTCTGCAAATAGGCCATGCCATGCTATAATACCCTGACTTGGCAACTCACATACTTAAAGGTTGCTTACCTCTCTCCAGATGGAGTTCCATTATGGTTTAGTCTAGGAAAGGTTTCCAATGATTTGATCCCGACCGGTAGGCTTCTTTGGTCAGCCGTTTTCGATTTTGGATGTTTAATTGGTCTGGGATTCGTAACTTGAAGTATATACGCTTTGGAAGCGACCTACGCTGTTGCCAGTTTTGTCAACACCCTCGGCTGTAATCCCGGTTCTCATGGGTGGGGCCGATCTGATGATTCCTGGAGGTACGCGCAACCATGCTCTCTTCCTTTCAGCATGAGCAGATAACTGTCAGAAAGTTGTGCAATATCCGCCAAACGTTCGGAGAACTGATCTTGTTGCGGTGATGCAATACATCAACGAAAATGACCTCCTTTCGCCACCGCTAGCGGTCGGTCGGATGGCGGTTCATGCAGAAGAGCTGAAGGAAAGCGCAAAAGGCAAGGCTGTTCACGTTCTACATACTTTCGGCGATAGCCTCTGGGAAATGGGTGGCAAATCTGAGCCTCCAAAACCTTTTCCCTGCAACAGCTCTGCCAACCAACCGGATGTGACTCTTGATGCCCCCAGTATCCTTGAAGCCCCCCTTGAAGCAGTACAGGATGAAGATGGAAGTTCCCTGACCACTCTCAGGCTTGAAACCACTCCTGCACAAGAGAAATTCTCAAGTTCCTTATCGGAAGCGACACCCCAAGGTTAAGGTGATTGTTGTTGGACCTTTCTCTGCTGATAATTTGACCTAGATATTACTGCAATACTCCGAAGTAGCACTGTTCAGGCAATTCAGTCACAGCTATCCAAACTTCCGCCATCTGCTTTCCCCATTACGTCGTCCACTTTATACTCATCGTACATACTTCCTGCTCGTCCGCTGACGTCACAGACCATATCAACCCCGATCGACATCAAACATTCGACGCACAAAAATTTGACCGTATTTCTTAAGTCGATTGAGAAGGACGGCCTACTGCGTCTGAAAGAGTTCAAGGATGGCCTGAACATACTCGGCGTCAATGCATCTCATCCAGAAATACAAGCCCATAAACCATATTGGACCGTGGGGGATCAGGAGGAAAAGGAGGAAAAGAAGTCGGAAAGAGAGAAAAATGAGACACTGAAAGCGAAAGAGACTGTAGTGCGAGAACTTTGGAGACCTCACGCGCAGAGCGTCCATTTCTTCGTCGAAAGTGGGAACAAGTACGCCTTTCTCTCGATGATCACTTCTCGCATTAACTATATTCCTGTTCATCCTAGCCCCAAGGATCTCTACTCGCTTGCTAATCTTCGGACAATAATCAATGACTACAGCACTACGCATTCATTAACAAACGCTCAAGAGCAACAGTATATCCATCCCGACGAACTCCTTCTCTCGGTACTTCTAGCACCTAAGTCAGACGAGACGATAAAGTATATTAAACGAGACGACGCAGTCAAGCGATTGTCCGAGCGCATGCAAAGTTGGCACGAGATCATCGTCGACGGCAAAGAACCTGTCATACGGTAGATTTACACTCAGCATCCGTTTTTTGTGGCTTAAGTTCATTGCGTACTCCCTTATTACAGGAAAGGTCACTTAAAGCCTATTTCCATAGTCGTCAAAGTGAGACAGGGCAGGAAAGCATCGACATTGGTTACTGGTCATGAAACGTTTTTCATAACATCCGAGTTCCTGGGTGAGGAGTTGAAGCGTATATGCGCGACGTCCACTTCCGGTGCGCCCGCTCGCCATTACAATTTCACATAATTAATGGGTCATTAACGCATCAGTCTCGCCTGTACCGGGTAAGGGGAACGCAATGGAAGTTTTGGTACAGGGCAAGCAGATCAAGCCAGTTACGGAGCTTCTTGTGGCCCAAGGTGTTCCTAAGCGGTGGATAGAGGTAACAGATCTTTCGGACAAAAAGAAGTGATGTTGGTGTACCTAGCGACATTCAATGCATACGATGGTTGTTTGAGGGGAGGGGGGAGGGAGGGGAGAGGGAGGGGGACCTTGAAGCAGTGCATGATACATCAAGCAAAATGCACACCGATATCATGGAAAGCTGACAAAAGTCTGAAAGTGAACTTAGTAATAGATAAAATGATGATACGTGAGGTTGGATAACTACTTCAGTAGATCGTCTATTCCCATCTTCGCTGCGCGACTCTCAGAGTAGCTCGTGCTATTCAGAACGCCCTCTATTCGGGTTTTCATATCTATAGAATCGTCCACCATCTAGAGAAAACTATGATGTGATTTGAATGCCAATATACAAAATTGTACACACCTGATCGTTTTGAGCACACCACGTCTTCCAGTTAGACTCTAACATGGGTAAAACGCCTTTCGCCATAAATCCAGCATGAATCGTTTTGTTTCTTCGACTGAATATGATCCTGTTTAAACCGTCGAATTCCTCAAATCGCACAGGAGGCGGCGGGTCGATAGGTGCTATTCGCACGACACTGGATTCAACCTGTGGAGGGGGTCGAAAGTTGTTCTTGCCAACCTTCATTATATGGTCCACCTTGGCATAGAGCTGCACATTGGCGGAGAGTCGCGACCAAAGCTGAGTATCTGGTTGAGCAACGAGTCGCAGCGCGAATTCACGCTGAAACATCAGGATAGCAGTTCGACAGAGTGGCCGATGGGATAGGAGACGAAACACCAGGGGAGATGAGATTTGATATGGTGTGTTGGAAATGCAGACATCGAAATATGGCAAATCTGCCTTGACGAAATCGCCGATGATAATATCTAGTTTTCGTTGTTCAGGTCTATTGAGTGATGCAAAGATCCACTACTCGTTGAATTATTTCTGCGCAATAGACTCACTTTCCCTGTACTCGCTTGGTCAGTTCTGCTGCCATTCGTGGGTCCATCTCTACTGCCGTAACATGCTTGGCTTTCTCCAAAATCCGTACTGTCAGGTTCCCCGTACCAGGACCTACTTCAAGGACTTTGTCTGTTGGTCGTAGATTTGCCTGAGTACCAGTCTCAGTGATACGATCGATTGGTGAAAACAATTTTTACAAGCCTTGTCAACAATGCTGAATGGATAATAAGTATGAGTATGCAGATATGCGCAGCAGAAAACCTTGACAGGCTCACTTCAGACCTCACAATAGAGGATCTTCAATAAGCCTGACAACTACGTACCTTTGTGCTACTAAAGGGTTTTTCAAAATGTGTTGACCGAATCTGTCCGTGTTGAAGATCGGATTTGAGGACGGGAACGAACCACTAGATTCCTTAGCGATTTTAGAAGCACCAGACTTAGCAGAAGCTTGGTGGATTTTGTTGAATCGTTCAGTCGTCGCTCGCGGCATCAGAGCACTGGCAGCAATGGTTTTCGCTAGGCGCCTAGCTGAACGTCCGACCTCCAACCATACCTCATGCTCTTGATATAACTACCTGGCGCATAGAAAATACAGTGTAATCACGATCAACGCTGTTACAAATAAGCCTAGTTATCTCGCATTGGGGCGCGCCGTCCGCTCCCACGCAAGTACATGGTTGTCAACCCATCCCAAGTCGATTGCTGACTGTCACTCGGAATGCGCTCCATGTTGGTGTCTCTGTCCTGTCCAGGACCTTGAAGATTCATGTTTCTTTCTCCTGGGCCTGATAGAGTGTTATCCTGCCACATCCCTGCACCACTAGGCAAGTATGGCCTATATGTCCCAAACGGCCCAGTCCCGGAGTTTGGGTTTGACTCGTTCCCCTCATTTTCACCCATGAAACTGTTACCGCCACTAATAAAGCTCCCACTTCCGCTGCCGGCACGCCTTCCATATTTACGAGTGACTAGGGGGGCGTCGGGCGGAAATGCGACATGAAGGGGTTGGGTTTGTGGATGGGGTGGACCGTCTAGAGATACCTGCGTAGCGCCTTGGGGGTGCGAAGGCTGGCGGCGGAGTGTCAGATCGTCTCTCGGTTCTGGGTTCGTTGATCCAGGAAAGATGCCTAAACCACCGTGACTTTGCTGTTCACCTTCCCCCATCGCATCCCAACGTATAGCTAGAGCAGATGGAGAATGTTCAGGTGATGGAGGTGGTAAAATACCAAGCATGCGCCGTAGCTCATAGTTCTCGTACTCGAGTCGTGCCAGCTCAGATTCACGTTCGAGAGCCCAGTCATCCATTCCCGAACCTTCTATATATCCACCTCGTTCACGTTCGACATCTTGTCCGTCATTGAACTCCTGCCTACGAAGTCAATGCCTTGGTGCAAGTGTGTCCCATGAAACACACCTCAGGAGTTTCTCCCCCACATGCACGAAGAGCTGCACGTAAAAGATGCGACATACGTCCCAGAGAATGGGAGTAAGCTGTTGAGGCGACGAGGTCCGAGGATAAGAGAGAGGTTTCGCGGGAAAGCAACAGAGATTCGTAATGGCGCGTCAACGAGAGCTCGTGCTGCTGAGCTGCATGCTATGTAGAAGTCGTGAGCACTGTAGTGATGTATGATTGGGAGAACATGTACAGCATGGGTGCGAAACTTGCTCATTACGTTCTCAAGGGTCTGCTCATATTCTTTGAGCAGAGCGGCAAGCTGTTTATTGTCGTTCTGTAGTTCAGCATTTTGTTGAACAAACGTAGCGTTCATGCGTTCCAGTTCAGATTCAAAAGCCTCTGTGAACAATTGTCATGAAGGCAACATCCATATCACGCTTCCGTACCTTGAGTCATATGTAGATTGAATCTAAAGTAGAATAAGTTGCAGTAGTTTTGGTAAGCGATAGACACACCTTCTCAGAGCAAACCCTGTCCCTTGGTGAGACGCTGCCGACTGGACCAACAATATGAGATAGCATCGTAAAGGATTCAATCACCATGCCCACTTTGACAGAGCCAGCTTGAGCTTGAAGAGAGGCCGTTATAGCTCTGTTGTGAGCAAGTTGGTCTGTGAGTTCCGAAACCAGCCGCCATAACTGTAGAATATCGTTCTCCATGAACCACGTTATGTTAAAGCGCTGACTAAGCACATGTGCAGCGTACCATTCAGTTGGGCATGGAGGGGAGGGTTCCATGCACTGTCTGCAAACTTCAAAGCTCCTCTCCTAATAACTTTCTGCTTCTGTGCTCTTGCGGAATAGCATATCATCACAGTAGGTACCACTTCTTGTCAATTCGAACTCGCTGTAAACCACCTTCACAGGATGCCTTAAACCTTCAATGTCGCAGCCTAGTCTGCTTACAATGATTGATGCATTCGTTCGAGGCATGCACGATAAGTCCATACGTGCTTGGCGCTGTGCGGCATGTCTTGGTTACATCCAACCGAAGCAATATTCTCTCCCTCAAGCCGATGTTGAACCTTCAATGCCTGGCGGTTCTAACTTACAACCGGCGGATTCGAGCACCATCACCCCAAGCCACAGTAAAGGGAAGAAGCAGAAACAAATTGGTCGACACGTCCATGGGTGGTGCCAACCGATTTCTCCACAGCAAGGTCCCTCCCACACTAGGCGTACCCATAGACCAACTGCCGTCTGGCCCCCAGTTCGTAAGAAAAGAAAGGCGGCTTTTCAAACCCAAACGGCGGGATCCGAAGAGAAAGGATTAGGAAGTATGCGAGGAACTAACAGGTCACCGAGGAAAGCCCCACCAAGTCTGCAACCTGGATGTACAAATGGTGGACCAATACTATCAAGCATCATCACCATGGAGTCACAGGTTAGACATTCGTGTTTTCCCTTATACCAAACATTAATCAGTCCTCTTCCCCTTATCTGACGTCGCTGCAACACTTAAGTCCAAAGCGTCATCTCCAACATTCCACGTGGAGGCCCTCCCATCTTCCCCAAAAGTTACACGTTTTTCGACTTCTCTTACCAAACGCACCCGCCCACATTCTCCGTCACCTCGACCCGGGCCATCTAAATTCCCTGGTGCCTTCTCCGAAGCCGGTTTTCTTATTAAAGCTACTCCCTCTGTGCAACCTACTTTAAATCCATATCTTGGCCATGCGCTGCGATCGCCCCACATCCTTGACGCACCACTCCAATATAACCCAGAATGTGACAAGTCTCCGGTCTATTATCCCATTTCGCCCCCAGAAATCTGCAAAGATGATACCAAGTTAGCCCATTATTGTAGTCGTCAGACAGCATACACCAATCGCTGAATATTCTCCTTCTCACAGCAATCCCGTTCACATCGTAGGTCACCATCAGCTATCCGAGTCACTACCAAAGGAAACTCAATTTGACATGTGCAATGATGGCCACGACGGTGTGACTGGTGGCTTGTATCTGATCGATAGCGTATGTTAGGTACTCCACAGATACATGCTTACTTTTGCTGATGTCGCCTTTGTGTTTAGCTTAAAACATCCACTTATCCCCTAAAGCCATCTCCTCCAGAAAGTGTACAGAAAACCCCTACGGCACAATTGGACAAAGCTGATCTTCAGGATTCAATATCGACCCCCCAACCTTGGAAGCCGCCACTGATTGACCTTCGGAAGGCTCTGAAACGTAAGCGTAGCATATTGCAACGCACCGTATCCGTCTCTAGTGTTGGGTCAAGTTTAAATTTCTCTGGATCAGCATTGAACATGACCATCCCTTCTCAACAGGCGACTGGCGCTGATACATTCTCTATCAAGCGCAGGAAACTTGATATGGATGCTATTGCGTTGGTTCCCTCAAAAGACGCTGCTGACCAAATGGAGATAACAAAGGCGAAAGAGGAAGCTCTTACGAAAAATGTGGAACGTTGCACCTTGGAAAATACGCTTCGACCTGACAGTCAAGCGGTCACACTTTCATGTGGTACCACTGACGTCAAGGACGAGCATCACAGGCACGCCGAAGTGACCCCTGCGACAATTGAACCGAATTGTCAATCGTTAGGGCCACCGGGTAATGATGTAGTCTACCCAGGCTCAGCTTCTGCTGAGGATCAGAACGAACATAACTTGCATCCAGCATCCCTCACTACGTCTCACCGATCAACTGATGCACATCAAAATTGTGGATTACTTTCCACGGTGGTAAAGACAGCTCTTCCTACCATCTTTTCAGAAATATCGATTATTAAAGAACGTAACGCTGCCGAGCCGCCATCACAAATTCTTCCTTTTCCTCCTCGCTTGCCAACTCCACGTTCGCTCTCGCCGCCTCGGCAGAATGCCAAGGGCATCTTGGATAATGTGGCACTACGCCTGCAGCTGCAAGCCAGCTCTTGTACTCAGGTGAAGCTTCTGAAGCCGGTCAGACCTTTACTTGTTGGTCCTCGTCTTGCAAAGTGGTTCAAAGATATCACTGTCAAGCCACTCATAGAAAACGACTATAACAAGCCGAGAAGAGGAAGAAAGCTAATCACAACGACACCATTGACTGAGCCAAGTAACGAGTGGTCGTTCGTTGGTCGGACAATACGATGAAGCTTCTGAAACTCTGTATCGTTGATTTTAGTGTATTGTGATACCTCCGAATGCTGTATCTGTATTTTTATCTGATTTCAACTGGTAGCGACTGTCTAGCGCCTTTTCGTTCTAGCCCAGTCGAATCAGGCGCAACCGCGTTTTGTCACAAACGTCACATTTACCGCTGCCACTCGTGTACATTTTCATATATCCAGCTCACGTCCTTTACGCTCGTTACATTAACGTTTTACTATACCATCTAATAGGTGGGTGTGCTCGCCTTTGCCTCATTTTGAATGTGACTTCTTGGTATGCCAATCAAGTTCTGAAGTTTAGAAACATGGCAAACCCCCGAACGCGGTGGTATTATCCGTTCTCTGCTTCTACCAATTCTGCACCTTTTTAATCAGCCCTAACGTCAGGAATACTGTTGATCCTGAAGAACAAGCAACACTTAAGCCACGTACAATCTGTAGCTTGCAGTCTAGAACTCTACTAATCAATGAACCCTTTTCAGATCTCGGAACTAGTCCATTAATTCCCTCCCCCATCCCCGAATTTCCCCAACTGGTATTTCATTTTCCTGGTGTCCTCGAATCTCTAAGCGGTATGCCAACGGTGGATGAATATGCCGCCATACAAGAGAGGTTTCTCTCTGGGCTTCCAGCAGACGAAAGAAGCACCGTCCTAATTGACAGTAGAATCTACGTCCATGTTCTTGACATTCTTACCGGCAGAGCTGTTAAAGATATTCGTCCCGCTCAGTTCCACTCGTGGGCACTCAAAACATTCCAACTACAGCGCTGCACATACACACTAAACCATCCAGAAGTTGTACACGAGTCATGGGATGTATTCCACGAAGGGAAGAAGATAGCACTTGTGGAAGAACTCTATACAATCCTATGTAGAGCGCACTGTGAGTGTGGGCACGGCGGGGCGGAGGAAACGATCGACGAGGTAAACTTCTGTCATGAAGTCAGATATCTTTTCTCAACCTTAATCAAGGTTAGGAGGGAATGGAGATTTGTTCCGAAGGACCTGATTGCTCGATTTGTGGAAGCATGCCCCACATGTATGGAGAAGTATGCTCCGGAAAAACAAGTCACCTCGTTCAAAACCGCAACCCGCACAAACAAGGAAGGCCAATACGTAGATGGTAAGCCGTACTCAGTTGGTGGTGATGATGATTTGGTGAGCGGACAACGGATTCGGGGCCCTGCCACACCCTGCACTATTTGTTGGCTGGAGGCCATTGAAGGTCTACCGCATACGACGGAGCGAGACATAAAAATCCCGCTTCTCTCTCTCCCCCGTCTCGTTATATCTCCCGTCTCTGAGTGTTCTTTGGGTAGTTGCGCACATAGCAAGAACCCAACCACCCACGCAAGGGATCCTCACCATTCTGGATTATCCTCATCTTGCAGCACTTCAACTCCATCTTTAGCCGGCATGTTTTGGACTGGTGCAATATCTTCTGCAGAAGCTATGCCGTCACAAGATGGGCTAGACGCTCCGCTAGGTTCGGATACTATGGAGTTGCTCGTCAACTTTGAGCCGCCATCGTTCAAGTTGACTCAGCCTAAAAAGCTGTTGGAACAATCCGAAGCCCTCATTACGAAACGATTGAGCGAGTGCGACCTTGATAAACTTGGAGATCAACCTCCTGGCCAGCATGCTTTAGGACAAACGGTTCGTATCCGGTCTGTGGAGGTGTTTGATGCCGATCGTAACATATCACGACATCCTACATTGGCGTTGAACATCCCAAGGCACAGTCCGAACTTGAACGTTCATATCAATGATGATAAAGATGTGTATTTGTCGTCTAAATGCGCCCAGCGCCCAGAACCCATCAATGTTCGAATCGCCAATGCACCCTTCATCTCGGACTCACTGGTACAAGGGAACGAGGCCGCATTGATCTTATCTGGCCCATTGAATCGTTCGCACAGCAGACGCTCATTGAGGGAGAGGCCGATGATTTCATATGCAACAGGTCGTAAGTCTGAGTACAGGGAGGGTGCAGCGGCAACGCCAGCTCTCTCTCACGCCAGTACGAGCACAAATGGCGAGGTTGAATCACTGCCCACTACGCCGAGCAGTGCAGCATCTGTGTGGTCCCAAGACTCCGCACCAAATTCAGCGATATTCTGGAATGCAAATGTATGCGAGTTTTTGGAAACCGCAGTGCCTGACAGAGAGGGTTCTATGAAAGAGTCTGACTTTCCGACGTCACTAGAAGAACTTTCCGCCTTTCTCTCAACGTTACGAAGTCGGTGCGAACCCGATTTTGCTTCTTCCCAAAGTCCCAAGCAAGCTAAAGGAATCCAATCAGGATGCATTCCCAATAGTCAGCGTGAATAGAGTACGTCGGCGGCATATTACGAGATATCAGCTTCAAGTTAGAAAGAGGTTGAAGGCAGCGACGGCTTGCATTCTTTTCAGTCGTTTCTCATGTCGACGTATTAATGCCATAATCATGTTGTGATAAACCAGAGATGTCTTTTGCGAAAATTTCAAATTAACATTAACTTGCTTGTCGCGTCTGCAGATGGTTATGTAAGACTGGCCTGTTGCTCAAAGACACCAAAAAAATAATCCGGTGAATTTGTGATGATATATATTGCATTACCATGGTCAGTACTAGTACTTCAAATTCAAGTCAAAATCGGAAGTCCAGCAAGCGCCTCCGACGATCCCGAAGAACCAACACCAGAGAAACATGAATCATCCCATCCCAACAATATATCTCCAAGATGAATCTCCTCTTCTTGTGATGTTTTATCCAATGTTAGAGGTAAGTGGCTATGTGAATGGCTCCGAATCTAATAGCCTTTATGATTATTCCATACTGCAGCGCAGTATTATACTTGCAATTCTCTGCGACGAATCAATGATTGAAAATTCCGTCTACTAAGGTATCACAGATTATCGATTAGGGCGCAGCATACTTCTTTCCAGTTCTTCCCGTTGCCTGCCGACGGGCGCCGCCAGCCTAGTAAGTGGACCGTGACGCTCGCATTCCCCGGCATGCACGAGGAATCGTTCTTTGTAAGTTTTCATCTCACGATAGCCATAACACTTTTGAAATGCTGCATTGAAGCGTCTGATTGGATGGGAAATATACCGTGAGGAGATACCTTCTTTTCATTCCAGACCCTCCCAGTCGACTCCCCCGGCCCTCACGCTATTTGCCGCTGGAAAATATCCCGCAATCCCTAGGTTGAGTCCATATCGTAACTGGCCATAGAGCATCTAAATGATGCCCGCACAGCACAGCATACAAATTAGAAACGGTACGTGACTGCTAAGGATCTATTGCCAACTAAAAACTATTCGGCTTATTATTGCTACATAGCGCACTGTGTACTATTAGAGTCTCAGGCCTCGTCGGTTTGGTTTTTGCCTGCTGTTTATTTATTATTTATTTATTATGGAAATATTGCGTTCGTGGAATGATATCCAAATATTAGTAAGTCTTCCCATCTTCTTTATGGAGATTGGTCTACATGCTGACTTCAAGATACTCAAGATATATGAGATTATCCTCGGTTATCAGGACGCGACACTCAAGGCAGTGCGGATCCGATTATCCGTCGCCATATCAGGACCTAAGTAACCTTATTTTTACTTCTTCAAGTTTATTTTAACCTCAGGGTATTCAATTGATATTCATGCTTACCGGCCATAATCACGATTTTTAATCTAGGCGAAAGAGGGATCCCGAGGCTTTTGAAGCTCATCTGTACTTCCTCTCGGGCCGGAGGAGTAATGGCACTTTCTGAAGTCCTTAAATCATGGTTCATCGCGTATGATATCCATTTCTGGTAACCTAAGCTCCTTTTTGAACTGATTCAATCAGTTTCTGGCTATTCCCCTTTCCGAAATGCGTTTCCTCGATTAAATCTCTGTGGGTTCGACCCAGATGGCTTTCGGATGATAAAAGCTTACATTGGCTTTTATGGAGGGTTTAACGACTCAGAATAGTTTTTCTTTCAAGTGTGGTACAGTCACCAAGCCGGGTATTTCAAAACCTGCATGCCGTATTAATCAAACCTGGCGCAAATGCTTCAGTGGGCTCACCTTGGGACCTAGGAGCGGCTCAATCAATCACGATGTCCGGGCAACCCCATGTGTTGGCGGAGATATGTCGATAATAATATGCTGCATCAATCATGAGAAGTAAGAGCTAGATAAGATTTTTTCCAGGAATGGAAATTCGATTTATGCAAACGCTTTCGAAGTATCACAAGGCACCAGAAGATGAAGTTTACCGCCGGGAATAAAATATCCTCAGAGGGCACGGACGAGGACTTTAATTGCGATGCTACCGCGAGGCCTCCTAGATTGAGGGATTTTTCGCCTCGCCCCAGCAGGGTCTGCGCGCATGTTCAAGATGAGGTACCGAGGAACTCCGAGGATACTAGAAGGTAGAATCAGGGCGTTCCTTCTTCTTGTTCTTCCGTTTTGTAAAGCCTTGGGGATGAACCGGACGACTCTAATCCGCAGCCAAAATGCCCCACCCGTATGATATATAACTTTCAAGCCCAATTACTGTGTGTTGCTCGGATTTCATCTCCCTTACCTTTCCTTCCTGCCCCTCACCTTTTCCTTCGGGTTGTTACTCACTTACCTGCTCAGGTCTGGCACACCGGGTCGACCACTGTATCGCTGGCACGCGGAGGCCTGACCTGACGCGGCGAATGATCAACAACCCGCGCGCAGCTCAGTGGGGTAGGACAGGGAGGAAAAATGGTCTCTCGACCCGCCATTTCTTCCCTTTGTTTCTTCGCGCATGGGAAGCCGTCCACATGCTCTAATGTCTGATGACATCTGATAAAGGTGGGAAAGTTATAGGAATACCCTCAGCAAAATTAGGACGCTCCCGCATGCGCAAATCGAAGTTCCGGCGGCGGCAGGGGACCCTAAATCATGGATGGCTTATCCCGTGCCACACCTATACTCGTCAGCCAGCAACGTTTTAATTAGATGGTTCAATCAAGTTTCGGCCGCAAGCCTCTGCGAATGCCCACAGACTCCGATATACCATAGCTTTTACATCCTTCCATCGATGTATCCCCGTAAGTGTTAGACAACTAAAACTTACAAAAGGTCTGCAGATTTATTCAGCATCCAGGCAAACAAAAATTCAACGTTGCATCCCGCTCGGCGTTGTCGACATTTTGTGGCCATGCTACTGCTAGAGAATTCGGGTAGATACGGCTGTGGTACCCTAGCTAGCATCGCTATTGAGATCCAACCGGAGATGGGGTCTAGTAAGACCTACAATGAACAGGCGGGAGTTCCATTTGTCGGGGAAGGGGGGGAGCTATGTATGTATACAGAACGTACACAACTCTACCCCAAGCTCAGGGTCTGTCTTTTTGACTCTGTATCCGCCGGGAATCCTCGGGATAGAGTGACAAATAGGTTAGCTTTCATGTAATTCCTTGAGAGTGTCTTTCTGTCTGCCAGTTGTAGCTTTGATATAGTAAATTAAGCTCAGTTCGATGGCTTGAGAGATTGCGAATTCGCTCTGACTCCATATTCAAGGTTTCCTTCGAGTTCCTGTGTCGTCGGTTCAGCATAGCTTCAGGTAATGGTCAATACTCTCTTTCTTCAAGTTTCGCGGGTAGTTGGATCATAATGTGTCTGATTTTCTGAATCGGTATAAATTCTTGTTTAGAAGTATGTATCCCATTAGGGGCTGAAGTAATGACAATGAATGATTGCGACTGAGCTCAGTGTTTTGATGGATTGCATGGAATCGATTTGTCGGATTCAGACCTAGGGGCCCAGGGAGGGAGGAGTCGATCTCTCACATGAATTTCGGTGGCTTCGATGAAAGTTCTTTGTGTGCCTGTCGGATGTACCTATTGAATCGTTGCCGAAGGGGTCTCAGTTCTGGGTAATCGATGGAGTAGGCAATTCGGCGATGACTCCGGGCTGGACTTGTTTCGCATCCTTGACTGTGACCTTACTCCCTTTGATGTTCAAGCGCCATAGTACTCCTCTCGCCTCTAACTTACTCTTCAATTAACTCAGAGTGTACACTCACTCCATCAAAATACCATCCGAAAAACTTGGGCTACACGGAGCGCGAGAGAACCCCCTCTCCAAATCGCATCTCTTCTCCTTCCAACCTCTTTATGTAGTGCAAATCTTGGTCAGAGCGACTCGAATTTGTACTGCTACTAGTTAGCCCAAAGCCACTCAGTAAATAGGAAAGAGCTACCCACTCTGCCGTTAGGTTAAACGGTCGCCTCAACTCCCCAGACCATTTTATGTAATGTCATAAAAATGGCTGCCCCCCCCCCAACTCCTCAGATCGAAAGCTGGGTCATCGAGCGCGTTCAAACAAGTCTTGAGTCCTTAAGATACGAGAACTTCTCGGAAGAGCCCGACCTCAATATTTCGAAAAGGTGTAGGAGGAGAGCAGCGGGACACGGAGTTCGAAATCAATGGAACGAAACACTACAGCATCGGTTTCCCACAGCCTGAGATCAGCGCTCAGCTGAGGTTAGTAAAGTAAATGCTCCCAAGTCTTCTCGTGGTAATCAACTGCTCTAGTTGATTTTAGGTGACCGAAATAGAGAAAATACGTATAATATCTCGAAGGCTTGCAACAATTTTCGTCGATGTTGGTTCAGCGCTATTGTGTCCCTGGATGTCGGCGGTATGGAGCTGCTTTTATTTACCCACCCACGACCAGCTCCCATTGGACTTTTCGGGTAGCCCGGCGGTTGTCAGGTTTCGTGCTTGATCAGGTTAATTTTACGCCATTCAGGGTCTTTTAAAGGCCCCCTCTCCCCCCTTTCCCGCAACACCAGCCTGAGTGTAGAGGTACCATGGCTGATTTTGCATTGGAAGCCAAAGATCCAGGCATCCATGTCAACGAAGATTTTGTTGGCCCGCCTCTGCATACTGGCGAGTAGTTCCTTCGTCACTCATATCCATCTAATTCACCATTCATGTTTTCAGGGAAGATCCCGTTCGAAGCTTTCCTCTATTTTGCCACCATCCAGCGCCAAAGAGAGGAAGAGTTGCATGCTGCTTCTTCCAGTGCAGTGAAATCATCTAGGTTTGGAGAGAGACTTAGATCCAAGTTTACGAGTGATCATCCGGTTGACACTGCCGTCGCCGATGCATCTGACCACGAGAAAGCCGGACCTCTTTCGCCTGTTACACAGGATGAAAGGCGACAAGCTCAACTAGCGGTTAAGACGGCCACTTGGCTCAGCGTTTTTTACCTCATCACCACTGAGTATGTATTACCGTGGCTTTTTTCAGATGTTCTCTCAACTATTTGACAGCATTCTAGGGCCTTCCTCTGCCCCCTGGGCATTTTCGCAACTGGGTAAGTCTAAAATTAATATCTCTACCCTTAGCTGCTCATATTTTGTTAGGTTTTGCCTCTGGTGTTTTGCTTTTCTTTTTTTTCGGGATCATGGCGTTTTACACTGGGATGCAACTATGGCACCTGTATCTCAGGCTCGATTCTAAAGAGTATCCCGTTCGAACATATAGCGACTTGGCCGAGAGAATTTTCGGAAGAACATGCCGCCATGGGGTTAATATCTTACAGACAGTTCAACTGGTCTTTAATGTGGCCGTCATCATCATTACAAACACACAGGGTCTTTCTCAGGTGTCGAAAGGCCGTGTCAGTATTCTCGACGTGGTCCAACTTCCCGCACAACCACTGAAGATAAAATAGGTCTGTTTCTCGGCCCTTGCTGTAATATGGGCCGTAGTGGGTATGATCATTGGCCAAATTCGGTCAATACAGAACTATGGAGGCAAGCGTCACTCAAACTTTTCCCGTTCCAGTAGACTGACGTGGCCCCTGGTAGGCTTAGCACACTGGGCAATTTGGTTGAATCTGATTGTGATTTTCATAACTATGTGAGCATATCGTGATCCCATGGACACCGCGCACAATAGTGACCCCCGCTGTCCTCACTCAAAAATTCAGGGGTGCCGTAGCTCACTCTGCCCCTAACTTTGCTGCTGCCCTGCAACAAAATTTTGCCCAACAAGGCCCTGTGGTGACATCTGCTTTCATACATCTACCATTCAAACCACAGGTCGTAGGAGTTATGCAAATGGTGCGCATCATTCATAGTACCCCGAGAACTGTGTTTACACCTATCTGATCTATCAACTTGAGGTCTATGCTTATGGGTAAGCTCGCTTCATGCGCAAATATCGCAGAACTGGATAATGAAATAACTTTTCCAGAGGTGCTATGCTCTTCGTCGAGTTAATGGCAGAGATGAAACGTCCATTTGATTTCTGGAAGGGTATGGTTAGCGCCCAGGTTTGTACTGTACATGTATTCATTACGTGTGGTTCAACTTAAGGTCCTCCATCCCGGATAGCTCATTATTGTAACAGTATACATGTTATATGGCGTATTCGTTTACGCATTTCAAGGCCAGTTTACCATCAACCCGGCCAACCAAGGTACATCCTAACCTTGTTTCTTGATCCTGTTGTAGCTGGCTCATTATCTCAAAGGCATTTCTGGATTTGGACTTCAGACTGCAGTTAATATCATACAGCTAATCTCGGCGGTGATAGCTGCAGGTCTTTATGGTAATATCGGTTTGAAGGTTGTTTATACCACCACCCCCTTTTTCTATCATAGCTCACCGGATGATTTAGGTCATCTACTTCAATATCGTACAAGATATTTTCAAAGGGCCCGTGTTGGTTAGTCGGGGTGGCCGGATCATCTGGACAGGCATGGTTATCGGGTACTGGGCAATTGCATTTATCATCGCTTCGGCGATCCCTCAGGTTTCAAACGTGGAGGGTAAGATCGTAGCATAAATGTGGTCATGAGTGGCTAACCTTTCCTTCCCCATGTTTATAGGCATTGTTTGTAAGCTTACTTGTTTGCTATGTACGTTAATTCGCTTACTCGGTGGGCAGCTGCTTTCTGTATCCTGCATTTCACATACACATTCCCTCCAATTCTGTATGTTGGATTCACAATGCAGCGCGATGCCATCGAAGGCCAGGCAGATTACTACCCCGGCGTGGACGTTTCGACCTTACGTCGTGATACCTGGCGCTCGTGGTCACGCTGGAGGCGTGCATTTGCAAAACGGTGGTGGCTCAATACATTCAACATCATCTTGTTCCTAGCGGCACTTGTGACTGGTGCGCTTGGCGCCTTTTCGAGCATTGAACTTATTATAGCTGCTTTCCAAGCGGCCGGTGCCGCTACTTCATTTGGATGTACTGCACCTGTATGATCGATTTTGTGTGCTGCAATTTACGAATGATCATGTAATTACGCTCGTATAACTACTTTCTTATGTTTGCTTTCGTTCAGCTGTGACTCAACACCAGAATAAGAATATCCAAATTTATGAACAACACATTCACTGAAAAAGACATTTATTAACTTTAAAAAAACAGTGAAGCTTAGGGTAAGTGTTAAAGACCATATTGCTTTTCACTGGAGTTGTGGAAAACGTCAGGAATATCGGAATATTGGGATCGGACGGGCATTGGCTTCAACTTATGGGTTGCACCCTCTTGGATTCTCATGCCCTGGTATTTTGGATTTCTTGACAAGTTGGAATTCAGAGAATGTCAGAATAGTCGGAGATCTATGGAAGGATCAATGACAAGACAGCTAGTCAAGACTTAACTAGTATTTTCAGAAAACATTGGAGAAGAGTGGAATAGTGTTTGAAGAGGATTAAAGGTAAGGATTAAGCTTTTCGGAAAAATTGGAGTTTAGACTGGAGATAGGGGTTTCGGAATGTCAGAATGAAGATGATTGGAATATAATCAATATGTGAGACTCATCGTATAAGTCAATATATGTGATAGGCAATATGACCAATGATAATGAACAATCAATATTCAAACTAGAGAAAGAGATGTACAACAAGCATATTTAAGGAATAACTGAGGATGCCGAATCGGAGACATAACAGGTAATGATATGAGATGTGGAATTCTGAGATGGGGTGAATACAGAAACGAATACGAAGTTGGACATAGAACATATGGGTATAAGATCGGGAGGTAGATCTCTGAAGGATGACTAAGGATGTTTAAATGGAGATTTCGGAGAAAGTTGGAAAAAGGCTTATTGGGAAAAGGCTTATCGGAAAAGGAGTTTGTCGGAGTTTGTTGGAAAAGTGTCAAAAACCACCTTTGGCCTGTTATCTTTAACAGAACAAGGTCAGTAACAACAAATGTGGTCAAGGAACCCTTCTGACAAAGCCGGAAGTGTTAGTGACAATGTATGCAAAGTGTACAAGCTAAGACAGCAAGAGAAATGACACCATGAGGGTGCCTACTTGTTGAAACTGGGGAAAGAGAAGGGAATTGAAAGAAGAAAGCAGAGTTTACTTAGCAGACAAAACTTGGTGATGCTAGTGACATTGTCACCAGAGATAGAGAGATAGAGATAGAAGGATAATGAGCTCAAATAGTTGTTAGACTTGTCGTATAACTTTGATGTGTAGAAGACACCAAGTAAAGAGAGGGTGAAGACGTATGATAATAGAACTAGAGAACTACATGTGTTCTATCCTACTATTTTATACTAGATGTGTCCACCAATATCGGATAGAGACCATGTGGGATATAAGCCAAATGGTGAGGAATATGTGCAAGTGGAATGACAGATATCAGAACAAAAGGGAGGTCTGGTATGGAAGTAATAAAAGGGTGGAGGGAAAACAAGGGTAAGACAAAACAAGAAGAAGGTATTAGTCAAATGGAGATATTGTTCTAGACCTGCAATATTGATGTCTGTTGATATTGGATCCACATATCTTGATGATCAGTAACTAGGGTGAGTGATCCGATCTCGGAGACAAGTGTCGCTAGTGTTGCTAACCTCAATAAGATGTCGGTAAGATGTTGATAGGCAATGTCAAGTGGGGATAAATGTTGGATCATGACAAGAAGGAGTTTCGGAAAAGGCTTATTGGAAAATTGTGGAAAATCAGAGAATGGATAACAGTATCTCCCCTTTAAAGCCAAGCCCTTGAGGCTTTAATGTCTTGAGACGTTTGGGCATTGGTTAGTTGTGAAGGCTGGGATTTCCAATTGGATATAAGCAGTTGAAGTAGTGTAGACTTGCTTCAGAGAAACTCATTGAGTTGTTATTTCCTTTCCGCTCTATTCCCGCAATCGTAATTAGCTTGGATGACAAACTTGTGAATGAGCTTGTGGAGATTGCATGGGGACAGAAAAGGCTTGAGGTGAAGTGGTGGAAAACAAGTGGAAAGCAGGAAAAGTGGAAAGGGTAGGGATTTTATGCCAGAGGTAATCATAGCATAAAGGCCGCATTGGAGATATTGTTGGAAAATCGGCAAGTGGAGAAACTGGAGGTGCACTGTGCATTGTCAAGTCCACAGGCTATCCTGCATGAACATGGATCAGAAAAATGGAAGGGTCCTGAAGGGCCTGCCATGAGTGTGCGTGTGATGGGTAGAAATGCAAAAGTTGGTAGATAAGGATTTGAACAGGAAATGGAGAAGGTTGTGAACAAGGATGTGGAAAAAGGGATATTGGGAATATTGTCAGAGAAATGTTGGAGATTTTTAAAAAGGAAATTGGAGGAATGTCAGAAAGACATTGGAGAAAGGAGATTGGAGGAATGTTGGAAAATGAACTCAGAGGAATGGTGGAGGAAAATCCACATATTGGAGGACCTTGATGTTCCAGATCTAATGGCTGGATCTTCTGCAAAAGATGTCAGAAATCATAGTGGAGATGGAGATGTCGGACTAGAGTTGGACTGTGAAGATGAAGCAGAATGGAACTGGATGGTGTTTTTTTTTGGAAAAAAATTGGAAAAATTGGGAAAAAGCGGAGAAAACAATAGGGGTGGAAACATGATGAATGTAAATGTGGAGAATGATGGTAATCCACAAGTGGAAACATGGAAAAAGCGGAAGAAAGTGGAGAAGTGGAGTTGGGGAAGAAGGAGGAGTAGGGCCTCAAGATGAGGACACTACAAAGGTGTAGATAGGAATTGGAATGATGGAAAAGTAATATAGTAAAAGGGTTTTCATTGGAAAACCTGTGTGATGGAAATCGGAAAAGGAAATAGACATAGAAAGAACCAGGTGAAGAATTGCAGATTGACAAGATAGGTGAACATTGTGGAAACAAGGATGTTCAAAGGGTTGGATTGTGGAAAATATTGGGATTGTCGGGATTGTCAGAAAATGATGGAATTGTCAGAGAAGGCTTGCTTCATCTTGAAACAGGGTACCGTGGAGTTGAATTGGAATTTGTCAGAAAACAATACAAGGGTTTTGGAAAGAACAGAAGGTTGTTGGAAAGTGTAGAAGGTTGTCGGGCAGAGTATAGAGGTTTCAGAAAGAATAGAAGGGTGTTGGAAAGAGTAGAGGGGTTTGGGAAGGAGTAGAAGGATGTTGGAAGGAGTAGAAGGATGTTGGAAGGAGTAGAAGGATGTTGGAAGGAGGAAGGAGTAGAAGGATGTTGGAAGGAGTAGAAGGATGTTGGAAGGAGTAGAAGGATGTTGGAAGGAAATAAAGGGTGTTGGAATAGAAAGGTGTTGGAATAATGGATCAGGGAATGTTCTTATTGGGTTTGTCCTGAGGTTTTCGTGATCCATGTGACACTATGCAGACTGCAGAGTTAATGGATGTAGGTCGGAAAAGGGACAATGACAGCTGAAGGATGGTCATGATGGATGGAAATTGTGTGGCAGAATAAGGCTGGCATAGTCACTACTCCCCTCTTAGATAGACATCCCATCATCTATTTAAAGAGTCAGGTTTGTGTTGGGACATTCTGAATAAGAGTGGATGGATGAAATGGTATGCAGTATTCTTGTGCAATTTGTGTTGGAAAATTTGGATGTGTAAAAAAAGTTCAAGATGATGCTTGAAGTCTTGAAAATTTCAAAGATTGCAAAATTCCATGTTGAATTGTCATTGAAGTGTCATGGTGTTGTAATTCCTAGGTGAAAAATAGTGTGTCGGATTTCTCTAATGTGGAGAAATGCCAGAAAAAGTTGGAAAACAGAAAATTGTGAAGTTGGAAAACTTGAAGGTCGAAATTGAAGTCAGAAATCTTGAAGTCAGAATCTTGGAATCAGGAATTGAAGTTGGAATTGGAGATTTGAAGTCGAAAATAGGGAATTGGAAAATGTGACATTGGAAATCATGAAGTCAGAAAATATTGGAAAACGTGGAGTTGGAAAAATATTGGAAAACATGAAGTTGGAAATCAGAATTGGAGATTTGAAGTTGGAAATTGGAAAATCCAATGAAGGAAATTGCGAAAGTGAAGGCTCTCATTGAGGATGTTGCTGTGATACTGGTTTTCAACAGATTGTGGAAAATGGAAATAGTATCAGAAATGTTTGGAAAATGAGGTGGTGCCCTTGGTTGAAAGACTTTGGAAAAAGAGGATGAGAGCAGGATGATTCCATGATGGTCTTGGAATTGTCTGGTATTGTGGAAAGACTGAAAATTTTGGAATCAGGATGTCACTAACGAAGTCTCGGGTTTTATCCAATGATTGAGATGGATCAAGGAGCCATCCATATGATAGGGACGGAAAGGATGAATGTCGTCAAATGTTGAACAGGACTGAAGACAACTTGAGGCATTAGTAAGAACAAAGGGCATAACACACCATTCAATAGAAATCATAATGAAATCTGAAGGTGGTTTACCATTTGTCATCCATTTGAACACAGCACAGATGGGTGTTGACAAGGACCATAGATAGTGATTGATGAAATCTAGAGGGTCGGAAAATGTTGGAAAAATTGGTGTCAGAGAATGGATTTCTGAGAAATCAGTGTTGGAGAATCAGTGTTGGAGAATTGATGTTGGAGAAATCTGAAGCTGCTGATAATTGATGCAGAGCCAGAAAGGCCACCTTATTTCTTCTGTGAGGAAGTACCAGAGTACTGTGCAGAGAAAAATATTGGGTGGGTCCTATAGCTGGAGCCTTGTTAATGAACTGTCGGGGTGATTCCAGCTTAACTAGATATAAGGAATAAAAGTTTTCCTAAGGGGTGATTCTCTCCCTCCCTCAAGGCAAATTGAAGGTCATCGGAAATGTGGAAGAATCAATGGTTGTGACAGATTTTCCTTTTGGAAATGAGTTGCTGAAAATCTTGTATGTGTTGAATTGCAGAGATGAAAAATTGTCAAGGCATAGTCTAGGATGACACAGATTTGCATGGGTCAGAGGGTTGTCCATGATTGGATTTTTGGATTTGTGGAATTGTGAATTGCAAGTTGCCACAGGGACATATGTCAGAGTCGGAGTCTTGACTTGCTGTTGAGGAATGTGGAACTAGGTACTACCCTATACCCTGTCAATCAACAGATTGTAGTTGGGGGGTCAGTTGTGTCCCAGCATGTCAGAACAGTGAAAATCAAGTGGTGCTACACCATATGGTAGTAACAACCTGGATTGATCGCTGGACAGATGGACAGATTGGCATATTAATAGCCTACTGGATTTATGACTAGGTCACTGTTGGAGGGTTGAAGATTAACCCTGTGGAAAAATGTGGGATTCTGAAAGCAGTGTTTTGGACTTGAGGAAAAAGTCAGAAATGTTAAAAATGTTGGAAAGTCGGAAAACAATAAGAAGTGGAAATGTTGTCCACTAAAATTCAGAATTAACATGGAGGATGGTGTTGGAAATCATAAAGAGTGGTGTCAGAGCTTTTGAAAAATGATAAGAAATCAAAATCAGGATTATCAGAAAGTGTGGAAAGAGCCTTGGAAGAAGGACAGATTGTCAATGTCGATATGTGGATTTGTCTGTACTGAGGTCTTTGGAGCTGTTTAACTTGCAAGTTGGAGCATGTGTGATGTGCTGATTGCAGCTCGAATTGTAGCTCTCCTATCGGAAGATGATTTGGGAAAATTCTTTGTATGGTGACCATGTAAAGGATGTCAGAAAGTCTTGGTTTCGGAGATATTGGAGATTGGTCGGAAATGTATGCAAGGAACTGAGAATTGTCGGGGGGTGTCAAAGGTAAGAATGAAGTGTAGGTATTCTCCTTGGAAACTTGATTGGTCTTGATATCTTCATCGTCATGTTTGAACTTGTCACCATTGTTGGAATTGCATTGAAGATTGACATCATGGCGCCATTGGAAAAACTGGTGTCACTGGGAGCATGAGCAGATTTTTAGTGTAAAAAATGTGATAAAAATGCTTTTTCCTTACAGATTATTCATTCACTGTTCTGGTTGAAAAATCTCCCAAAAATGCTGCTTTTTTATCAAATTTTAGAATCTGAAAATCTGGTACATATTTCACATTTCTAGGCATGGGAAATGGATGGAAAATGTGAGAAATAATGAATTTATTCATTGATTTCATGCCACAAAAACGTAAGGACAATCTTGATTTTCATTGAGACTTTCAGCAGAAAAGAACCAAAATTTATTCAAGATTTCATAATAGAAAAAAGGTGAGAAAATTAGTAAAATATATGAGATTTTCATGAGATTTTTCAAAACTATTGGCCAATGAATAATCCAACATTTTCCTTTAGTTTTGGCAAGGAAAAACCTCATGGATAAATGTTTATCCAATGGATAATCATTCACCCATAAGCAATATATAACAAGTTTTCTGAACCAAAAAGGCAATGAAAAAGTCAGTGGATAAGTATTATGAACTAGATTTCTCCTTGTCAGGATGTTGGAAATGTCAGAATGTCAGAGTTTGGAGTTCAGGATTGGAAACGTATGGACGTTGGCTTCAACTGATAGGTTGCACCCTCTTGGATCCTTTGTGTCCTGGTATTTTGGAGGATTGGAATATTGGAGAAGTCGGAGAAGTTGGAAGATGGATGGTTGGATAGGACTTAGAGATGGAGGTAAGAAGATATCAAGTCAAGGTGGATCAATATTCGAACTGAAGAACAAAGTATATGCAAGAGTTGTATATAACGAATAGATACGGTCTGAATTGGAAAGATATGAAATGCGGGAATATGAAATGGGGCAAATATGGGATTGGGGGTAAGGATGAATATGGATATCAGACTGAAGATGTGGATCTTGATAAGAAATGACTAAATATAGATAGAACGGGAGTAAGTAGAACAGGTGGAGCAAATCGGAAAACAATATCAGAAATATGAATCGGAATATGTCGGAGAAAGGCGGAAAAGCTGGGAGTGAATCTGGGTTCTAACAGTATCTCCTCCTTAAGGCCAAGCCCTCGAGGCCTAAGATCAGCATGGGAAGTTTGGTTTGGTGATTAAGCAGGACCTATATAAGAGTGACGGATGGGGTTCAACTTGCCAGACTTCTGATCCTGTTATTCTTACTCCTTTAAGCTCAATGTTGATGCTGCCGATTATCTTGCTTGAAGACCCTATTTCTGAAGATGAGTCAGGATCGTAAAATGATCTGGAGGCACAGATTTGCAAGATTTCGGAGTTGCAAAAAGAAGCAGTGAAGAAATTAGAACAGAGAAAGTCAGAGTGGAAAAACACAGAAAGACGAGAGAAAGGCCAAAAAAGAATTGGAGGAAAAATTTTGGAGAAGGAAAGGTGATGCAGTGGATAGAACCATTAGTGGTCGGAGAGTGCATGAGTCTGTGATGAAACAGATTGGGCACAAAAAATATTGCTGTGCGGGATGTCAGGTTCGGGATATCTTCTGTTTGCTGGTAGCTGTTAGGGACACATGCTGGATTCGATGTCGGACTGTTAGGGTTTGCCGGGTTTGACGTCGGGGTCGGATTTGGTCAGAGCTCTCCTTGGCCAAGGTCAGTAGTCGCAATATTCAGAAATGCACAGGAATACTGGATGACTCGGAAGCCAGAGATCCGAAGACTGATCAACACAGGCATTGGCTTCAACTTATGGGTTGCGCCCTCTTGGATTTCTAGTGCCCTGGTATTTTGGACTGAAGACCAGAGTGTTATTGGGTTTCCGATTGGTTGGGTCTATTTGGAGGGTCAGTGCCAATGATGCATTGAGACTTATTGGAGGTGAGCGGGGGCTTCAGGTATTCAGGGATGGAATGGTTAATGTGGGAAGGTAGAAGTAATGATAAATCAATATCGAGTAAAGACTAGCTTTTCTGGGAGGCGAGTGTAATCAAGGAGGGTTTAAGATGTCAGATGAAGTAGGGTCGAATGATTGGAATAATTGGAGTGATTGGAATAATTGGAGTGATTGGAATAATTGGAGTGATTGGAATAATTGGAGTGATTGGAATAATTGGAGTGATTGGAATAATTGGAGTGATTGGAATAATTGGAGTGATTGGAATAATTGGAGTGATTGGAATAATTGGAGTGATTGGAATAATTGGAGTGATTGGAATAATTGGAATACCAAACAAGGTTTGAAAGCCTTATTACAGGTAGAAGTTTGGAGTGAACGAAGTGTAGTAATAGAGGGTGGTATGAAAGATAGTGATATGAAGTAGTGAAGCAATACGATGCGATATGATACGATATGATATAACACGATACGATATGATATGATATGACACGATTTACAAGCTAAAGAAGCTTGACAAAGAGAAAACATATTTATGACATGCGGGATTCCAAAATTGGGAACGGAAGATAAGGGTGCGTGATACGGAGTGCCAAAATCAGAGTGGATACGGGGATCGAGATAAGACGTACAGAGGTAATATCAAGATAGAGCTGTGACTAAGAATAATATTGGGGGCATGTCGGAAATAAGCGGAGAGGCTTATCGGAGTATGTGAAATGTCGGAACATGGGTCGGATCTGGGATCTAACAGTATCTCCCTTTTACGGCCGAGCCCTCGAGGCTGATTACACTATTGAATGCCGTGGGAAGTTTTAAGTGTTGGTTATCTGTAAAGGCTGAGATCTTGGATCAGACATATAAATAGGAGAAAATGCTTTGTGAAAACGCAAATCGCTTTTGATCCCCTACCACCACTACCCAAGCTAAGATGCCATCATGCTCCAAGTCATCGTCACCCACTCGTTCCGTTATCGAAGTCAGCTCTGGCGAAGAACTCACTGCTGAAGTGAGGGAGTACGAGCGGAGGAGGGCGGAATTGGAGGCTAAGATGCGGAGAAGGGCGAAGGCAAAGTGGGAAAAGCAGGAGAGGGAGGTGGCGGAGCAGCGGGAGTGGGAGTGGAAGGAGAAGGAGGAACAGGAGTGGAAGGAGCAGGAAGGAAAGGATCGGAAGGCGAAGGAGAAGGAAGAAGCAGATCAGAGGAAGCGGAAGGAGGAGGCCGATCGGCGGAAAGTTGAGTCGATGCAAGCGGTGTGGGAGGAGTTGAGGTGGGAGGAGGCCTGACTCAAAATGTTGTCAGTAAGTCGGATTTTTGGGTGCTGATTGATGGATTTGACAGGAGATCAGACTAGCTGGAGAAGGTTGACAGGGAATGGAAGGGGGACCGGAATCCAAAAGGTGGCTTGGAATTTGTCGGAGGCCGCAAATGGCTCCTTGAGGACGTGTGGTTGGAGGCCGATGACTTTGACAATAGGTGTGTACTCTGTTGGACCCAGGGGTTGGAGTGCGTCAACGAGGAGCGGAAGACCAGAAAGTCGCGGAAGTGGGCCTGCATTCAGTGTCAAAATGACCAGAAGAAATGCACAAAGCTAGGCGATGTGGATTTTGTGGCGGAGATGGCAGGGAAGTTGGCGTTACCGGTGTCCAGGTGGGTGCAGATGGAGAACGCGGAAGTCGCACTGGATAGCAGAGATCGAGTTCAAATTCCGGAAGACACTGGGGGCATGAGCAGATTTTTAGTGTAAAAAATGTGATAAAAATCTGTTTTCCTTACAGATTATTCATTCACTGCTCTGGTTGAAAAATCTCCCAAAGCTGCTTTTTTATCAAGTTTTCAGACCTGAAAATCTGGTACATATTTCACATTTATAGGCATGGGAAATGGATGTCAAATGTGAGAAATAATGAATTTACTTGTTGATTTCATGCCACAAAAATGTAAGGACAATCTTGGTTTTCATTGACATTTTCAACAGAAAAGAACCAAAATTTATCCAAGATTTCATAGTAGAAAAAAGGTGAGAAAATTAGTGAAATATATGAGATTTTCATGAGATTTTTCAAAACTATTAGCCAATGAGTAATCCAACATTTTTCTTTAGTTTTTACTAGGAAAAACCTGATGGATAAATGTTTATCCCTTGGATAATCATTCACCCATAGGCAATATATAACAAGTTTTCTGAACTGAAAAGGCAATGAAAAAGTCAATGGATAAGAGTTTATCCCTTGGATAATCATTCTTCCATATGGGGTAAATGTTCTGCCTATGGCAGAATGATTATCCAAGGGATAAACTCTTATCCATTGACTTTTTCATTGCCTTTTCAGTTCAGAAAACTTGTTATATATTGCCTATGGGTGAATGATTATCCAAGGGATAAACATTTATCCATCAGGTTTTTCCTAGTAAAAACTAAAGAAAAATGTTGGATTACTCATTGGCTAATAGTTTTGAAAAATCTCATGAAAATCTCATATATTTCACTAATTTTCTCACCTTTTTTCTACTATGAAATCTTGGATAAATTTTGGTTCTTTTCTGTTGAAAATGTCAATGAAAACCAAGATTGTCCTTACATTTTTGTGGCATGAAATCAACAAGTAAATTCATTATATCTCACATTTTACATCCATGCCTATAAATGTGAAATATGTACCAGATTTTCAGGTCTGAAAACTTGATAAAAAAGCAGCATTTTTGGGAGATTTTTCAACCAGAACAGTGAATGAATAATCTGTAAGGAAAACGCATTTTTATCACATTTTTTACACTAAAAATCTGCTCATGCCCCCAGTGAGAAGCGGTGGGAGGCGTATCACGGGGTGTCGGTACCGCGACTGGAGTTGGGCTTGGAAGCCGAGTCGGAGAATGAGGATGGAAATGTCGGGCCGCAACCGGAATCGGAGAAGGCAGTGGACAAGGGGAGGGGGAAGGGGAGGGAGGTGGACGTTGTCAGGATGGACGTCAATGTCGTCCCAGAGATACCAAAAAAGGGGGTTCTGGAGGAGGCAGAAATCAGCCTGAAACCGGAGGTGGAAATCAGCCAGGAACCGGAGACGGGAATTGGTCTCCGGAGGCAGGAATTGGTCAGGAGGCGGTGAATCTGGGAAATGCGGATTCGGAGGGACAAGTGGAAGAGCAGTTGGGGAAAATGGCAGGGCTTGACCTGGAGGTGAATGGGCCAGAGGAGGAAACGATGCAGTGAATGGGAGTCGGAAGGGGAAAAGTACAAAAATAAATTGAAGGGATTTTGGTGAAGTAGTGTAGAAAGGTTTAAATAATGAAGTTCTTTCTTCTTGGTTTAAGATCAGAAAAAACGAAACGATCGGAAAAAAAGAAAGCTCAGAACAACGGAAAGAATCAGATAAATGAAATGATTGGAAAAAATGGAAAACTCGGGAAGACGAGGAACAGTGAATCAAGGGTGTCAGAGAACCGGGGAAGTCGGAACTGGACGAATGTCAGGATTGGACAGGTAAGAGTGATGAAGAAGTTGAGATAGTCAGAGTATTGGGATGTGAACGGTCGTAGATATCGAAGGAGTTTCGGAATTGCGGGATGTAAATAGTAACTTAGTAGGAATGAAAAATGGAAGCGTTGGGTTGGAAATTGTCGGAAAAGATCGGAGTCGGAGTGGGGGATTGGAATAGATAAGTTGTCAACATAGTGGCTACTCCCCCTTTAAGGTAGATGTCCCATTGTCTACCTCAAGCGTTGGAAGGTTGGTAAGGAGTTGTAGTGTCGGAGGACCGAAAAATTCATCGGAAATGTATTGGCTTTTCTAAGGAGATGAACGGTGTCTTCTTGGAAAATTTCTCGATAGTGGTCTTGATGTTGTCTGGTTGAAACCATTGTGATCATGGATTTCCTGAGAAATTTGGCAAATGTTGGGAGTTCGGACTTGAAGGAGAACAAGAGGAGTGAATCAGAGGTTTCGGGATTTCAGAGGACTGTTTGCAAGGGAACAGAGCAAGGAAGTCGTGTAGGGAAGAAAAGGGTGTCGGAAAGGTAGGAATTGAAATGTTTTGATATTCAGCCTGGAATATTGTCCTAATGGTTGAAGGGTCGGAATCGGAAACGTGAGTTGGAGGATGTACAGATGGTGCATTCATGGATATGAGGGTTTAACAGTGCCCTTCGAAGGAGATCGTTATTGTTTCTGAAGGCGGTTTGTCAGTTATTGTCCCATAATGCGGAAATCGGTATTGATGACTAGACTTAGAGTTGGAGTAACTGCGTTGTATCTTGAATAGTCGGATTCGGAAGTCTGGAAATTGGAGGTCGGAGAACTGAATCTTGGACATGGAAGGATGTCTTTGAGGAGATTCGGCATTTGGGCTTGGAGATCATTCTGGGGTGTTCTCGAGGAAGTACAGACGTACTGTTTGGAGTATATCAGATGAAATCCTATAACTAGAGTCTCGTTAATGTTCTGGAGGTGGTTCTGGCAGAACTAGATGTAAGGAAAATGATTTTTTCCAAAGTGAGATTCTCTCCCTCCGATAGATGTGATCTTGTTGGAGTATGTAGTGGAATATTGATGATCGCTTGTCAGGAATTGGAAGAATCAATGTAACGGATGTTCCTATCGGAAATGCGCCGAAGTTTCCACATCGTTGTTGCAAGTTGAGGTTTCAACAAGCATTGATGTTGGACATTTATGGTGGGTCAGGAGATGTCGCAGCGGAGTCGGATTTCGGAGATTCGGAAAAACGCACATTTGCAGGTTTCCTAAGACATGTCGTAGAATTGATTCTTCTTGTTGAGGAGTGCAGAACTAGGTACTACCCAATACCCTGTCAATCAACGGATTGTAGTGGGTGGGTTAGTGGTGTCCCCGGCACATCAGAACAATTAGAAACAAGTGTTGTTATACATAATGTAATAGCGACCAGATTTTTCGCTCGACGGGAGGACGTGATTGGCATGGATCACCTACTGGGTGTTGTGACATAATGTTGTTGGTGACGGAAGGATGGAGACCGACGGAAAGCGGGAATCTGGAAAGGATGGTGTTTTAAACCTAATGATCGGTTGAAAACTGTTCAGAAGGGTGATATTCGGAGTTTAGGCGGAATTGTTGGAAGTACGAAGGGTGTTTTTGGAAAGCGTCTGTGATGTTCTTGGTAAGGCACAATGAGATGTGAACGCAGATTCGTGCTCGAGAGTCTTTGAGCTGTCAGTTTTGGGGATGTGGAAGGTCCTCTAAAGGGACCATGGTGTCAGAATCACTTATCGTGATAGTTGTGGTCTGGGATCTGGCTTTCCTGGTGAAGGATGATGACCTCAGGCATTCTTTCACCTTATGACCAGGTTTTCCACAGTAGAGGCATAACTTTTGATCGATGCGTCATTGTTTCTCCTGTAGTATTAACTTTCTGTCTTGTCCAAGGATGTTGGAAAGTTTCGGTGTCAGCAAAGTCGGGGTTTGGTCGGAAATTGCTGCTGTGTATTGTGAGCCATTATCACAAGGATGGTTGGAAGCCGCATTGTCAATGCCGCTTGGAATTGAGTTGGAATTGAAGTCTTCGTTTGTGAGGCACTTGTTGGAAAGACTGGGGTACTCATGAACGTTCAATGGGTTGATGACATTTTCGGTAGACCTGTCAGTGTCGTCCAAATTGAGTGTTTGAATTTGGGTGTCGGAAGACATTATAGAAATTAAGAGTGTCAGCTTGTAAATACTGTTAGAGACGTGTGCTGGATTTGATGTTGGACTGTTAGGGTTTGCCGGGTTTGACGTCAGGGTCAGATTTGGTCAGAGCTCTCCTTGGCTGAGGTCGGTAGTCGCAATATTCAGAAATGCGCAGGAATACTGGATGACTCGGAAGCCAGAGATCCGAAGACTGATCGACACAGGCATTGGCTTCAACTTATGGGTTGTGCCCTCTTGGATTTCTAGTGCCCTGGTATTTTGGACTGAAGACCAGAGTGTTATCGGGTTTCCGATTGGTTGGGTCTATTCGGAGTGTCAGTGCCAATGATGCGTTGAGACTTATTGGAGGTGAGCGGGGGCTTCAGGTATTCGGGGATGGAATGGTTAATGTGGGAAGGTAGAAGTAACAATAAATCAATATCGAGTAAAGACTAGCTTTTCTGGGAGGCGAGTGTAATCAAGGAGGGTTTGAGATGTCGGATGAAGTAGGGTTGGAATAATCGGAATAATTGGAGTGATCAGAATAATCGGAATACCGAACAAGGTTTGAAAGCCTTATTACAGGTAGAAGTTTGGAGCGAATGAAGTGTAGTAATAGAGGGTGGTATGAAAGATAGTGATATGAAGTAGTGAAGCAATACAATGCGATATGATACGATACGATATGATATAACACGATACGATACGATACGACATGATTTACAAGCGAAAGAAGCTTGACGAAGAGAAAACATATTTAAGACATGTGGGATTCCGAAATTGGGAACGGAAGATAAGTGTGCGTGATATGGAGTTCCAAAATTGGAGTGGATACGGGGATCGAGATAAGACGTACGGAGGTAATATCAAGATAGAGCCGTGACTAAGAATAATAATGGGGGCATGTCAGAAATAAGCAGAAAGGCTTATCAGAGTACATGAAATGTCAGAATAACATGGGTCGGATCTGGGATCTAACAGTAGCGGATGGAACGAATGGGACATGTGATGAATGCACAAAGGATGGGAGGGTGTGCCATCGACCAGGAGAATCGGGATTTGTGGAAGAAGTCACAAAAGGTGTGGATGTGGGTGATGAAGGAACAGTGGAATTGCTATTGAAGGAAATCCGCAAGTTGTGGAAATCCGTGGATCACCACGTGAGTTCCATGCGGGAGCACACCAAAGAGACACAGATTCTAGCTGCATGGGTGCAACAGATGGTTTAGCATCAGGAGTGGGATTTGGAAGTAAGGATGGAGGAAATGGAAAAGGATGAAATATGGGAATTGGAATTGGAAAATTGAGTCAGAAATCAGTGGAAAGTGAGGCGGGATTTCTTGGAACAGATGGAAAATGTCATTAGAGATATGAACATGAAAACATAGGGAAAAATTGGAAAATTGAAAAGGAAAAGTTAAGGTGGGATCGGACCGGGTTTATCAGGATATGCTTTACAAAAATCTTCAATGATTTCCAAAGTGTTGCCTAATTCCATAGTGGGAATCCACAAAGTTTCTTCATCGGTACCTTGATAGCCTGTCCAGCGCACCAAGTATTGTAACTTGCAACATCAGTGATTGTCTATCTTGGAGTCCAGAATTTCGTTGATTTCAAATTTGGGTTTGCCTTCAATCATGACTGGCAGAGGTGGAGGCTGTATTTGGTTTGGAATTTCGTTTGGAGTTGTGGGTTCTAGCATGGAAACATGGAAGGATGGATGAACAGCATGCATACTGTCAGGTAAATGGAGAATGAAGGCTCGATTACTGGTACCTGCAGGTGTGATGATTTCAAAAAGTCCAAGGTACTTTTTTGGCAAGCTTCTTTGAAGGTCAGGTTGTGTGAAAAAATTCAGCTTTGACAAAGACCTTGTCACCTACTTTGAAGTCCAGAGCCACAGAGTGTTTCTTGTTTGCGGGTTCCTCATATTGGGATTGTGTGTCAGAAATTCTTTTTCGGAGTTCCTGGTGGAGTTCATCTAAGTTGACTGCAAAGTCTTTTGCACGGGATGAAATGAGATCACATTCAGGATGTACTGAAATGTTGGGATTGTGACCTTTGTTTGCAAAGAACGGGGAAACTCCTGTGGTTGCGTTCGGGGTGTTGTTATAAGTGAATTCTGTGATCAGAAGAAGTTCAGCCCAATTGTCTTGTTGATAATTACAATAAATGCGGAGATATTGCTCAAGGGTCTGATTTGTTTGTTTGGTTTGTCCGTCGCCTTCAGGGTGATATCTGGAGGTGAAGTGGAGATTCATGTCTAGTGCTTTTCCAAGTGTGCAGAAAAATGAAGACACAAATTCTGAACCTCAATCGGAGGTGACATGGGTTGGAACACCATGTTTGGAGAAGACGTGGAGGACAAAGAGTTGCGCAAGCATCCGAGAAGTGATCATCATGACAGTTGGAATGAATATGGCTTGCTTCATGAGTCTGTCAATGATAACAAGGATGCTGTTAAAACCCAATGAAAGCGGAAGCGGCTCAATGAAGTCCAAGGATATGGGATTCCATGGTCTTGGTGGAATTGGTAAATGCTTCAGGAATCTGTAAGGTCGGTGCTGTTGGGATTTTGATCGCATACATGTTGTACAGGATTTGACATAGGAAATCACAGAGTTGTGGAGTCTCGGCCATGTATGTTCATGTCAGATATTGCTGAGCGTCTTGTTTTGTCTGAAATGTCTGGAGATTTGATGATCGTGCAGATATTGTAGAATGCAGAGTCAGAGGTTGTTGATGTTGGGAATGTAGATTTGGTTGTCGAGTTGGAGGAGTCCTTGAGGGTCAACTGACCATCGGGGTGTCAGAGGATTTGCAGGATGAAGGAAATGGATTGTTGGATTTCTTCATGAAGTTTCTCAAAATCCATGATGGTAACTGCGCAGAGAATTGTGGCATTAAGAGATATGGCTTGGAGGGACGATGACAGCTGTTCATTAGTGAAGACCAGGCAGAAATTGTGTGGATTAACGCTGGCATAGTCGCTACTCCCCTCTTTAGGATAGATGTCCCATTGTCTAGTTAAAGAGTCAGGTTTTGTTCCGAGTTTTCTGGGTCAGAATCAGATAAAAAGGTTAAACTGACATAGGTATTACGACCATTGGACTTGTCATCAGGTTAAAAGCTTGGTGGTGGCGAAGTATTTGAGGTTTTTGTGGTCTGTTACAACATCAATGGTGGAACTGGAACCTTCAAGGTAATGCCGCCAAATCTTGAAAGCTTCAAAAATCACGAGTAATTCCTTATCGTGAATGTCATAGTTTAATTCCAGGGCAGTGAAAGTCCTAGAATGAAAAGCTACAGGGTGAATTTCACCATCTTCTGGAGAAATGATGGAGAGGATTGCCACAAGGGTGTAGTCAGAAGCATCAGTTTCCATGATGAGTTGACAATTGGGAATCCAGTGCGTAAGGATCAGAGCTGTGGTGAAGGCTTTTTAAGTGTTTCAAAGGCTTTCCGACACTCATTGGAAAAATTCCAAGTTATGGAGGTAAAAGTGTGTTGGGTAAGCGGAATTGCGATGTTGGAGTAATTATGAGTGAAGCATCAGTAAAAGTTTGCAAAACCCAGGAAGGATTGGATGTCTTTTACTTTTCGGGGTTCAGGCCATTCTTGAATTACTTTGATCTTGTCGTCTGCCATTGAAAGTTCATTGGGGGAGAGCATGTATCTGAGATATTCTACTGTGGTCTTGTGGAAGTCACATTTGTCGGATCTTGCGTAAAGTCAGTTTTTTGAGACATTGGAGAACTTTGCAGACATGTTCTCGGTGTTCTTCCAGGTTGTTGGAATAGACTAGGATGTCATCCAAATAGATGAGGACAGAAATGTTGAGCATGTCGCCAAATATATCATTAACGAATCACTGAGAAGCAGCTGGTGCATTAGTGAGACCAAAGGGCATAACATGCCATTCAAAGGAACCATATTGGGTCCTGAAGGTGGTTTTCCACTTGTTGCCCTTTCTAATGTGGACTAGATAGTAAGCATGTTGGAGATTGATTTTGCTGTAAATGCACGCTTTTCTGGGGTTTTCCAGAAGGTCAGAAAGTCGGGGAAGCAGATATTGGTCTTTTTTTGTAATCTTGTTGAGACTGCAGAAATTGATGCAAAGTCGGAGTCTGCCTAGTTTCTTCTTCAAGAATAGTATCGGGGCACCATGCAGAGAAAGTGAGGGCAGATGAATCCTATGGCTAGTGCCTCATCAATGAACTTTTGGAGTGTTTCTAGCTCAACTGGAGACAGGGAATAAATGGTTCCCAAGGGGGGACTCTCTCCCTCTATCAAGTCAATCTTGAGATTGTATAGTCAGTGATCGGGGAGGATTTCCACTTTCTTCTTGCTGAAGATGTCAGAAAATTTGTGATATTCTGAGGGAACACCGTTGAGATTGGCTGTCAGATCAGGATTTGGGGAAGCATCAATGGCTGAAGTGGATTTTCCTTTCAGAATTACACATAACTGAAAGATCTCCTCGTTGTCCAGTTTGCAAAGGCGGGCAAACACAGAAGCAGGGACTAGGTCGATAGGTGAGTCTTGTTCAGATGTCAGAGAGGCATGTGTGCAATCAGATTTCATGGAGTGATGTCAGAATTGAATCTTGCTGCTGAGGAATGCAGAACGATATACTACCCAATACCCAGTCAATCAACAGATTGTAGCAGGTGAGCCAGTTGTGTCCCAACATGACAGAGCAGCTAGAATCAAGTGGTGTTACATACATAGCAATGACCTGATTTTTTCTGGACGGAAAACAGATTGGCATATTGATAGTCTGCGTGATTGTGATGTTAGAAGTGCCATCGAAAAGCTTTAGTGGAATCTGCAGAATGTTGTGGAATTCCAGTGGAAGCTTGGAAGCAAACAATGAGTCTACAAAACAATGAGTGGAACCAGAGTCCATGAGAGCTTGGATATTAGTATTTGGAAAAATGTCAGAAGTTAATGGTATGGTAAGAGAATCAGGTTTCAAAGGAGCGGAAGCATTGAGTCGAACCTCGGAAAATGCACAGATGGAATCAATGCAGCTCTGGGTCTGTGCGGAGGTCTCAGAGCTGCTTATTATTATTTTGAATCCGTAGTGGCTGCAGGTTTGGCCTTGGACTCAGGTTTGCTTGGAATTGCAGAGGCCGCTCAGGCCTTGGACTGAGCATTAAGGGAAGTTGACTGTGGGTAATCCTTCGCAATATGTCTGGGTTTTCTGCAGAACATACAAAGATTTAGGTCCATGTGTCACTGTCTTTCATGCTGGGTTAGCTTCCATCTTTTCTGAGTATGTTGGAAATGTCCGGAGTCTTGCGGGAATTTGATGTGGAGGACTAAGGTTTGGCGGAGAAGAGGAAGCCACATTGTTGTTGTTGTTCATCTTCTTCTGCGACTGGTTCAATCAGGATTTGCTTGTCCGATTTACCGCTATTACCAGAGTAGTTGTTATTGGAAGTGGTGGCATGGTTGACCTTGCCTCGTCATTCCCAATAACAGCTGTCGATGGTTTGCGTGAGTTGTCGGAGTTCCAGTAGTGTGTCAGCTTTTTCCCAGGTTGCAAGAATATCCTTAATACGATCAGGAAGTTTAGTATAGAAACTTCTATGAAGGGCGGTGTCACCCCAATTTACTCTAGCAGCAAGGCAGTTGAACTCTACGATGAACTTAGTAATGTGTTGGTTATCACGCATTTGGAGATTGTCAAATTCAGTTTCCACATCGCCGATGGGGTCCTAAGTTCTGAAATTCTCTTGGAGTACCATCGTGAAGTCCTGATAGCTTGTAAGCCAAGGCAGCTCTTTGAAGGCGTCGTCGTCTAAAAGTTCAGGCTCAAAAAAATCTAAAGGTGTCCCCTTTAGAAAAGAGATAGCATAAGTAACTTTTGCTTCATCACTAGAAAAGGTCTGAGGACAGTCGCGGAAGTGGAGTTTGCACTGAAGGAGGAAGGGGTGGAGCTTTCAGGAATCTGATCCATCAAAAGTGTCAGGTTTGCAGAGTTTGGTTTTTCTGGTTTGACCTTTGTTCGGAGTTCCCATGTGCTTGGCTATCTTCTTCAAGGCTTTTAGCATATCTTCCCTTCATCTTCTTCATCGTCATCATCATCCTCATTGTTGTTGTTGACATTATCGTGGTCACCAGGGTCACCTTCCAGTTTGTTGTTCAGAAAACTGGGCCTAAGGCTTCTGATTCCAGTGGTAGTATGGGATCTGGTAGAAGGCATGGTGAATGGATCAAGAGTTTTAGTTCAAATATACTGTCATGAACTAGATTTCTCCTCAGCAGGATGTTGGAAATGTTGGAATGTTGGAGTTTGGAGTTCAGGATCAGAAATGTACAGACATCGGCTTCAACTTATAGGTTGCACCCTCTTGGATCCTTTGTGTCCTGGTATTTCAGAGAATTGGAATATTGGAGAAGTCAGAGAAGTCGGAAGACAGATGGTTGGATAGGACTTAGAGACGGAGGTGAGAAGATATCAAGTCAAGGTGGATCAATATTCGAACTGAAGAACAAAGTACATGCAAGAGTCATATATAATGAATAGATACAGTCTGAGTCAGAAAGATACGAAATGCAGGAATCTGAAACAGGGCAAATACGGGATCGGAGGTAAGGATGAATATGGATATCAGACCGAAGATGTGGATCTTGATAAGAAATGACTAAATATAGATAGAATGGGGGTAAGTAGAACAGGTGGAGCAAATCGGAAAACAATATTGGAAATACAAATCAGAATATGTTGGAGAAAGGCGGAACAGCTGGGAATGAATCTGGGTTCTAACAATAAGAGTTTATCCCATGGATAATCATTCTTCCAAATGGGGTAAATGCCTCAAATGTGTGACATTGAATGCACGTTAAAAGTGGCCTGGCCACCTTTGCTAGCCAAAATGGCACATCCTTTCATAAAGGACACAGTATCCTCTTATACAGAGGAGATGTGCGAGCTCCATGCAGAGCTTGATAGCTTGCATGCTGCTCTCAATAAGGAGAGACAGCGAAATTGCGAGATGGCAGATAAATGATCTGCCATGAAGTTGACGCCACCAGCACTGACTATCATTGATCTGACTTCACTGCCAGATTCGATGATGGACTCAGTGAGTCTGTCTACTCCAACTACCGGTGCCTCACCAGGAGGACCAACATGATCCGGTCCCAAGACCGCATCTAAGCAGCGAGCATTAGCAGCGCCGTACCCAGTGTCACCGAACGCCTGCATCGCCCCCGCCATAGGCGACCCGCCTGCAATGCAGATGGGATTCCTGCCCTGCCCACTAGGCAATGCACCACACCCCATCGCAGTACAAACAAGTTGTCGACCCACAGAGTGGTTCGACACATGCCCTCTCAACGAACCTAGGTTCATTGAGCAGCTCACACTAGTGCATGTGACATTTGCCATGTTGCACAGCACACCATCATCAAGCATGCTGACCACGAGCAATGATTGGCCACTCAAATGCCAGCATTCGAGATTGTGCACAATATGCCTCCAAATCTTCAGGATGTGTTGCACACCATCAAATACTCCCCAGAGGGAGTATCACCTGCTATACATGGGAATGGAGATAACACCCTCTGACTAGAGGATGTTGACATTTGGGTCTGGCTTAAACTAATTAAGCCAAAGAAAGACAGTCTTGTCTTTCTTCAAAAGCTCACAGAACTGTTCACAGTACATGGCAAATGGGCTGAGCTTGCTGGCACATACTGGTGGCAAGACCTACCGACACTGTTATCCACCAGCGTCGAACTCGCATTTGAGTGGAAGCGCCCTCCTGAGAGCACATCACTCGATGAGCTAGCCCAGTGGCTAGGTATACACGTGGGAGTAGACCCCGCTAGGGCTCTAGTCAATATAGAGCCCTACTTTGTGTGCAAGCAGAGTAAGATCTGCTACAACGAAACTGCGCAATGGGTACTCGATGCCCATGAAGGCCAGACATACACCGGCCTTCACATACCTATGCCCCCTCATCCCCCATGCTTCTGGGAAGCACCTTCTACGTCCAACAACAATTTGTTGCTTGATGGATGAGGTGGAGGGCCTCCCCACTTGAAGGCACATACAAACATGCCATTGACGTAACTCTCTGCTCCACCCACTCCCCCGCCTGCATCTGCTATCACAGTGGATGACAACACTATGGAAGTTGACCCAGCTGACTCCATCTACTACGATAATACCATTAAAGTAGCCATGCAGTTGTCTTTGACTGCGCCTGCACCAGTATATGCTGATCCTCCTTCAGCATAAAGTTGCCTGAACCTCCTGAGATTCGGTCTGTGGGGAGGGTGTAAGAATGTAGATTATTATAGTAGCATATATGCTATTATCTAAGGAATATAAGTCACCAGAGTGACTTATGGGTTGTATTATATAAGCTGCCCACTAGGGGTGCTTGTAGATAGTGAACAACTATACAGTTTTCCGCAAGTAATTAGATAAGCAAGATACTTTTACTTGTAAACCACACCAGTTGCAGACACCAATATAATCATTGGCTCAGTCTGTTAGTGTGAATAGTAAAGTCTCACATTGTGTGTCTAGCATTTCAGTCTCCATAGCTGAGGAATCAGGTTCTGAATATGTATATTCATCATTTACCTGATTATACACCGATGGGGCGAAACAAAGCTGGCAGTAGGGACACACTATTCACCTGCTGTGTGACACAAAATCCTCTTCTTCCCCTTCCTGAGGCTCTGGACCATCTTCCTTGATTAGACTTGCAACTTTAAGATCAGCAGATGACAGTAAGTGGGTGATCCATTCATCCTAGTGATGGACGCAGTTCAATTCAGTTCAGTTCAGTTCATGAACTGACAATTTGCTGGTTACCAGCTCACAGTTCAGTCCACTGTCAGTTCAGCTCACAAATCAGTTCTGAACCAGTTCAAATGTTAAAAATAATAATAATGTTATTTAATTACTCTGAAAATTAAACACATTATGTATAAGTTAACTATTCCAAAAATTGGGTGTGGATGTGGTGTGGATGTGGTAGGATGTGGTAGTGGAGGTGTGGGGCATAGGGGTGGCAATCAGGGTGGGGTGCTATGGGGGAGGCATTGAAGCGGTGATGGGGGTGGCAATGGGTGTGAGGTGTGGGGCCGTGATGGGGCAGCTTTGGGACTGCTATGGAGGGGGATTGCAGCCATGATAGGGGTGGTGATGGAGGCAGTGGGGTGTGTGGGTGTGGGGCAGCGATGGGGGCGGTGGGGTGTGTGGGTGTGGGGCCACTATGGGGCTGCTTTGGGGCCGCTATGGAGGGGGATTGTGGCCACAATAGGGGAGGCAGCGGGGCATGTGGGTGTGGGGCCACAATGGGGCCACTATGGAGGGGGATTACGGCCGTGATGGAGCCACAATGGGGGCCACGGGGTGTGATGCTGGTGGTGGTGGGTGGCCTAGGGTGGTGGTGGTGGTGTTGGTGGTGGTGGTGGTGGTGGGGTGGCAACGAGGGTGGTGATGGTGGGTGGCCGTGTGGACGTGACACAGCTGCCTGTGACCTGTCACATGGGTGCCGGCTAACCAGCACTTTTGAACCGGTTCAAGATCAATCTGAGCTGATCCGATGATTTCAACTGGACCCAGCTCACAGTTGGGTTCAATTACCAGTTCAGTTCATTGAACTGAACTGGAACTGAACTGGGATGAATCAGTTTGAGCTGAACTGCATCCATCACTAATTCATCCTTCTCTTCAGCAGTCATGGTATGAACATCAAAGGCTTGAGGACATTCTTGAGAGAAGTGGCCTGGTTTTCACACCTATGGCAGACAAAAGAACGATTGACAACAGCGAGTGGCATCTATGTCCATTGCTACTGGCTGAACAGCTGTGGTAACATCAGGTGGGGCTACCTGAAGCTGTGGTGCCAAGTCAGGTGGGTGTGGGTTTCTGTGGTTAATACCAACAGAGATGGTGTAAGGGGAACCCCCTCCTCTGCTCCCTATCTTTCTTATTCTCTTCTCGGCGCTTGGTGCCGTTTAAGCGCCCATTGGTCAGCATGCTCACATATGCAAGAGCTCTTGCATATGTAATCATACTGCTGGTTATTTTGGAGTTATTCCCTCATGAGGCAGTTACTTCGGCAGTGGGAGTTTTCTCTTTGGATTCCCACCTGCCAGGCTATAGTGTGATATTCCACTAGCCTCGGAGGTTGCCCTTATAGTAGAAAAGCCTGCCAACTTACTGGACCAGTCACTGTTGCCATTGTCTCTGAATTGATATCTTCAGATGTATAGCAGCTCAGGATTCCTCTGGTACACTCTCTAATACTCCATCTACCTCTACCATGTCTACACCCATACCAGAAGATCTGAATCCCTTTGATTTCGAAGTGGCTTACAATGAGCTACACCAGCATGTCACAGTTCTGGAGGTTGCCTTACATGCTGAGAGAGAACAGAAGGAACTACTGGCACAACAGGTTCAACAGACAGATATCCAGGTGCACACCTTGAACCATGATGTCGCTAACCTTATGACCTCATCCCTCTCCCCCCCTACTACTCACAAACATGCCACTCCCGCCACTCCTGCTGACTTCAATGGTGACAGAGAAAAAGGATGAGCCTTCTTGAACTCCTGCAAACTCTACCTTGCCCTGTGCCCAACTCACTTCGCCAATGATCATGCAAAAGTCTTGTGGGCCCTGTCATTCATGAAATCTGGTCATACTTCATCCTTTGCCACACATATCTTTGAAATGGAAACTAGAACTGGTCATCCTACCCATTCTACCTGGATATCTTTCGAGAAGGCATTCAAGTCAACATTCTTCCTTCCCCATGAAGAAACTACTGCCCGGACCAAACTTGAATCATGTCAATATTATCAGAATTGCCATACCATTGATGACTATATCGATGAGTTTGAGGAGCTGGTTGAGAAGTCTGGATACGGAGAACAGGCCTCCCTCATCATGAAATTCCACCATGGTCTTGACCCTTCTATCCAAAGCCGGATTGCTAATATGGTTGATGGACACCTGTCGGACGATGACCTTTCCGAATGGTTTTCAGTGGCTAGGACAATCTCACAAGCACGTGCTGCCAATGAAGCCTTTCAAAGTGCCTCACGTGCTACACCGAATACTTCTACCCATCCCTCTGCCGTCTCTGTTGGTGTCAGCCACAGAAATCCACAGCCACCTCACCAATCGGAATTGGCACCACAGCTTCAGGCAGCCCCACCTATTGGTACTATGGGCGTCCAACCAGTGGCAATGGAGGTAGATGCTGCTTGCCGTCGCCAACCCAGTTCTCTTGTCTGTCATAGGTGTGGAAAACCAGGCCACTTTGTTTGAGAATGCCCCCAAGCCTTCGATGTTTGTACCATGACCACCGAAGAGAAAGACAAATGGATTGCCCACTTGCTGTCATCCACCAATCCTAGAGTCACAAGCCCTATCAAGGAAGATGGCCCAGAGTTTCAGGAAGAGGAAGAAGAGGATTTTGTGTCACACAGCAGGTGAATAGTGTGCCCCTGCTGCCAACTTCCAATTGTTTCGCTCCATTGCTGTATAATCAGGTAAACGATGAATATACAGATTCAGAACCTGATTCTTCAGCAACGGACATCAAAATGCTAGACACACAACCCTTAACTCCTTCCCGACCTCTTACTCACTTCCGTCATAAAAAATGGGAACGAAGTCTTCCTGCACAGTATGTTGTTGCCTCCACCCCAGGCCCAAACTCCCTCTCTCTCCCAGTGGAGGTCCAAACCACTGATACAGCGGAAATCAAGTTGGTCCATGCCCTACTTGACTCTGGAGCTACTGGTCTGTTTATTGACTCAGGATTTGTACAAGAAAACCGTCTCACGGCACGACCACTCTCTCATCCTATTCCTGTGTACAATGTGGATGGCTCACCCAATGAATCCAGATCTATCACCGAAGTCGTTGATATAATTCTGTGGTACAAAGACCATTCTGAAAGAGCCGTATTTGCTGTTACATGCCTAGGCTGTCAACATATGATCCTTGGCTACACCTGGCTTCAAGACCACAACCCAGAAGTCAACTGGAAGTCTCAAGAAGTATGGATGACTCGCTGTCCTTCCCATTGCCACATGTGTCGCAATGAGCCAACCCACGAGCATCACCTAAGGTGTACCCCTTGTCACCAGGAGAACAGGCTGAACTGGACAAGTTCCTCAAGGAGAATCTACGCACCAGATGTATACGACCATCAAAGTCACCAATGGCTTCACCAGTGTTTTTTGTCAAAAAGAAGGATGGCGCCCTATGGTTTGTCCAAGACTATCAGGTGTTAAATGAAATGACTATCAAGAATTGTTACCCTCTTCCTTTGATCTCAGACCTCGTCAACAGTCTACGAGGGGCCCACTACTTTACCAAGCTCGATGTTCACTGGGGTTTTAACAATGTCAGGATCAAAGAGGGCGATGAGTGGAAGGTGGCATTCAGGACAAATTGGGGGCTATTTGAACCTTTAGTGATGTTTTTCAGCCTCACTAACAGCCCTGCCACTTTTCAGACCATGATGAATGACATCTTTCATGACCTCATTGCTAAAGGTGTCGTGTGCATTTACCTGGATGACATCCTGATCTTTTTGGAGGATCTACAGAAGCACCATGAAGTTGTATGGAAGGTGGTCCAGCGTCTCAGAGAACACAAGCTTTATTTATGTCCCAATATGTGTGACTTTGACAAGACCAAGATAGAATACCTAGGTCTCATTATTTTGCATGGGAAAGCCGAGATGGATCCGATCAAGGTTGCTGGTGTTGCTGAGTGGCCAATCCCTAACAACAAGAAGGAGGTGCAGTCATTCCTTGGCTTTGCAAACTTCTACCATCGTTTCATTGAGAAGTTCTCACACCACGCTTGTCCGATGTTTGACCTGCTTCGCAAGGACAATCTTTGGACATGGGGACCACCTCAACAAGCCGCTTTTGACACAATAAAGAGATTGGTAACATCTGCACCCATCCTCGCATTCCCAGATGATGACCTCCCATATCGCGTTGAGGCAGACAGCTCAGACATCGCAACTGGGGCTGTTCTCTCTCAGCAATCCAAAAGCGATAACAAATGGCACCCTATAGCCTTCCTCTCCAAGAGTCTCAGTCAAGTGGAGCACAACTACGAAATCCATGACAAGGAAATGCTCGCCATCATCTGTGCCCTCGAAGAGTGGCGACATTTCCTTGAGGGGGCAAGACACCGTGTCGAGATCTGGACTGACCACAAAAACCTTGAGTACTTTCACACATCTAAGAAGCTCAACCGCTGCCAAGCTCACTGGTCACTCTACCTATCTCGGTTCAACTACAATCTGTACCATCCCCCAGGCAAAACAATGGGCAAGTCGGATGCACTCTCTCGCTGATCTGATCATGGTACAGGCTCAAATGACAATGATAACTTGGTACTTCTCCAACCAGAACTCTTTGTCATTCACGCACTAGAAGGACTGGAATTCACAGGTGAAGAGCACGACATCTTGAGGGACATTTGCAGCAGCACCAAGGAAGGAGAGCTTGAAGAGTCAGTTGCATGTGCCGCCAAGGAGCTTTGCAAGACCACAGGGAAGTCCGTGAGGTCATCGGAGTGGGACGAGAGAGACGGTACACTCCTGTTCTGTGGAAAGGTATATGTCCCTGATCAGCATGACTTATGACGTCAAATTGTCTCCCAACATCACGACACCCATATTGCTGGTCATGATGGATGCTGGAAGACCCTGGAGCTTGTCTCTCGGAACTATTGGTGGCCTCATATGTCTCACTACATTGGTAGCTACATGAGGACATGCAACCTCTGCCTACACACCAAGGCTCGATGCTGGCTGCCTGTTGGAGAACTACACCCTTTAGAGGTTCCTGAACAGCATTGGGAGACAGTCAGTGTCAACTTTATTGTCGAACTCCCTGAGTCACATGGGTATGATGCTGTGATGGTTGTTGTAGACTCCTTATCCAAATGTTCTCACTTCATCCCCACCCTGACTACGATTACAGCATTAGGAGCCTCTCACCTCTTTAGGGATCATGTTTGGAGACACCATGGCCTTCCCTTCCGTGTGGTTTCAGACCGAGGTACACAGTTTGTCAGTGAGTTCACTCGTGAGCTGTACAGACTTCTGGGTATCGAGGTAGCTGCCTCTACTTCATACCACCCACAAACAGATGGACAAACAGAACGTGTCAACCAAGAGCTCAAGCAATATCTACATCTATTTGTGAATGAACGACAGGACAACTGGGATGACCTCTTGCCCCTTGCAGAGTTCCAGTACAACAACCACATCCATTCATCCACAAAAGAGACTCCCTTCATGCTTGACTCTGGTCGCCACCCACGGATGGGCTTCTAACCTCGCCAGCAACCATCTAGGAAAGAGGCTGTGAATGAGTTTAAGCAACAAATGGCTGACTCCCTGTCCGAAGCCCAAGCTGCCCTAGTAAAGGCCAAGGAAGACATGGCTCGGTACTATAATCGCTGCCGAGAGCCAGCCCCTGCCTTTGTTCCCGGTGACAAAGTCTTCTTAGATGCAAGCGATATCAATACCACTCGTCCTTTGAAGAAATTGTCACACCGAAACTTAGGCCCCTTCCTAGTGGAACACAAGGTTGGCTCCCATGCTTACCGTCTTCGACTCCCCAAGTCTATGAGTCGCCTACCCCCTGTTTTCCCTGTGGTCAAACTCCTCCCAGCCCCTCCAGATCCCATTCCTGGTCGGAAGGCTCAACCACCTCCACCCCCAGTCCTTGTAGGAGGAGATGAGCACTACGAGGTTGAACAGATCTTGGACAGTCAGCTTTGCTGTGGAAGACTCGAATATAAGGTTAGGTGGAAGGGCTATGGATACAAGCACGAAGAGTGGATCCCTGAAGCAGATTTAGCAGCCCCAGACCTTATTACCGACTTCCATCGCCTCCACCCAGGTGCCCCTTGTTGTATTTGTGTAGCAGATTTTGACACCTTTCGTCAAATCCCACTTGTGCCTCCCGTAGGTGTCAGTATGTCGGGACATCACACTCTAGAAGGGAGGTGATGTAAGGGGAACCCCTGAGAGATCCCTATGACTCCACATTCCTTTATTTTTCCATCAGTTTTATCTATTCTTCCTCATTTCCCCTCCTCTGCTCCCTATCTTTCTTATTCTCTTCTCGGCGCTTGGGGCCATTTAAGCGCCCATTAGTCAGCATGCTCACATACGCAAGAGCATGTGCTCTTGCGTACATAATCATACTGCTGGTTATTTCAGAGTTATTCCCTCATTAGGCAGTTACTTTGGCAGTGGGAGCCCTAGGCTTTTCTCTTTGGATTCCCACCTGCCAGGCTATAGTGTGATATTCCACTAGCCTCGGAGGTTGCCCTTATAGATGGCAGAGGGGCAGGTAGAAGTATTTGGTGTACTACATGAAGCACTTTGAAAGGCTTCATTAGCACCATGTGCCTGTGAAATCATCCTAGCCATTGAAAACCATTCAGAAAGGTCTTCATCTGAGGGACATCCTTCAACCATATTAGCAATCTGACTTTGGCCAGAAGGGTCTAGACTGTGACAAAATTTTATGACAAGGGAGGCTTGTTCTGTATACCCAGACTTCTCAACCAGTTCTTCAAACTCATCAATGTAGTCATCAACTGTACAATGATTCTGATAATATTGATGGGACTCAAGCTTGGTCCTAGCAGTAGTCTCTTCATGAGGACAGAAGAACATCAATTTGAATGCCTTTTCAAAAGAAGCCCAAGAAGGATGAGTCAGTCAGCCAGTTTTGGTTTCCATCTCAAAGATACATGTGGTGAATGATGAGGCATGACCAGATTTCATGACAGGGTCCATAGGACCTTGGCATGATCATTGGCAAACTGGGTTGGGCACAGGGCAAGGTAGAGCTTGCATGAGTTTAGGAAAGCTCATCCTTTCTCTCTTTCACCATTGAAGTCAGCAGAAGCGGCAGGTGTCGCACATTTGTGAGTGATGGGAGGGGAGAGTGATGTGGTCATGAGGTTGGTGACATCATGGTTCAAGGTGTGTACTTGGACATCTGTCTGCCAGAGTTGTTGTGCTAACAATTCCTTCTCCTCTCTTTCGACATGTAGGGCAGCCTCCAGGACAGCAACACATTGGTGAAGCTCATTGTAAGCCACTTGGAAATCAAAGGGAATAGGGTCTTTAGGGATGGGTGTAGACATAGTAGGGATAGATAGAATGTACAGTGTTATGTAGAGAGTATACCAGAGGGGTTCTGGGCTGCTATGCACCTGAAGATATCAATTCAGAGACAATAGCAACAGTAACTGGTCCAGTGAGTTGTCAGGTTTTTCTACTATAAGGGCAACCTCCAGGAGTAGTGGAATATCACACTAGGTACTGGCAGATGGGAATCCAAAGATATATAAGCTCACAGAAGACTATATACAAAGATACACACCTGGCAGATGGGAATCTGAAGAGAAAAGCCTAAGGTTCCCACTGCCATGATAACTACCCAAAGGAGTATGCAAATAAGCACCCACACATACCACAATTACATAATGGGATTTTTCCAATCCCATTACATAACATGGGTGCTTATGCAAGTGAAACCTTACCATGGTTACATAATGGGATTGGATTCCAATCCCATTACATAAACATGGGTGCTTATTTAAGCAATGAGGCTGTGTGTTACAGTGTAAAGAATATGAGCGAAGAGATAAGAGAAGGGGAGGTCATGGAGGAAAGGGAGAAATGGGGAAGAATAGATAGAAAGAAGAGAGAATAGAGAAGTGTAGAACCACATGGAATAGGGTTCCCCTTCCAACTCCAAACTCATTCTGAAGGTTCATTCAAGGAGTTCATTCATTTGCGCAATTGACCGTGAAGCACAAGATGTGAATTCAATAGTCCTAAGATACAAAATTGTAGTCCTTATATATCTGAAACTATGGGAGATAGAAGAGTCAGAATAAAACATTTTAGTGAAATGGGGCTAGAGAACAAGAAACATACAATCATCAACAGGGATAGTATTTATGAGGTCTGTTCAAGATCAAGGGAATATTGCAAGTGATGAAAATGAAAGTAAAATATAGATAAGTCTGTAACTCACATCATTAACTGTCTAGGTCCAGAGTGTCTTGTAGGATTGTCTTTCTTGTGGGGTTGTCTTGAGTATCAGCCAAAAGACCTAAGCCTGCTTGTTAAGACATTCTACAAGTAGCATATATGCTACTTGAGGATGTATATTCTTACAGTGACCCTCCAATTGCATTTACCCTATGTATATGTACAAGGTTATAACTCATTCTCATTCTGGCTACCAAGATTAAGAGGATGAGAATGTGATCCCAAGATATATATTTATATACATTGGGTTAAATCCCTTCTCAATAAGAGAATTCACTTTGAAGTAAAGTATCTTCACATTGCTTTCTAAACAGGGAGAATGGGGAATACATTTGAGGCTGGGTGTATTCTGCTTTATTCCTTTGAGGTGGCTGAACTGAAACCTGTAAGCAATAAAGTACATAATATTTAATGCCATCAGTCAGGTAATTTCATTTCTCATGGTATGTGGTGTCAATAATGACCTGTTATACAGGTGGCTTACAGCCAAATGAGGTGGCAGATCCCCCCCGAGAAAATGTACCTTTGATCTGATCTATGCTCGAGAATGCACCTAGGCCGGCGGTGGCAAGAGCCGCCAAGAACAAAACAAAGTTGAAAGTATTGAGCCACCACCGTTTAACAAAACCACGCCTCCATCGTGACCACGACCACCACGTATCAAGACGTAAAGAAGAAACATCTGCGCCGGGAGTGTACTGTGGTTGTCCGTCGATGGCATCGTGTTGCATCGTGAATCCAACATACAATATCGGAGGGAAGGTGTAAGTGAACTGCAGGATACAGAACGCAGCTACCATTCACCAAGTGAGTGCATGGATACGCATAACAGATGAATAAACTTACAAACTACACCTATACAGGTACGTAAAAAATTAGTCTTCTGCAAGATTAACTTTCGTCACAGAGACTGACCCTCTATGTTGGAAATCTGAGGGATCGCTGAAGCGATAATGAACGCAAACGCCCAGTACCCGAGAACCATGCACGTCCAAATGATTCGACCTGCCCTGCTGATTATTGCAGGCCCGTTGAATATACCTTGCACGATGTTAACGTAAATGACCTATCGCTCAGTGAGCTGCGACGGCAGAGGTGGGACATCGCGGAAAATAACCTTCAAGCCGATGTTACCGTAAAGACCTGCAGCTATCAGGGAGGAGAGGAGCGATAGGACATTTGTTGCAGTCTGCAATCCAAATTTAGAAATTCCTTGTTGAATAAAAACAATGTGTGATGAACTCCGGAAGGTGGAATTGACAAAACCGGGACGCACCCTGATTGGCAGGATTGATGGTGAATTGGCCTTGAAATGCATAAACGAACACTCCGTACATCATGTACACCGTAACAATGATCAGCTATCCGTGGGTCTTGAGTCGAGTGGTATACAATAAGGATATACAAAAACCTGAGCAAAGACCATACCCTTCCAGAAGTCGAAAGGACGTTTCATCTCTGCCATCAGCTCGACGAAGAGCATGGCACCACTGCGGAATTTATCTTTCATTAAATGCGGCTCTACGGCGGTCACTCGTGGTAACTTACCCATACGCATAGACCTTCACAAAAATCATATATGAAATATTTTTCAGTAAGAAGCATGAACGGAACGCACCATCTGCATAACTCCTACCACCTGCTGTTTAAACCCTGATTGGATTAACGCCGATGTCACCAGGGGCCCAGCTTGAGCACTGTTCTGTCGCAACGCAGCAGCGAAGTTGGGTGCAAAGTGTACCACGGAACCCCTGTTCAAATTATTTTGAAGAACGGCCATGCTACAGAAATTATGGGCAGGCAATTTCATAGACACACTCACATGGTAATGAAAACCACGATTAAATGTATCCAAATCGCCCAGTGCGCCAATCCTGCCAGGCTCAAAATTAAGTGTTTGTAAACCAAAATGAAAATGGGATGATTCTCGCCTCCATAGTTCTGAAGCGATCTAATCTGGCCAATCAACATACCGGCAATAGTCCATATGACGGCGAGCACCGAGAAGCACACCTTTTTTTTTTCCTCGAGAGTCAACTATTTAGAAAAGGTGGCTCACAGCAAACACTCACACGACCTTTCGACACCTGTGAAAGACCTTGCGTATTCGAAATAATAATCACGGCCACGTTGAAAACTAGCTGGACCGTCTGCAACATGTTGATGCCGTGGCGACAGGTTCTTCCGAAAATGCGCTCAGTCAGGTCGCTATAGGTCTGGACCGGATATTCGTCCGAGTCGAGTTTGAGATACATGTGCCACAGTTGCATGCCCGTGTAAAACGCTGCTAGTCCAAGGAAAAAGAAGAGGAGAGCACCGGAGACAAAGCCTGGCATAGACAGACGCAATATGAACTTGAAGCCGAGCATATATTCAGCGTTAGGCTCACCAAGCTGCGAAAATGCCCAGGGGGCTGATGAGGGCCCTAGTATACTATCACACTTGTCATCATGGAAAGTAACAATAAGAAATAAAGGTACGCACTCGGTAGTAACCAGATAAAATATACTAAGCCACGTAGCTGTCCTAACCGCTCGCTGTGCTTGCAGTTTCTCATCCCGCGTAATAGACGAGGGTAACCCGGTTTTTTCGTCATCAGATGCCTCGACAACAGTTGCCTCGGCGGGGCCGCTTTTGAACTTGGCCTTGAGCTTTCCTTTGAGCGTGGAGGCCTTTGGTGTTGCCGGAGATATGGCATGCCACTCTTCTTCCCTTTGACGTTGAATTGCAGCAAAGTAGAGCAAAGCTTCGAAAGGGACTTTCCCTGAGAACACAATTCATCAGTTAGGTTGCAATATAAGTGCGACAAAAGACGGCGCTCACCAGCATGGAGAGCTTGGCCCATAGCACCTTCGTCAACACCGTAGTCTTTCTCTTCCAATGTAAGAGTTGTGGGCTGACTCCCCATGGTCTCGGAGGGTGCACCTCTTTGTGAGTTGCTGCATCCTTAAAAATCCTTGAAGTTAACCCCTTATGTGTAAATGGCGTATCATCCGCAGTGAAAGGATCCACATGACCACCTGTCCTACTGATAAAGCTGCAGGAGTATGCGATTAAACGTAATCGGAAAGATAATGACACACTCATAGAAAGACGTGGGAAGGATTTAGCCACGATGATGTCACTATCGGGCCGCGGTTCCGTGATCTCTGCACTTGCATCATTTCATTGGTGGATGGCGCTACTGACTGATGTAAGAAACGAAATTCATTGCCATTACCACTCGCGCTACATGAAGAGAGGAGAGAAAAGAGAACGAGAAAGGACCGTGAGTCAGAGATAGATCGCCTAATCAATAGGAGAGTCCCAGCCCTGGGGAAGCCGCTCCCTACATCAACACGTCCACGAATCCTGTGAATAACCTTTAGTGTATGCTGAGTGTGCGGAGAGAATGTAAGTCGTACATCCCTGTCACTGGGACTGTCAGTTGATTGATAGGCATCGCCGCCCAGACATTGAGATATGGTGACAAAGTTGTAGCCTTGGTTCTGAAATGTTTTGATAGCAAACGGCAGCACGTCGGTTCTATTCGTGCGCGATCAGTACAAGCAAATGAGGGTCTTCATCCGCATACTCACACTGTAGTTTCAACGGTCTCATGTTCGAGCCTGCCATAATTCAACACAACAACGAATGACTAAAACACAAAACAGTTACGAGATGATGCCTTTTGACGGGTGACGGTTCGCGATATCGGTATAGCCCTGTTTCGACGCACTGGGTGTGGCACCAATGGCATCTTGCGAGCTACAGTGATGAATAACATTAGCATATACCTAACTTTATAGCCAACTCGAATTAGTACTCGAAGCTCCATAGAACCACTACAAGAGGGGTCAGTGAAAGCATAGATGCGCGTATATATGCATGAATTACAGCTTTGGCCTAGTGCGCTGGCCACGTCCTGAACTTGTCGATTATAGTTGCCATACGGCTGTAAGCGTATTAGCTCGGGGTCTATTTTCCTCCGGAGTGACCTCACCGGTCTGATCATGGCGGGAACCACGCCGATAATCTTCTGCAATGCATCTAAAAAGGGAGTAGACACTCTCAGGCACGTACAACGGGCAAACGTCTTACTGTTAATCTTGGTCATTTCTTCGTGTACTTAGAAATTATAAAGGCTTATGAACTTGACACAGGGATAACAGATTCAAACGACTAGCTTACTTTGGTCCTCGTCGAGAGTGGTTAAGTCAGGATGGCTCCAGGTATGGGATGCGATTTGGTGGCCGGCCCCGTAAGACGTCTTGAGGGATTTGACTTGATGCGAATCGTAGATGCAGTCCCAATTGTTTCCATTTCTGTAAATAGAATGGTTGAAAAAATAGCCAATGAGTAGTCACCTTAACGTACACAAAGAATGTGCCTTTGATCCCGGCATTGGTGAGTATGTTTGCGACGTCTGGAGGTATAACGCCAATGGTGTCAGAAACATAGCTGCGATGAGGGAGTACATACCAATGTGATATTTGTATGGCCCATCGTCGAAAGTCAAAGCGACATCCTTAGCCTGTCGAAACAACGCCAATGAACCCCAATTTTCAAAGAGATCGAGGCCTGAGGTACTTACACGAATGCAGTTGGAGTACACGTGCCCTGACATAGATCTGTGCTCGTGAGTCGTAGTGTTGGCTGGTTTAACTGCAATTGAGGTGCACACGGGGAGCAGAGCGGCGATAACGAGGGTAGGGATGATGGAGGAAGAGCGGGGGGACATGTTCGCGAACTGGTCTGTGCGTGAGGTGAAGGTATCGTGAAGGTATTACAGGAAGGATAGGATACAATGGGACGAATCTAGGAAGAACGAGTGAGGAGATGGTGGAAAGGAAGAAGTGTTGGCACGAACGGTCACAGGTGAGTCACCATTTATACCAGGCGAATGTGATGTTCACTTGATTGTACCTCTTAACCCCCTTCCTGCCATAATTCCCGGTATCTGTACGCACAGGTTGCTCGTACTGGATGTGTGACATCCATATAAACAAATATCTAGCAATTGCGACATGGTAATTAATTGCAGTCGATGTGACCTTTGTAGCAACATCATTACGGTGCCAATTGGAAGAGTAAAGCTAGAATCCTTCTCATTGTATTTTTTCAAAGAAACTTCGCAGCGTCGGAATCACCACAAGAAAAGCTTGGACTGAGACCGTCATTACTACTACGAGGCTTCATTTTCATTCGGGACTCTTTTCGATCGAGTGCATCAAAGTGATGGTTGAGGAAAGCCGATTTGCAACTAACGATGAAAAAAAAACTGCATAGAAACTGCAGCTGTCGCCGAGTTGCGTCCACGTTAATGTGATTCGAGATTGACGAAGTAGACGTCGATGCGATGTGATTGTTGCGGGACTGTGACGAACAAACGTGACTAAGCTAACGCTTACATAACGCTCCCATAAGGGTCAACGGAGAGTTGGGCTTGGACCGCAGGGCTTGAGTGGCACTGGCAGCACTGCACTTTCAAAGACTCAACCTCAACTTGGCCTCGACGTTCCTTATGCTGATCTTGGAATATCCACTGGTTTGCTTATAACCACAGTCTTTTCATAGTAAGTCTCCAAACTTTCCATTCCTTCCATCTTTCTCACGCCGCGCTTTGCCTTTCCCTCCAGCCATGGACCTTTCAGCCAGTCTCCAGATTCCTGACAATGACTGGTCTCAGCCGGGGCCCTCGTCGTCTCGCTCGACGAGACACGCTTCAGCTGCAGTCGGCAACCCTATGTCTCAGCCATCCTCTAAGAAACGCGCGTCGCATTCCGTCACAACCTCACATAATCAACACCAGGAGGAGTCTCCAGCGTATCGAGACGTTTATTCCCATCCAGCAGCTGTTGCTTTCGCCACGACACACCCCCGTCGTACCATTCCCAAGTTTGGCCCGTATCTCCTCCTTCAAACCCTTGGTGAGGGTGAGTTCGGAAAGGTGAAACTCGGGTTGCACGGCCAATGGGGCGAAGAGGTTGCGGTCAAGTTGATCCGCAGAGGCAATGTGGACAATCCCCTTCGCATGTCCAAAGTAGAGCGCGAGATCGAAGTACTTAGAGTAAGTCGAAGCCCACCTGTCCAAACCACCTCCGGCTCAACCCTTGCGTAGACCATAAAGCATCCAAACATTGTCCGCTTGTACGATGTCATCGAGACGGATAAGTATATAGGCATCATCCTCGAGTACGCTTCCGGAGGCGAGCTGTTTGATCACATCCTCGCCCACCGCTACCTCAAAGAAAAGGACGCGTGCAAACTCTTTGCACAACTCATCTCTGGCGTTGCCTACATCCACGCCAAGAAGATCGTCCATCGTGATCTCAAGCTCGAGAATCTCCTTCTCGATAGAAATCGCAACGTTATTATTACCGACTTTGGTTTTGCCAACCGCTTTGAGCACCGGGCGGATGATCTCATGCAGACCTCCTGTGGCTCCCCATGCTACGCTGCACCCGAGCTCGTCATCTCCGAGGGCCTGTATGTCGGTTCGGCGGTCGACATCTGGTCATGCGGTGTCATTCTATATGCAATGCTAGCTGGCTACCTTCCCTTTGACGACGACCCCGCCAACCCTGAAGGCGATAACATCAATCTTCTCTACAAGTATATTGTTAACACTCCCCTCACCTTTCCCGACTACGTTAGTCCCGACGCTCGAGACCTCCTTTCCATGATGCTTGTTCCTGACCCGAAGCGCCGATCCGGTCTTCCAGAAATTATGGGCCACCGTTGGTTAGCACCGTACAGCCAGATCTTCGAACGCTCTGTCGCAGATCTGGAGCGTACTGCCCTTGAACAACAAGATATGAAGCGCCAAGCGTATCAACGGCAAATGCGGTCCCACGCCGCGGAGCAACAAGCTCAACGCGAGCGCGAACAGATTAAAATGTCCAGGAATCGCAGTGACGTGCCTCCGCCGTCATCCAGCCGCCACCAAGAGTACCTTTACGACTCTTCCGTGCAGGATCTTCCGCTTGTCACTCCTGCGCCCCAACGTAGGGCGGTTGCAAGTGCCATCGTCACAGGGTCTTCAGCCCCAACGGTCGAAGAAGATCCGTTTGTTGCGTCGTCCCCCAAGGCGCCTATTAACCACCCAGAGGATAGCGACGTTCAGGGGACAGTCCAGAGCTCGCGACGATCCAAATCCAAAGAGAGCTCGCGTAGTAAACGTAGCCACAAGGATAAGACTCCTGTCGCCGTCAAGAGCCCCGACAAAGATGGGACAGGCTCGCGCAGGAAGAAAGGAGGCTACCGTCATACTGTTCAACTTGAGTACGATGAGCCAACGCAACCAACACTGCAAGGCCAAAGTCAGAACCAGTCCCCCCCCAAGGCGTCGCAGGGCGATGCCGATATGGTCCACGTCAGTGATGCCATCGCACCGTCAAAAACCGTAGCTGCGGATGCCCTCTCGACCCCACGGGCTGCACGTAAACCCCCTGTGGTGCCTGTCGCAGGCACACCCTCTTCAAGCCCGCACGTAAACAGATCTGTTGCGGAGCCGGCGTCTCCAGCTGCACCTGAGGTTGAAACAACCACAGCATCGGACACTTTAGCCTCGTCAATTGAGCCTGCTATAGAGATTGTGCACACCAAAGCCGACTCGGGCTCTACTGGTTCAGGAGGTAGCAGACATCGCAGAGGTATTTCTATGGATAAGTTCGGATTTGGGAAGAAAATCGGCAGTAGTGCGTCCGAGGGGGAGAACGCGCCGACAAAATCGTCCTCGTTCCTTGGGAAGCGGCCGTCGGCGCAGCTGGGTGTGAAACCGCAGGCGACCACACCTGACTCTGCGAGTAAGGAAGGTTCGGTCAAGGGTTCGGTCAAGGGCAAGTCGCGAAGGAAGACGTTAAGTTTGATGGTTGAGCCATTAAGCAGGTGCGACACATGTTTAGGATTCGCAAGATTTTATTTGACTGACTGACTGTTGTTGAAAGATCTATCAAGGACCGTACAAACAAGAACCGTTCTGTCACAGTCGATACAAAGCCGAAGTCAAAGGATCAAGACATCTCGCAAGAGATTGAGATTCTGGATGTGGGTCCAGTTCCTCCTCCCTTTGCAGCACCAGAGCCGACTCCTGCACCAATTCCTGCGCCGCTGCGACACTTCAAGGACGCGACGAGAGCTGAACCCACCGGCGTGTCTTCCCTATCAGCCAAGTCGGTCATGAGCTGGTTCCGTTCCCGTAGCATCTCAAAGAGGGACGCAGAAGTGATGCCGGCTACCGCAATACCACCGACATTCGATATGGTGGACACTGCACACACACCGAACATGGACACGTATGTGGGTGCACCAGGCGCTTCGTCCTCGAATACTGTTGGACAGCCCCCTGTACAGGTTATCGTCACTACTCCCAACAGCCGCGCTTTGGAGGCCCCGACCACAGAACACAAATGGGCGCGTTCCCCATCCGATTCTGGCCCTCGAAATGGACTCGCCAACCTCATGCGCAATGTCACAGGCGTGGGTGCTACGCCTACACCGGTCACACCGAAACGTGGTAAATTCGACAATAATTCGCTACGCATTCATCAAGGTGCTGTCGACCAAGCCACGATTACGAGCGGTGCACCGCCCGATGTCTTTGCGCACGTCACTAAGGTTCTCCTTAGCATGGGGCTGGAAGTGCAAAAAGAGGCCGAGTTCAAGTATCGCTGCATTAGGCCCAAGAAGCCGAAGTCTGCTGGAGGGAGAGATGTGTTTGGAAGGCCCACAGGGGAAGCCGGAAGTGGATACACTGCGTTTACGATGGTAGGATCTGCAGCGTCGAATGGGGTGCGTACTGGCCATGTCGAACTATCGAGGAATACTCATGCTTGTCAGGTCGATAAGCGTGGACTCCCGATGCCTTCTCATACAGCGTTTACCGGAACAGGTGGGATGCTCCGTGGTCTACTCATGAGGCGACAGTCGTCGCAGGTTTCGGCCCATGGACCGATGCCAATGTCCCCGCCGGGTGCCTCAAACTCTTTCGACACTGAGCCAGACAGCATGCTCTCCGATTCATCCGTCAGCCATGCACCTGAACAGCTTCCTGCGGGCACACTTGTTCCCGAGACTATTTATGGAGACCGAAGTGTGGATCAAGGCGATGAAGTCCGCTTTTCTGTGGAGCTCACGCGGATAGATCGTCTGGAGGATACATTGAGTCTCGATATCCGTCGGTTGAAAGGCAACCTTAGAAGCTACAAATATCTGTATGATATGCTGAGAGAGTGAGTACCCTTTCGTCACCGTCGGGGACGCTATCTGACTCCAAGGGTTTCCAGACGCTGCGACTTTTCACGGTAGATTCGCATCTGGATCTGCGTGTTCACTCCTTGTGCATTGCCAATGTCCACCCACCTCCTTCTGGGCTGTCGCCCTCTAATCTGTTGTTTGTCTTTTATCATATTGTCCTATACCAAGCTGCAATCCCTCCTATTCATATCCCATGTCTATGATCCGTTATGGTATTGGCCTAGGTCTAACTCGCTCGCTCAGAGCTCGTGCTTTTTCTCAGGAACCTTTTTCGATTTTACGCCCATCAATATGTTTTCTAGTTAGTTAGCACCTGGCAGGTCGTGAATATTAGGGACAGTTTTTCTGCACCGCAAACTTGACGCGCCTCCTGTTACATAATCAATCAATTAACTCCACAACTCGTGCCCAAACGTCACTTGAAGCCACCCCTCGCAGTCTCCACTTATACCTATACGATAAAGACCCCGTCATGAGCGGTAATGAAGAGGCAGGCGCAGCTGTCCCAGCTTGTGAGCTTTCGGTCACTGTCTAACAGCCCAGTACTTAATATCGGCATGGTGCGACATCGTTCAGCCCAGCGCGGGAGTTGGACGGCATTTATTAAGTCGTATGTTTTGTGTGTCCACTTGCGCTTGAATGATAGAAAAACACCATGACAGGATTGCGAGTTTTTCGGGCGACTTATCGAGCATGACGGCCCCGCCATTCATTTTATCACCTGTCTCGCTTACAGAATTTCCTGGTGAGCAAATTTCCTCCTTGGATGCATAGCGCGCTGACTGCAGACTGTCAGCCTATTGGGCTGAGAGACCCGAATTGTTCGCCGCAATTCCAAATGCAAAGACCTCGGAGGCAAGAGCACTAGCTGTGCTCAAGTGGTTTATTGTCAGCATATTCTCCACCTCAATCTAGCCTATGGCTGATTATCCTCTAGAGCACCCTGAAAGGACAATATACCTCTCGCAATGATTCCATGGGCTCTGAGAAAAAGTGAGTCAATACCCCTAAGTTCAGCATGATCACGCTAATATCCTTTTGTAGACCACTAAATCCCGTGCTTGGAGAGTGAGTGACATGCACAAGGTTGCGTTTTTCTCACTTCGTATGTAGGCTGTTCTATGGATTTTGGCCAGATAGAAATGGACGAGGAGAAACAAGGCTTGTTGTAGAACAAGTATCGCATCAGTAAGTTTAATCCTATCTACCTGTTAGGGTTCTTAGTGATTCCGTGTATAGTCCTCCGATCACTGCATACATGATCACTAATGATACCAAGAAGATTGCTCTCCAGGGGCACTCGGCGCAGAAGACGAGCTTCTCGAGCGGTTCTATCATTGGTTGGATACATGACATCATCGCTTTTGCGTGGGTCTGACACCATAGTGTAGTGAAACAGATTGGCCATGCGACGCTCTCCGTTGAACTTCCTGACGGGACCAAAGAGACCTACCTTATCACCCTTCCAAGGTTACGGATTGACGGCATTTGGTACGGGAGCCCATATATAGAGCTTTCTGAAACGTCCCATATCCAATCCTCTTCTGGATGGCTCTCCACGGTGAGTATGGCTTTTATCCACTGTTAATTTAATTTTGGTCAACTGGGAACAGATTGAGTACAAGGGCAAGGGCTACTTTTCCGGAAAGACACACTCATTCAAGGCTCTTGTCACACCACCTGGTTCATCAACCCCAAAGCATACCATCGAAGGGCAGTGGCATACAACATCCAAGGATACTCATGGTGGTTTGTTCCACGATGTCCAGGGCCCGAAGGAGGAAGTGAGTACCGCTCCGATTGAGGAACAAATTGAGTGGGAGAGCAGGAAGCTTTGGAGTCTTGTTGCCAAGGGGATCAGAGAGGGAGATTTTGAAACAGCTAGTCGGGAGAAAAGCAAGATCGAGGTAGATTCGCCCCCTTTCTCTTCGTCATATCAGGAACAAACTAAGGTCAACTTTTTAAAGAACGAGCAGAGGCAAAGAAGAAAGGATGAGTTGTCGGCTGGTAGGCCATGGCAGCTAAAGCATTTTACTCATGTCTCGAGTGACGCTGATTGTACGCTCTGCCCCTTTCTACCCTTGCGCTGCTGATTCCTCGAAATGTTTAGATGAAAAACTTGGCAAGTTGTTCAAAGCTCAACCTCCAACAGAAGACGTCTACGTATATAAAGGCAATGCACAAGCCTAGTCAAGCGCTTAATGCAGCATGCCGATCATACCTTGGACCTGGATGATTCAGAGCAGTGGTGATAATAATGTGTGTTATTAGACTCATTACTCCTCGGAGGTGTGTATAAACGGATTAGTTAACCTGGGACTGGCGCTCGTGGCTAGATACATATTATGTACGTTGCATTTGTAGGGAGGAATGGGGGACGTCCTATAAAGACGAAGCCTACGTTTAACGAAACAATGAGACCCTGGCGCGTTGGGTTTCGGTGGGTGTGGTGTAACCTCAGTAAGAATGAAATAACTGAGTTTGCGAAATTCTGTCCTGTGCGGTACCCTCATCGTCTGCAGGGCATCTGTATATGTACGGCAAATGAGTAGATTTGAAGCAGGCTCATCGCACAACCTGGATCACAATCCGCCTCCATGACTAACCTATCCTTCACCGTCACACAGCAGTTAACCTACAGTAATATTTCCCAAGATAAACCCTTTACTTGTGGACGCCTCTATGCTTGCTCTGAGTTGGGCGATAACTTAAGTGCGATTCTTTCTTAATACTTTAAACGCTTCTTAACGACATTTCCTTCAGGTATTGCGTCCAGACCGCTTATATGTTGGCCGGTCGACTCAACTCGAGCTGCAAGCCTGAAGCACAATTAACCATCCGGGTACCCATTCTTTAAGCTTTAAACCCTACACTGGTTTTTGATAAATCCGGAAATCAACTATTGCCACGATTTACTATTGTACTCGGTTGTACAGTCTCCCTTAGATTTACAGTAGCGAAGAAACGGATCAATGGTGTAACTATCTTACATAAATGCCATTCTAAATCGTATAGTCATTTTGAACTTTGATCTTGTAATACGCCAGCCATCTCCAACATCCTGTTGTAATATTCGTATCAATTAGACCACTACCATTGATCGTACAATACAAACTATTATTATTTATCGCTGATGTATTTTTTATGTTGAGAAATTTCTCCTAAGCAAGGGCTCTCGGCGGCTTCTGTCACCATTCTTAAACTACTGTGACGTAATGGAACGGCACTTTCAAAGGAAAAAAAAAGTTCATGTGATATGTATTTTGCACATATATGCGCTCCGAAGCATGCGTAACTCAGATGTTTCTCCATACTTAGGTCCTGCTGTCGCTTCGTCTCGTCCCCTGTGAATTAATCATAACTTCATTTTCTGTCTGCCTAATGATGCAGGTGAGTTGTTCATGGTCTAAGTCGATCGGTGAATGCAAACAGCAGCGCATTCGTACTTGTTTTCTCAAGATAATTCCAAATTTGAGGCCAATAGTTAGGGCATTGGTGGACCGACGGTAGTGGAATCTTGATAGGTGGTACTTGGGAATGGCAATATGCTCGTATATTACCTCGTGCCTGTGCACGAAACCTTTCCAGGTATGTTTTGCACCCGTAGGCTGAATGTGTCCTCTAAATGTGCTTCAAAATGTCAAATAAATAAAGGGAAGGAATAAATGGCCCGACATGCTTGTTTTTAAATAAATAATTTGCATTTCAACCAAATTCTGGGCGGAGACAGTCGGGGACAGAAATGAGAGACATTTGACCCCGTGCCGAAGTCCCGGTTGGAGACGGAGTTTGAAAGGCTTTAGGGAAGAAACCAGTGAGCCGTCGCCCACTGCAGCTCGCCCACCGTACAGTAGTAGCACCGCGCGCCTTCCCCCCACCAAGCAGCCAACTCTTTCTACGCAGCCCAGCTGTGAGTCTCTTTTGTTTATTTACGTGTCGTATCTCTTTCTCCACATCGTCCCATCGTTTTTTGCCATCATCACCTAGCGCCGTCGTCGTCGAGGTCGCTGTCGACCGCCCCGGCCAGCGGTGTCACAATCGCGAGACGCGTCGACCCGTACCGCGTCCCCGCCGTCCACACCTTCCTCCATCCATCCTTTCGACTTGTCTACGTGCCATCTGACCTCTAATCGCTCACATCACCGTTCCAGATGCCGAAAGACACCACCAAGTCCAAAGTAAGCTATCTCACTATCTCCGCCTCCGCATATATTCACCTATTTTATTCAATTGCGCTCTCCATCGTGTACTGATCTCATCGTTGCACAACAGAAGAAAGCCCCTGCTGAGAAGAAGGGTGGCAAGAAGGGCAAAGATGGCCCCAAGCGTGCGCTCTCCGCATATATGTTCTTCAGCCAGGACTGGAGAGAAAGAATCAAGTCGGAAAACCCTGACGCTGGCTTCGGTGTGTCTCCCTCTCTTTTTCCGCGCATATCGCTGATAGTTTTGTGCAGGTGAGGTCGGCAAACTCCTAGGAGCAAAATGGAAGGAGCTTGATGACTCGGAGAAGAAGGTGAGACCCTTGTGCTGTCTTTATTGAAACATCTTCCTCACCACCAGGATAGCCCTACATTGAGCAGGCTGCGCAGGATAAGCAACGTGCGGAGCGAGAAAAGGCAGAATACGATGTATGTTTCTCAACCTCTTCTCGTTCTCATGCTCATGCCCTTCGCACCCAGGACAAGAAAGCTGGCGGCAGTGACAAAGAGGACGACGATGAATAAATATGTTTGTCTTCTGTGTCCTTATCGTGTACTTCCATCATGCTCTATTCTCTGGCTGTTCGTATTTTCGCCGCCCCACTAATCGCGGACTTATGCCACTTCTTCACTTTCTTTTGCTCTCTCATTTTCATATCGGTATCGGTGTCGGCCCTTCACATTCTTGTTGCCCGCTCCATATATTCGACTTCGTATGTGTATGTAGTGTAGAGCTTGATGTAAAAAGCTGGTACTCAAACCAGCCCCCTAGCCCGTATCTAGCGAGGCTGACTTCCGTAAAACGAGATGGTTTTTTTGCTGTATACAGCTGAATATCTTTCAAAGCGAAGCTTTTTGTACACTGCAGCAAGACAAGGGGTGGTTTGTATTATGCGTCTATAAGCACTGTAACCATGCGTCAATTCACGGAGAATTTCGTCGTCTTATTGGGCTAAACCACCAGGGGAACTAGCTTCACATTTTCGCGCGAGCGGGAGATTCGTCGGCGCACAACTCGACCTACCGACGTCTTTCTCTTGTGAAGCACCTCGACCGATAGATAAGCTTGCAATCGTCAAGCTCAGCAGCCGTCAGCGTCACAAATATTATGCCAGAATAACCAAAATATGCTGGATTATCAAAAGTTGATTGTTGGTTTCTGAAGTCAAGATCGATGGGGCGCTGAATATATAGAGTTCCTTGGTATCTAAAATCATCTCCAGCGAGGTAAAAAGTGCAATCCAGTATCTCGTCCTTCCTTCACGGAGGTGATCCACAAACTTTTTATCACAGAGTTCATGTTGACTGGGCCACGTCCAATGCCAGTCTGAGATACAAATGGGGAAACTGGTTTGCGTTCGGCGCAGGACCAGCGGGCCAGCGGAAGGTGGATGGATGGTCATTTATTTTGCAACGGCAAGAAGTTAAGCAACCACGGAGGATGGATTATGGAAACCACTGTTTCTGTTCGTCTTCCGGTCCAAAGCTTGCAACGAATTTAATATCCCTCTAACAATTCTAGGACTGGAAACAAAACGACGTAGGGCGTCCGCACAGTCGTGAAGGGCCATGACTGTTACGAGGTGCCTTCATTAACATGATGTTATAAGCAAATGGCAGGTAATGATTAATGAGAAACAACAATATTCACTGCACTGCCAGTGCCACTACCTATTGATGAGATGTTTAGATCTTGTTCGATCGGCTTACGACAACTCCCGATCAAAAGCTAGAAATAATAAGAAGGCAGAAGCATACGTATAGACTCGGAGAGGACCGTGAGCAACAGTGAAGTCTTCGGGCGACCTTTATCTAGTACGCAAGATGAGTATCTAGTCGGCCCAAGCTGAGGGGGAGTGAGGGCCTCAAAAGCATGTGTTAGAAACTGGCTCCATCGGTACGACCACATCTGTTGAGACACAGGCATAATACTTTTTGCAATTCGTAGGGTATCACAGAAGTTGTCAGCATTCTGACATCTTGATGTTTGGCGACGCAACAAACGTCACGCAATGTCACAGTGAGAACTTTGGCTTTCACAGGCAACACTTTCCGACTGCGACGTGCGTGCGTTCATGGTCAGGTGGTACGATCGTATGAAATTTATTCCAAAGGTGATTGAATAAATGGATTAAATGTTAGACACACTGCTGCTCGCACCTCGCCAATTACTGATCAAAAGAGACACAGTCTGGGAGAATGTGCGTGAGTGTGCTGCCTACACCTGACTATCACGAGTGTAGATCTGTCAGCTTATTTAGGGTATATTTTGATTTTGCGCCATCCACCTTATGCATCCTGGGACATCGCTTCATTCTGTGCCATTGAAGCCCCTCTTTCAGACCTTAAGTCGCTTCGTGGCTATCCCCAACTATGAAACTGCTTCTCTGTCAGCGAAGAGATGGCTCTGTCGTTGCGAAGCGTTGCTACCCAAAAGATTCTTATAAACCTCGAATGGGAGCCCCATGAATCTTCCCTCATTCTCATTATCGATCAGGGATCGACTGGCTAATTCTTTTGCTGCGACTACCGTTTCACTTTCAAGCCCTTCGTTGTTCATCTTACCAGTGAGCTTTCTTGTTTGTCCTTCTCCTCATCTGGTTCTCATCCATGATCTTGGGCCTCAGCTCCTTCGTCCGGCTGTAGATTAGCCACTCTTCCCAAGATGTTGTTCCGTCTTGCCTTACTCGCATGGGTCACCCTGGCCATTGATGCACTTCCTTTGGAGCCAAGAGCAGCTGCTCAAGCAGACATTGCCACCGTCACTGCTACTCAGGTAAGCCTCAGTGGCTATTCTGAATAACGTCATAAACTTATCTCTCCTTACCATTTCAGACAGTAGTTGCTAATGCGGCTCCCGCCGTCCAGACCGTATTTGTCACAGTTACAGCTAATGCAGCACAAATAAGCGCAGCACAACAGAGCGCCGCAAACGTTGCTGCTTCTTCCGCCGCCGCCGCCGCTTCTTCTGCTGCTGCTAAACAGAAAAACGCCGCACAGATCGCCTCCCTTGCTGAGGCAGCTGCAAAGGCCATCTTTGGTGGTGGCAAATCTACCGCCGCCGCCGCTAAGGCGACGCAATCCGCAGCTGCGAACTCTGCTGCAGCCTCGTCTGCCGCTGCGAACTCTGCTGCCGCAGCCTCGTCTGCTGCTGCGTCATCTGCTGCTGCGTCTACCGATGATGCATCTGCCACGACTGACGCAGCTGCTGCTCAGTCTACGGATGATGCCACAGCCACAACCGACGCTGCCGATGCGTCCGCTACCGACGACGCGACGGCCACAACTGACGCTGCAGACGCATCATCCACCGACACCGACACTACCGATGACCCGACCGCAACCACCGATGCAGCGGATGCTGACTCCACCGATGATGCCTCTTCCACAGCAGACGCCGCTGATGCTTCCACCACCGACGCAACTGACACAACTGACGACACTGCCGATGCAGACACCTCTGACACTGCCGCTGCAGACACAACGGATGACACCGCAGACGCTGCAGATACCACTGATGACACCGCAGACGCTGCAGATATCACCGATGACACAGCCGATGATGCTGGCGACGATGGTGGAGACGACGACGGTGGAGATGATGGCTTCGGAGATGACGGTGGAGATGACGGTGGAGATGACGGTGGAGATGACGGTGGAGACGATGACTTCGGAGACGACGGTGGAGACGACGGTGGAGACGACGGTGGAGACGATGGAGATGACTTCCGCCGTCGCTCTCTGATGATGCGTTACCGTCGCGGCGTCCTTAATCGCCTTGACTAAGCCCCCAGGCACTAGCGCAGTACTGAGTGGCTTTACATATACTTATTATGTACTTTCCTTGGACGTTGATTCGTACTTGATGGAAAAAAATTCTTAATCCCATGTTTGTAACGGGCAACTGTAAATTTGATGCTTCCCACAATGCCCTCAGCTCAAATTATGAGATTAAACTGTCTTGCAGTTGAAAAATGTATCTGAAAATTGGAAAGACTTGATGATGCTGCATGATGTGGTAAGATTTTCGGCTGGCGGTCCAGACGACGTCTTGTCGTCTTCAAGGTTCAGCGGATGTTGGACCCATCAAGTTGGGAGCTCTTAGTCCACTATTGCTAAGTCGCACAATTCAAGCTTCCGAATGTTCGGGACTTCCATAGTCTTGGACTGCAATTGGGTTTCTCTCTTACGCGTACAATAAACGAATTTCGCTAATACATGCCCTCTTCACTATTGCTCTTCACGATTGCTACACCTCGGACCCCAACATCTGTTAGACAGACTACATCTCTGCTGTGGCTCGGTTAAAAGCCAAACCTTCGGGGCAGCGCAACTCGGGGCCTACCAGAATGCGTGAAGTTGCCCTTGTACATCGTGCGGACAAACTCTGGAGCAGAGCACACTTCCCCAACGCAAATAACTCCTGCCGTAACGAAATCAAGTTTCAAGTTGAGGATCATGAGAACATGTGAGGAGTAATTATAAGTATACGAAGTCGCACACCTTAAACTTCAAGCAATGGCATTCTGTAGAACAATCACACAATCCCTTCAAGCCATGGATCTCCAAGAGTTCCTTGGCAGTTGGCATTGTTGCTAGATCGAGGACGAGGCAACCTTTTAGAAACGCGTAAACCTCCGGTTGATCTTTTTTCGGTGTGGTACTTAGGATCCCTTCAATACTGCTTGGGATAAAACCCTCGAGGTGAAGAAGTGTACCTGCGAGAAGGGGGGATTACATAGAGAACAATGTAAGGGAAAAGTGACCTATGCATGTAGAACCACGCTCACCATCCTCGTTAAAATATCCACACGTCGCTTCCGATATCTACATAAGGAATTCTGGGGGGAAAGATCCGAGGTACTCGACCACTGTATTTTGTACTAGTACAGTACAGTATGAGGGGATCTAATAGGAGATTCACTCACAGTGCATCCTAAATGGCGACAGCGTTGATCGACCAACGGAGCCAGTGGCCAAGGATCGCCTCCGGTGCTCGAACATGACCAGATTGTCAGTCTTCTCCTGGCCGATAGGAGGCACTAATTATCAAGGGTGTCAGTCCGAACTTGAAGAACGATAGTGACAGATAGATCTAGTTGCCGATATCGTCGCGTAGGCTTCCGGTGCCGTAACGAAGTATTCAGTTCTATCAGGAGGCTCGAAGGGGATGGAGAGGTGGAAGTCACGGTGCCAGCCCACCTCACGCTGGTAGGTATTGAAATTTCACACTCACGTAGCTCTCTACCATTCGAGCTTTGCTACTTTTGTTTTGTTTTAAATTACAGCTAATTTCCTCCTTAACGTATACACAAAATGAACAATTTCTGGCCGATACACTATCTTCCCACCATTTTCTTTCTCACTATCATCCTTCACTGTTAACCTTTTTGTTTGTTCAATAGACCACATCCTTGCTGCAGGTTGGTTAGCATCCCGAAGGAAGTCAAAGCGTTGGGCTGAATACGACAGCGCAATCCAGGCCCCACCAGGACGTGTGAAGGCAGCCACATACATCGAGAAGGCAACTTCTGGAGCAATCAGATTTCCCAGATCCGACTGCTCCGGTGCAGATAATCCGCTGGCGTCATGAAATGAAGGTTCGAGTGGAATATCAGAGCCACATGCCAGGGCATCCGTGCATGACTTCTCGACGATCAAATCGAATGGTTCGTTGCCGTTTTCCTCGTATGTGCGTTTGAAGGAGACCCAGTCGAGGAGATCTACGACGGCCCAACGCATATCCCCATTCATGTCATCACCAAATTCCTCTCTTTCGCGATGGCGCCCTATTTCAATTGCCGTGACAGAAAAGTCCACATTGAGGATTAACGGCTTTCTGGTCGGGCATCCAATATCGTCTTGGACCATACGACGAAGTTGATTCGAAAGGTCACTTGATCCGCTCCCTAAATGCAGTATAGCCACGTCGTTACGGTGTTGAGCCTATGAGAGATAAATATATATTAAGATTATTCCAAAATTATTCCACCTTCAACTCTGTTTTCACTGTTGGCAAAATGGCTGATGAAGGCTGAAGCCACTCAAATGCAGATTCCGACGCGAAACGGCGATCCCAGTACGCACGGGATGAGAAATCTGCGACATTAACGACGCAAGACATGTCAGGGGAAGGGAAGCTCTCTCCGTGATATTCCGAGCCCATGACATGAGAATCGAGAATATTCGGCATAGTTATTTCAGGTAGACGACGGACTGCGCCGGTTCACCGGTCCATTTGGATGCGCCGAGGCAGTGGTTTGGTTGTTCACACAGTTAATATTACACACACCACAATACCACTGGGGCTTGCATATCTACACTTCGTCCAAAGACACAACGACCGACATGTTAGTCCCATCCGTTAATCTTCATCGTACCATTATCCTGAAGATTGATGTGCATCTTGAATGCATCTCGTAAAGAATGAGGTTCATGCCCGGCTCCGCGTTTCAAACAGTCATGCAGCGCGCGTTCGTGGTATCTAGAGAAATTTTGGTCAATTTTGTGCACGCAAATAATGGTGAATATAATCCCACTGCATAAGCAGATCCTTGTAGTGTGGGTGGGCGCACTTATTGATGATGAGTGGAGCCCTTTCGCGAGGCGCCAGACCACGGAGATCAGCCAAGCCCTACAGGAGATACGTCCAAACTTAAGTGCATTGAAATCCTGTATCAAACTCTCGAGTACCCACCTGTTCCGTTACCACCACGTCGATGTCATGTTCTACCTCAAACGACGATTCGTCGTTATAGACGCGCTGCCAAATGGAGCTCACTCACTCACCAGTGTGATCAATATGAGTAGCAAAAGGAACAATGCATGATATGCCAGTGGGGTCAGTTTTGGACGGTCGACTCGATGGCGTATGTACTATGGAGAATTTCGCGTTTCGTAGGAAATCACCAGATCCTCTGTGTAACAAAAATTCCCGACCGAAATTAAGCATAGTGAATTCTCAACTTATGAGTGCAACCGACCCTAGCCCGTTCAACATTCTTGAGCCAAGGGCGCAGGTAGAATTTGCGTGTGCATATATGTCAACTTCAAGGGGTGTATTCATCGCAATAACGCCCAGACGTCGAATGATTTCTGGTCTGGTGCTATGTCAGCAACAAAACCAAGCGCTTTCCAGCAACAAATATGCATTACGAATTTGCCACCTGGATGATATCGATAGGATTTTAGCGAAGGAACTATGATATATATAATCAAGTTATGTACCTGTTGAGAACGAAGTAGTAACCGGTCTTTGTAATTGGTCCAGTTGTCATAGAAGTGTCGAAATCTTGAAAAGTGAACAAGGCTAAATATGTGTGCCAATGCATAGTAGAATCAAAGTAAAATGCACCCATCTGGCGAGAACCTAATGGAAGTTGCTGTCGCAAAATCCAATTTACCCGAATCAAATAGCTGAAGGAAGGTGTCTTGAAGAACTTCGGTCCATGCTTGCAGTCCTTTGAAAGGACCCTCCGCCAACCCACCAATGATCGAGCTGAAAAAATAATCAATAACTTGACATCTTCAACGCAAGGTGAAAACAGGGGTCAACTTGGCTACGTTCCCAATGCCGCTTTGTAAGGGAAGCAGACTTCGCGGCATGCGGCCTGCATTAACCTCTTCGCTAAAAAAGTTTATAAGATGTTGTGCAATAGCTCGTGACTCAGATGTCTCAGGAGCATTTGTGCCTGTATTATCAGGCAAATCGCTCTCTATGATGGCTAGAATGCGATCCGGGTCGACGGGCACCGCTGTTCTCCCAATTCTTGCCGATGGGTGCGTGATGAGCTGTTTCAAGACAGATCCAGTTAGTCCCCAAAAACATGGTGTGCAATATAGAGAAAATATTGACGTAGGGCTGTCTGTTGGGTGGCAGAAAGCTTTCATTGATATCGTGCAGACCCTCAAAACTTGGTGTGCGAGTGTTGATCTCTACAATGATGCGTTCTGCAGTCTGGATAATCTCGGGCGTAGCTCCGACAGATGCTCCCGGTACAATGTAGCCTTCTTCTGTGATGTCAGTAGCTTCTATCATCGCCCAGTCAAGCTTGTCGTAGGGAGGATGTTTCTGAAATGGGAGAATATCACGGTGGTTGAATGATTAGCTGCACATATGTTAGATACCTTGTCTTTTGTGTAAAATCCATATGTAAGATCCTGGGCAAACACTAGAATGCAGAGGAAATGTGATTCGTCTGTAAACTATTACGATCGTAAAATATTCACTGGACAAGTGTTTGTCGGCTTCATAGGAGAGAGAATGTGTTAATAGAACATCAGCATGCTAATATCACTGACCAAAGTTGATACGCTGCAGCATGTCGTGGTCAGGGGGGACTCAGATATACCGTTCTAAGAAAACTTGGTGTTTTACCCACCCCTTCGTTGATCCCTTTGGAGATAGCCTTTCCAACTTGATGTGGCGCTCGACGGTTGATCCTATGGAGATCTTAGATGATATGGCATGATTAGTCTTCCATACATACATGTCCAATTTCGCCCACCGGTCCTCAGTTTCCGGACCTACCTAAATGAAGGCAATCCATATAAGTGTGCAGGGGCAGAACACCTCATGTACGGGCTCACTGAAGCTCCAACAAACAAATTGAACTTCATCTGGCCTTGCAAGTTCTTTGCCTCAACATTATCTGCGAGCGCCGCTGGCAAACACTTGGGATATCTAAGATAGTTTCAAGTTCACTGACTGCAACTCCCTTGTGTATAGCCACATACCCCACGCCTCAATTATAGTTAAAAGGTTAGCTCTCATCAAGTTTTCTGAGCGTGGGCATACCTGTAAACCCAGACCAGCCGAGCCAGTCATCGTGTCGGAAGAGTGGAACTAGATCGCTCGGGTTTGCTAGTTTATTGAGTAGTGCAGGCCTGCGAACGCGCTTTTGTAACGCAGCAGAGGGTGCCTCAGCTGTAGATGTAAAATCCAACGATCGTCGAAGAGGTAATGAAATGCGCATAATCAACGGAAGCAGAAGCAGAAGTCGATGTGAACTGGCTTATATATGCGTTCCGTAACGAGCAGAGTCACGTGACTAAAAGGTTCGCAAAATTATCGGGCGAAGATATTGTAGGAGCACTTTTAGGAGTCCTTATACATTCAATTCTGCCGTACCTGTACTTTCAATAATGGACCTCCACGAATCCAACGCGGGTTTTACCGTACCACCAAGAAATTCGTCGACTTGTTCTGGTGCACGCCCGATGTAATGTCGAGCGTTTAACAGTTCATCTAGTGCGAGGTCATACTTTCCAAAGTATGAGCTTTGTCTGATACGAGCAATGAGGTCGTTCGGCTTCCCTTCCTGCTTCACCACGCTTGCAGCTTCGTGCGAGAGAACCTAGGAGAGAACTGTCACCAGCGTTTGCATCAAAGAAAGATAAACATATTCACCCTAATCTGCTCGTGCGTCTCCTGCCTGTCTCCGCCCTTTTTTACCACTGCCATGATTATATTTTCGGTTGCCATAAAAGGAAGTTCTTCTGATATTCGCCTTGCAATGACTTGAGGATAAACTACCAAGCCTTCACTGATATTTTGAAGTGTTGTCAAGATGATATCGGCAGTCAAGAACGCCTCCGGGAGGGTCACCCGTCGATTGGCACTGTATAATTAAGTCTTGAAGCTCAGGAAGAGCGAATAGAATACATGCCTATCATCCAACGTGCGCTCGAACCATTGTCCAGCAGCAGTCATGAGTGCATTTTGATGAAGTACCATCAAATGTCTGGCAAGACTACACACACGCTCGCTGCGCATGGGATTACGCTTGTACGCCATGGCTGAACTACCGATTTGATCCTTCTCGAAAGGTTCTTCGATTTCCTGTTGATATTTATCTCAACACCAAGCCATCAAAAGTTACATTTCATAATTAATATCATGCCTTAAGGTGGGCCAGTAATCGGATGTCACTTCCAATCTTATGAGCAGTGGCACCAAAACTGGCGAGTGGGGCGAGAACATCAACATCGATCTTACGCGAGTACGTTTGTGAAGATACTGGATAGGCAAATGGGAATCCAGAGAGCTCCGTTACGCGTTGATCAAGAGCCAGAACCTAATCGTATGCAAGGTGAAATTAAGTATAAATAAACAACAAAGAACGTATGAGATACCTTTGAGTGATCTCCATCAAACAGGGAGAGGAATGACGCCTGCGTTCCAGTCGTTCCCTTCACACCGCGGAAACCAAGGTCGTCCCTTGCGCGAGTCAGATTGCGCAAATCCCAAAGAAGCTCCTACGAACATCACGTTAATCTATGAATGTATATAAGACGTTGGCAAATTCACTTGTATCCACAAAGTGGTACGTTTGCCTACGGTGGTAAGCTGAGCGGGTTGAAAGTGGGTGAATCCGAGCGTAGGCAGGTCCCGATACTTTTGCGCAAAGGAAGAAAGGCGTGAAACAACGGTAGCTAACTTGGGTAACAAGATTGAGAGGGCTGAGCGCAGGAAGATAAGATCCGCATTGCTACATGAAGGGAATAAGTTTTTCAAGTGACGGAGTAACTGGCTAACTCGACTTGCTCCGTCACATAGCAGGAAGTGGCTCCGAGACTGTAACCGTACGAGTTATGTTATATGGCATCCGGAATATGATGTCAGCTCGCACACACTGAATGATACCGGCTGCGCTGGGGGCAACGATCCCAAAGGTGTGAACGTGAGCCATTACATCATGACGTCGCTTTTTCTCCTCCCTCTCTGCCAATGCGAATTGCTCTGCATCAAGATTCTGAGCAGGGCAGCAAAATGACTAAATCTTAAGGAGAAATAATACAGTAGCCTTGCTCACAAGATTGGCTTCCATTTCGGAGATAGCTTGATCAGAGATGGGAAGCCCCAGCTCTTTCTCAGCGATGGCAAGATGAAGCCAAAGCTTTCGCCATGTGTGGAAGCGCATCTGCCAGGATTCGTAGATATCCTGTATCTCGTACCAAAGAAACTAAGTACATACAGCTGGGGAGAACAGATGCGCCATCTCTTTGCTGGCATATCGGCTGTTGTGTGGAGTGATTTGTACAGTCAGTATTGTCGATACATCCAATGCAGACACTAACCTAGACAAAGGAGTTTGATATGTCTGAAAGGCAGAGACGTCTTGTGAGCTTGAGTTCAGTCCAGAAGCATTGCGCTGAATCGAAAAGGTCCCCAGGTTTTTGTCGAGTTGGCCGGTATCCATCACGAAAAGTTGGAAAACTTCGGCTGAGATCACGTGATGGCAGTAACCACTGATCCCGCGCCCCGCCAGGGTATGACGAGCATCATCATCGCAAAATATCACAAAACAATGGAACACGGAGGTGACCGCCAATGGAACAGCTTTTCACCTTAGCGCCCGTGGGACTCCCATGATGAGCCCACATCATGTCCATGACGACATTATGTCTCCCCCAAGGTCACAGTCCACCTCACCCATGTGCTCATCATACCCACCTCCACCCCTCCCGAGGTGGCCATCACCCTTGGGCCTGTGTGTCCTCCTGTGGTCCCTACCTGTAGTGGCCCATGTCCCATCACGGTGCCCCTTTATCATGCCTACGACCTCCCATGCCCTTATGCCACCCTACCTATACGACCAGGGAATGTGCTCTATAGCGCAATAGACTATTGCACTACCTGACACATCCCAATTATGCCCTAGCCTAGCACAGTCCCATCTTCACGCGGACCAACACCCGGACGCTCCCAGCCCTGCAGATCCCCATCGTCCCCAGTTCGTCCCCCACCATTATTATTTAACAGAACACCTCCCCATACATTCTCACACCAGCTCCCATGGCAAACCCCTCCCCCACAACTAATATCCAAGATGCTCCCAATAATGCCTGGCACATCAGGAAAAATGCAATGAGTTCATAGAGATATATAGACCAAATAGCACCTATACCTCTGTAGACAAGTCCCCCTTATTGTAAGAATTTGCTCACACTTGACAGACTATGCCAATATTTTATTGGTATCTGCATGTGTGTATACAAGATTATCTGTCTTATGTAATTACTTGTGGACAACTGTATATCCACTATCTACAGGTGCCTCTACTGGGTCGCTTATCTAATACCTCCTATAAACCACTCTGGTGGCTTATGTTCCTCTATCGGTAGCATATATGCTACTGTAAGAATATGCCCTTACATCCTCCCCACAGACCAAACCTCAGGAAGGTTTGGGAAACTTTTATGCTGATGGAGGATCAGCATATATTGGTACAGGTGCAGTCGATGACGACTGCACGGCTACTTCGACGGTATTGTCGTAGTATATGGAGTCAGCTGGGTCAACTTCCATCATGGTGTCATCTGCTGTAGTAGCGGGTGCAGGCTGAGGGGTGGATTGGGTGGAGGGTTCCGTTGTCGGCACGTCCGTACGTGCCTTCGAGCAGGGAGGCCCTCCACTGCATCCATCGAGTGACGAGTCGTCGTCTGAAGTTGACGGTGCTCCCCAAATGCCTGGGGGGCAAGCGGGCATAGGTATGTGAAGGCTGGTATATGTCTGGCCTTTGCAAGCGTTGAGGACCCATTGTGTGGTCTCGTTATAGCAGACTTTGCTCTGCTTCCGCACAAAATAGGGCTCAATGTTTATGAATGCCCTAGCGGGATCCACACCCGCGTAAAGGCCTAGCCACTGGGCTGGCTCACCGAGAGACGTGCTCTCGTGAGGGTGTTTCCACTCGAACACCTTCTCAACGCTGGTGGACAACAGTGTCGGGAGGTCTTGCTGCCAGTTCGTACCGGCAAGTTCAGCCCATCTGCCACGGACCGTGAACAGGTCCGTCAACTTTTGGAGAAAGACAAGGCTGTCTTTCTTTGGCTTAATCAACTTAAGCCACACCCAGACATCAACATCCTCGACATAGAGGGTGTTGTCACTATTCCCGCGGATAGTGGGGGATACTCCCTCTGGGGAATACTCGATGGTGCACAACACATCCCTGAGATTGGGAGGTGTGTCGTGCACCATCTCGAACGTGGGTGTTCGAGTAGCTAATCACTGTTCACGGTCAGCACATTTGATTACAGCATGCTGCACGACATGGAAAATGTCGCGCGCGCCAGCATGAGCTGTTCAATGAATCTTGGATCATTGAGCGAGCAGGTGTCGAACCACGCTGCGGTTTGATGGCTTGTTTGCACTGCAGTGGAGTGCAGTGCTTTGCCCAACGGGCGGGGTAAGAAGCCCGTCTGCATAGCAGGTGGGTTGCCAATGGCCGGGGCAATCCAAGCATGCAGTGACGCTGGGTACAGTGCCACCAGCGCTCTCTGATGAGATGCTGTCTTGCGACTGGCTTGAGTAGGTCCTACCGGTGATGCACCGGTAGTAGGAATAGATGGACTCACTGAGTCTGTCATCGAGTCTGGCAGTGATGTCAGATCAATTATTGTTGGCGCTGATGGCATCGACTTCTTGGTGGACAGTTTGTCTGCCATTTCACGATTTAGCTGCCTCTCCTTGTCGAGGGCAGTGCAAACCGTGTCGAGCTCTGCTTGGAGCTCGTGTACATCCTCTTTGTATGAGGCTACCGTGTCCTTAATGAAAGGGTGTGCCAGTTCAGCAAGTAATGGTGGCCAAGCCACTTTTAATGCGTGTTCAATGTCACGCATTCGAGGGTCGATAAGCCGCAAAACTGCGGCTTGCAGCAAGTGCTGCGTGTAAGCATTGCACTCTGGGCAGGAGTCGCAATGGATGATTGCAATGGCGTCCTTGACACCATACACTGTCCAGCTTTGCTCTTTTTGGAGCATTGCGAATTGCTCAGAGGCACTAAGGAGTGCCTCTGCTGAATGAGGTGTGTGGGACGCTTCAGTGTCCATGGAGACTATTCGCCGAACACTCGCACAGGTGCGAGTGTGGAGGTGGTTGGTAAATTTTACCTTGAAGCGGTGATCAAATTCTCGCTTCAATGCAGAGCGAGCACACCCATTGCATCACGTGACCACTTTCACGTGATGTCGTCACGTCACGTGAATCGTTGACACGAATCATGTTCGTGTTGAGTCCTTGTTATTAAGGACTCATTCGTCATCTCTTTCATGCCTTATGAGGCATGATTAGGAAGCTCTAGCAGCTTCCTCACTCCCCTTAGCTCTAGATAAGCATCTAGCACTTCTAACTCTCTGCATGCAGAGAGTGGCTCCCAGGTGACATCTCCCAATGTCCACCTTACTTGTAACTCCAGCTTGGACTTACTAGTCCAGCGATGAGCCAGGATCTCATCTACGAACCATTCTGGTTCGTCTTCTTTCCCATAGTCATAAATATAATTTATGTCACGATGAGGAAATTGTGCGTCGTCATTGGGTATGTGTGGTCTAATTAGACTTGCATGAAATCTTGGTACTATCCTCCGAGCCGTGAGCTTGGAAGGTAACTCAAGTTTCACGGTAGAAGTGGAATTGTCCACTTCTATGACTGGATATGGCCCAATATAATTGGGCACTAATTTCCTTGCCCGTCCTTTAGGTAAGGACAGGTTCTTTGTAGACAGATATACTAGCTGTCCTACTTCGTATGTCGTTCCTTGATGGCATCTGGTATTAGCAGTATCTGTCTGCTGCACTCGGCTCGCGATGATGGCATTGTGAGCATCAATCAGGTTCCACAACGCTTGTTGTGCGAACTGCCGTACTCCTCTGAAGGTAGTATCCACTGATAGTACCTGCCTGATACGGGGCAAGTATCCACTGTTCAATTTGAATGGTGCATATCCTGTGGTCACACTGATTGAGCTGTTCAATGTGAATTCTACCATTGGGCATTTCTTGGCCCAATCCTTCTGATCACTCTGCACTACCGTGCAGAGTATTTGTCCTACAGAACGATTCAATCATTCTGTTGCTCCATCCGTCTGCGGGTGGAATGCTGTGGACATGAGCAGCTTTGTGCCCATAATGTGCTGCAATTCCCTCCAGAATATGGAGGTGAATTTAGAGTCGCGATCCGATATTATAGACTCCGGTACTCCATGCAAGCATACTACCTCTTTGAGGTATAACCACGCGACTTGTCACACAGTCACTCTCGTCGTATTTGGCACTAGATGCACCATAGATGTGAGTCTGTCAATCATGACTAGTGAGTAGTCGTGACCCTTCGATTCTGGCAATGAGCCAACAAAATCCATTCTGATAGACTGCCAAGGTCTATCAGGTATTGGCAGGGTATGCAATAACCCTGCTGGTTGTCTATTGTCCTTCTTTGCAGCCTGACAGGCTGCACAGGATCCACAGAACAACTCTATGTCGGCAGCCATTCCCAACCACCAGTATGATCACCTGATGTACTTGTCGGTTTTGAATTGCCCAAAATGGCCAACTACTCTATGTGCATGATCAATGATTATCTCGACCATTCTCCTCCCCTTGGAAAACACTTCCTGGGGAAGATATACTACGTCTTTATTGAACTGGTTCTTTGTCCAAACCAGTCTGTTTCTCACCCCAAATTGAGGGTGAGCCTCAGGATTTGCCAATACTTTCTTGAATATTGGATCTGTTCCATAGCCATTGGTTACGGCTCATTTTAGGTCAAACTCACGTTCTACGTGTGAACGTAGACTCTCTGAGTCTGCACCCGACATTGTAGCTAGTACATCGTCCTCCTCCTTACCTCCCATCTGTGTGGAAGGTTCTTTTGTTGCTTGTTTCATCTGCTGCGCGTCTATGACACACTGCTCCGTCGCCTCTTGTAATCGTTGCAACCGTCGTGCTGCAGCCATTCATATTTCCACAAATCTATCCATTGGGAGGAATTCTCCTTCCGGGTCTAGCCGCGCATCTGCGTTGACGTACTCTTCTGCTGGGTGAATTTCCCCCTGCTTGTCGTTCTCGTAATAGCGCGACAGGCAGTCAGCTACCTTGTTCTCCACTCCCGGTACATGTACTGTGGTGTAGTTGAATCTGGAGAGAAACTCCCACCAGCGCACCTGTCTATCAGACAAATGCTGTTGTGTCTCGAAGTATTCGAGACCTTTGTTATCCGTCACCAGTGTGAACTGGCGACCTAGCAGCTTATCCTCCCACTTCATAAGTGCTTCAAGGATAGCAATCGTCTCGTGCTCATGCGTTTTGTAACGCTGTTGCGCAGGACTGAATTTCTTTGATAGAAATCCTGCTGGACAACAAGTTGTCCAGTCCGGACCTTGTCTGTAAACTGCCCCAACTCCAGATTTGGAACTGTCGGTCACAACCCAAATGGGTTCTGAGCTAGCATGATTTATAGGCTTCAGAATGGGAGCCTTACATGCTAGTGCTTTGATGGATTCAAAGCACTTATCCATCAAGGGCATCCACTGAAACGTCCTATTGTTGCACGCACTTCCTGATAAGGGAGTTGTATACACTGTCAAATCTGGCATATATGGTGCCAGATACTGCGTGAGTCCAAGAAATCATTGGACTTCGTTAAATGTTCGAGGTCTTCTCCAACCCCAAACCTTCTCCATCTTATCCGCATCCGCATGTATGCCTTTGTCATCTATTATGTGACCAAGGCATTCCATACGAGGCAAATACAAATTGATCTTGGATTGATTTCTGCTGAGGAACAAATGTGCCTCACGTAGAATATCAAACACCTGTCGAAGGTGTTTTTTGTGCTCTTCTATAGAGCTCGAGTAAATAAATATATCGTCCAAGTATATGTGGATTGATCGACCAATTTGGTTATGAAAAATCAATGTCATGAGATGTTAAAATGTAGACGGCGTGTTACAGTCGCCAATCTGCATAACCCGACTTTTGAATGTACCAAATATGGTCGCGAAAGCCGTCTTGTTGACATCCTCCTTGACTACATGTATTTGTTTGTACATGTCAGACATGTCAAGTTTGGATCGGTATGCAGCATGAGCTACGTCATGCTGAATCATATCCTGGTCTGGGAAGGGCGTAATGTCCTTCACCGTGTTGTCATTAGACGTAGGTCTATCGCTGTTCTGAGCTTTCCATTTTTCTTCGGAATGCATAGCACTGGTGCTGCAGAATGTACTGATGCTGATACCCACCAACCAGCGGTGGTATACTGGTCAACTTTGTCAATCAGTTTGTTTCGAAGTGCTTCCAGGCACTTTGGTAATCGATAATGAAACTGTTTGGTTTCATCCACGAACTTAATTTCATGGTTAATCTCCCTCCAAGGAGGAAGTTCTAGCAGCACACCTCCAAAGAGGTCTGCATACTCTAGTTCCCATCTTTCCCTTAGTTTGGGAAAATCCTCCACCGTCAATGACAGTGGCTCAGTGCGAGTACATCCTTCGTCAATCCCGTCGGTACATTGGTCGAGTAGACCAATGTCAATTTTTCTTGGGTTTTCTTTCCTTTTTGTCTTGTCTCGCCTCCCATTTGGTGAGCTTGTGGATGGCTCCACGTGCAACAAGGAGCCAGTCTCGAGTCGCGGTTTGTGGCTCACTAGATTAGGCTTAAGACTTGCAATTCGAGTCTTACATTCATTTGGGTTTTTATAGTCCTGCTGCTCTTCCCAAGCATTTGCGTGGTTCGGAATTATTTCCGTTCCCATACGAATGCATCCCTCGTCTCTAAAGTTGAGGGATATCCCTACTCTACGTAGGAATGGTGTTCCTAGTATTACATCATAGTAATCTACGTTCGCTATATCGAAGTATTCCTCAATATTACGTTCACCAAAGTGAATGTTGGTGTGTGTTCCGTAGTTGATGGTCGACTTACTGCCGACACATGCTAGCTGTAGACCAATTGGATGTTCAAGTTCGAATGTCTTAATGCCTACAGCACGTATGAAGTCTGGAGAGAGCATGACTCCCTCACACCCACTGTCTAGCAAACAGTGGGCTCTGACACCACCAATCTCCCAATACCCGGAGATTGTTTGGTTGTCTATATGCGCCCGTTTGGGGCGCATCTTATCACGCGGTCTGAACCGATGATCATAGACAGGCTCAATGGTCTTGTCTATGACTCCCGCGTGGATGCGGAAGTCCTTGTTTTGACTTAACCCACCACTGACGATGGTAGTTGGTGTCTGTGCTGCATATATGCGCTGCCTTTCCTCATACGATCCTTCTAGCGGACATACTCTGTCTGCTCGATATGAGCTTTGTGTTCTCGTATTGTCGTTGTCATCCCATTCATAAGGCATGATTTCCGACTGGTAATCCACGACTAGTTTGCCGATCTCATTCTCATGGTCGTCCTGGACATCCATTCGCTCATCTGGTTTGCCACTTCTTCCAACCGTGCACCTGCTATGCGTGGTTTGTTCTTCCACTGTGGGCAATTCAGCTTGATATGCCCGACTTGTCCACACTTGTAGCACGTCAACTCTGTGCTACGTCCTTGACCCCCTGGACCTCCAGAAGGTTTCTGTGGAGGACAAGAAGCTACTTCAGCTCCAGCTCCAGCTCTCTGCATACCCTGTACCCCTGTTTGTGGTACCATCGGCCTCGTTTCTGTTTGAGGTCGAGCGTTTGGTGGACGATATATCGTCTACTTCGCCATAGGACGGCTTCCTGCATTATTGGCTCGAGACGAGCTTGGCACAGCCTGATTTTGACTAGCTGTTGAAGTTGGCTTTGCCTGCAGCGTGTGAGCACGGCTAGTCTCTGTTTTCCGCGACCCTATGTCATATCGAGACGCATCCTCTACAGCCTTTGCGGCTTCATATAACTCAGTTATTGAACTGAATTCTGTCGTGTAGCCTAATTTTAAGACTTCATGATGCAGTGCTTCTCGAAGCGCTGCTATGAACCGTTTACGGATCGTATACTCATCTGGCGGATGTATCATCCGCACTGCATACACTGGGGGCATGAGCAGATTGTTGGTGTAAAAAATGTGATAAAAATGCTTTTGCCTTACAGATTATTCATTCACTGTTCTGGTTGAAAAATAGCCCCAAAATGCTGCATTTTTATCAAATTTTAGAACCAGAAAATCTAGTACATATTTCACATTTCTGGGCATGGGAAATGGATGGAAAATGTGAGAAATAATGAATTTATTCATTGATTTCATGCCACAAAAATGTAAGGGAAATCTTGGTTTTCATTGACATTTTCACCAGAAAAGAACCAAATTTATTCAAGATTTCATAATAGAAAAAAGGTGAGAAAATTAGTAAAATATATGAGATTTTCATGCAATTTTTCAAAACTATTAGCCAATGAATAATCCAACATTTTTCTTTAGTTTTGGCAAGGAAAAACCTCATGGATAAATGTTTATCCAATGAATAATCATTCACCCATAGGCAATATATAACAAGTTTTCTGAACCAAAAAGGCAATGAAAAAGTCAGTGGATAAGTATTATGAACTAGATTTCTCCTTGTCAGGATGTTGGAAATGTCAGAATGTCAGAGTTTGGAGTTCAGGATTGGAAACATATGGACATTGGCTTCAACTGATAGGTTGCACCCTCTTGGATCCTTTGTGTCCTGGTATTTTGGAGGATTGGAATATTGGAGAAGTCGGAGAAGTTGGAAGATGGATGGTTGGATAGGACTTAGAGATGGAGGTAAGAAGATATCAAGTCAAGGTGGATCAATATTCGAACTGAAGAACAAAGTATATGCAAGAGTTGTATATAACGAATAGATACGGTCTGAATTGGAAAGATATGAAATGCGGGAATCTGAAATGGGGCAAATATGGGATTGGGGGTAAGGATGAATATGGATATCAGACTGAAGATGTGGATCTTGATAAGAAATGACTAAATATAGATAGAACGGGAGTAAGTAGAACAGGTGGAGCAAATCGGAAAACAATATCAGAAATATGAATCGGAATATGTCGGAGAAAGGCGGAAAAGCTGGGAGTGAATCTGGGTTCTAACAGTATCTCCTCCTTAAGGCCAAGCCCTCGAGGCCTAAGATCAGCATGGGAAGTTTGGTTTGGTGATTAAGCAGGACCTATATAAGAGTGACGGATGGGGTTCAACTTGCCAGACTTCTGATCCTGTTATTCTTACTCCTTTAAGCTCAATGTTGATGCTGCCGATTATCTTGCTTGAAGACCCTATTTCTGAAGATGAGTCAGGATCGTAAAATGATCTGGAGGCACAGATTTGCAAGATTTCGGAGTTGCAAAAAGAAGCAGTGAAGAAATTAGAACAGAGAAAGTCAGAGTGGAAAAACACAGAAAGACGAGAGAAAGGCCAAAAAAGAATTGGAGGAAAAATTTTGGAGAAGGAAAGGTGATGCAGTGGATAGAACCATTAGTGGTCGGAGAGTGCATGAGTCTGTGATGAAACAGATTGGGCACAAAAAATATTGCTGTGCGGGATGTCAGGTTCGGGATATCTTCTGTTTGCTGGTAGCTGTTAGGGACACATGCTGGATTCGATGTCGGACTGTTAGGGTTTGCCGGGTTTGACGTCGGGGTCGGATTTGGTCAGAGCTCTCCTTGGCCAAGGTCAGTAGTCGCAATATTCAGAAATGCACAGGAATACTGGATGACTCGGAAGCCAGAGATCCGAAGACTGATCAACACAGGCATTGGCTTCAACTTATGGGTTGCGCCCTCTTGGATTTCTAGTGCCCTGGTATTTTGGACTGAAGACCAGAGTGTTATTGGGTTTCCGATTGGTTGGGTCTATTTGGAGGGTCAGTGCCAATGATGCATTGAGACTTATTGGAGGTGAGCGGGGGCTTCAGGTATTCAGGGATGGAATGGTTAATGTGGGAAGGTAGAAGTAATGATAAATCAATATCGAGTAAAGACTAGCTTTTCTGGGAGGCGAGTGTAATCAAGGAGGGTTTAAGATGTCAGATGAAGTAGGGTCAGAATGATTGGAATAATTGGAGTGATTGGAATAATTGGAGTGATTGGAATAATTGGAGTGATTGGAATAATTGGAGTGATTGGAATAATTGGAGTGATTGGAATAATTGGAGTGATTGGAATAATTGGAGTGATTGGAATAATTGGAATACCCAATGTCATATCGAGATGCATCCTCTACAGCCTTTGCAGCTTCATATGACTCAGTTATTGAACTGAATTCTGTTGTGTAGCCTAATTTTATGACTTCATGATGCAGCACTTCTCAAAGTGCTGCTACGAACCATTTGCAGATCGTACACTCATCCGGCAGATGTATCATCTGCGCTGCATACTTCATAATATTGTTCAGTAATTCCTGAACGGTTCTGGTCCCCTGCACAATCGTGTCAAACTTATTCGACGCATGCCTATGTGTGAGTACATGAAGGAATCACTGTTGTATCCCAGCGATTGCACTCTCCAGATTCCAGTCGATTACGACTCAATCATGACACTCGATATTTTGGGCATACCACTCCAATGCCTTGCCCTTGAGGCGAGTGCCTAAATAGTTTAACTGGAGTTCTGTACTGGACGGTCCCAGTAGACTATTCATGCCTAGCCATCTCAGAATCCCTGAGACAAAGTTCTCGAACTCTTCGAGATCTGCTCTCCCAGCATATTCTGCTGGATGAGGTAGTTTTACTCTGGCTTTGGCAAGCACAGATTTGTCTGGCTCGTTGTCCTTGTGTTTTGCAAGGGCAGCTCGCACCATCTTTGTGACTCCATCTACATATGTAGATGGATTTCCTCCTACCTCCTGGATCCTCCTTTCAGGATCCGTGACTGCTAGCGATACCACACACGGTATCGTTTGTATCTGCCTGTGCGGCCGGGGGACATGACTATTCATGTCCTGCTGCACTGGCAGATCGACAATGTCTTCGTCAATCTGATACAACGGTCGATGTTTGTCAGCCATTAGAAAAGCATCCCTCAGCCTATAGCTGCTACTGAGGACAGATCGAGCCACTCTCGCTGACTCGATCAGTTTATCAAAGGCTTCACCTTTGATTCCTACAGTATAAGCCTCTTCGACTAGCTTATCTGCATGTTGAGCATGGAGTTCTAGCGCATAGTGCTTCCGTCGCGCTGCCTTATGTTCAATCCTATTCCAGTGATCGAACTCACGTTCAAGACTAACATGAGTGCTAGTCATGGTACTGACACTATCGGCGTCAGACTTCATCATCTCCCACAGTGACTGTTGGGTCACTGCTTTGAGCACTTCTTGCTCATTATAAGTTTTTTTTGATCTGCAAATTCCTTCGCGGATATTTTCTCTATTGCAAGCATCTAACTCACAATCTGTCTCCTCCTCAGTATGCTGGCACATACTATTGCTGTCTTGTTCTATTGTCGCACTAGGTTCTCGAGGACCACTCCTAGTGCTCAGACCAGCCAGAGGCGGCATCCTCTGTCTGTCTTGTCTCCTGCGAGCCTTTTCTGCCTCATGGTCAACTTCACGATCCCTATTGGGATTGTTGCCACGCTTGGGGGGCCTTTCCTCGCAAAGGTCCCTGCACTTCTTCCTCCAGGGACTGTATTAACAGTTCCATACCATCTCCTAAGGTCTGGAGTTGGTTCGCGGCGTCATCCGCTGCACGAGCTGCCTCAGCTGCTTGCTGGCTCACTTCACGTGTAGTTTCTACGTGTTTACGGCTCTCCTTGAGAGTCGTAATCATCTGGGCAATGTGTCTGGTTGTACGTTCATATCGCCAGGTTTCTTCCTCCTGGTGCACCAATCTTTGCTCCATCGTCCCTGATTGGGACGATGAACTTTGTGGTCTGCGATGTTTCTGAACATATGGGAGCTGCGACATTCGCACCCCCGGCAACTCATCCATGTCACTCGTCGGCGGTTCTCTCGACTCATCGAGAGACGATCGTAACTTCAACCTAGTCGAGGTTCTTCTAGTTTTCTTAACAGACAATATATCGTCTGTTTCTGACTCATCCTGTGCAGATCTTCTTTGATCCGCCGATTCTCGCTTTCGACTCCTAGAGTCGGAAGCTATGGGTGTCGTAATGATACGAGGACTTGTTATCCTTGTCGGCATTCCCGTTCACCTATCCACGTCGTGGGCAGGCTCAACTCTCCTGTCTGGGCCCTTGGCTGTGGCCCCAGACGTATCTGGATCCCCTTGGGATCTAGGTGTTTGGCTTCGATTCCTTATTGACACCATAGATCTACGGTCTATCAGCCACGCTGTGGTATTCTTCTATTGATTAGAAGAATAAACAGTAAACAGTTGTTTACTGTTTCCAATGATTCCGGCAAGTGGTACTCGTTGGTTTGGGTAAAAAGATTGGTTGATCTTTTTCTTTTTGTTATCGCAGTGCTGCCAAGATTGGCAGTCAAAAATGTGTAAGAATTTGCTCACACTCGACAGACTATGCCAATATTTTATTGGTATCTGCGCATGGTGTGTATACAAGATTATCTGTCTTATGTAATTACTTGTGGACAACTGTATAGTTGTCCACTATCTACAGGCGCCCCTACTGGGTCGCTTATCTAATACCTCCTATAAACCACTCTGGTGGCTTATGTTCCTCTATCAGTAGCATATATGCTACTGTAAGAATATGCCTTCTTACAATTATATAGTCCACCATAGCTCCAGGCTATCACGGGCACACTAGTCCACAATAGGATGATAAGTGATTCACAAATCGCACAATAGCTGCAGCCTGATAGCAGTTGATAGCTCTATCACAAGGTATTTGACAGAGGGTTCCTGGAGATGTGATTCATTGGGTCCTCAGGTACAGCATTGTTGACAAAGCATGGTGGATGAAGCAAAGTTTATTGCTGGGAGCAGTAATAAAACATTGGGCCGACTGTGTTACCTAGATCTAGTTGCATCACACTTCCCCCCACCAATTGTGTCATCTTCCTCTATGGCTTCTTGTGCTGCCGCAGACACATCCCCTGAAATCACATCCTACCATCTTCCTCGCAAAAAAAACCACACTTATCATGCTCCAGCTGGACTGGGGGATCGCATCTGCCTCTGTGCCTCTGCAGTGTCAAACCTGCCACAACAACAGATTAGAAACTGGGCCCCATGAGTCGCTATTCCCTACACACCTATTGATACCCACATTGCACGCAGTCTTGGCAGTTTCCTTCACAGGATTGCCATTCACTGAGCCACCAAGTTGAACCATAAGAATTGAAGCAGATGATACTTGTTGAATTCATGCTGTACGACTTTCTCTGGGATGGTGAAACCAATGTGCGCAGTAATGATGTGGTAGGATGTGTAGAAGAAACACCTGAAGTGAGAATGAGGGAGACCAGAAGATATAATGAGTAAATGTACAGTTCTAACATCCCAGTGCTGCAATCGTATCTGGGATAGCATTGCAAGCTTCACCAGCTCTGAGCATGTTTACATATCAATCAATAAGCTGGAGATTTGTTGATGGTTGAGATACAATATGCATTGTACCTCTTTGTGTAGAGTAGTGCACAAGACGTAGTGGCATGCCAAAGTTGAGATGATGGATGCAGGAGGAAGAGAGTCAAAAAGACATGAAGATCGGAGCTGAAAATATAAAGGTTGAAACTTTTGGACTAGTCACGTGCTAGGGCTGGCTCACGTGAACTTAGTGAATATTCTAGCTGCTAAGTGTCAACCTCAGAACAGTAACTATCATTGCATGAATTTCAATGAGTAACTCACGAAGGCTGTTACAGTTGAAGCAGTCTTTGAGTACAGTCTGATCAGTGAGCAAGGGGCAGTGAGAAGAGCAGGTGTGATGTATTGGGTGATCGTTATGGCGAAGCTGCACACCAGTAGGTACGAGTTTATCCCATGCAGAAGGAGATGGGTGTGTTGGAGTGCATCTTGTCATTGCTGTCACCATGTCCCAGGGCGAAATTGCTAGATACGGGAATGGACCAGACATGGAGATAAGGGTGGGAGAAGTGAGAGTGTGAGCATGGTGCTGTGCATACCGGTTTGTGCCTCACATGAAGAGGACCATCCCTCGTTCCACCAGTGCGTGTCATCGCAGGCAACAGCGTCGACGCGGGCCCCGTGCTGTCAATGCCATCAAAGGTGGAGTTGTACAGGTCAAACAGTGTGAAGCTCTCATACATAGTCGCATATATGGATGTCAATATCCCCGCGCTGGAGGAGCAGTCGGCTGGTGATTGTGTGGGTCAGGTGGGGAACTGGTTAAGCAGGAGCCAGTCAGCACGGGAAATATGTAAGGTACCCACCATGCAGCGATACCATCTCCACCCATGCCCAGTCCCCCTCTCTCCATGACAGCCCCATTCCCACTTGCATCCCAGCCCCATTTTACTCCAACCTTGTGACCCTCTGCCATATCCATAAATGTCTATGTTGACGTCTCCCTCTCCCCCAATGTCTGTATTCACATCGATGGCAGGGTCTCAGACAGCAGCATTGGCGCTTGGACTAATGACAGAACGAATGACAGGGTTGACTCCGGCATTGACTTAAATGTTCAATGTCATCAATAATGGCACCGGCATAAGGATCATTCATTTTTCAGCATATGCCGTCCCAGCACTAAGTAGCATTGAATTTGAACCATGAAATTAGTACTGCGCCAACTTAAAGAGATTTAGACTTACCATGTGTGTATTATAGTGGCGATAGAACTATAAAGATCACAGGTGGGGCGATCAGGAGCTATAAAGAAGATGGTCAGGGCGATGAGGAGATATAAAGAAACCCACACAGCAATGCGGATATATGAGACCGTATATGCACACTCTGTAGCCAGGAACACCTGAGATATAACCCAGCAGAGCTACAAGCCATTACCGGAGCAATCTTGGGCCATCTAATTTTGATACGGGGCTATGCCACATTTGCGGTTTTTCCTGATGCATGCCTTTATGGAATGGGTCCACCAACAACCTCCACATGGAATGCTCCTGCCACTCTCCCTCACAACCCCCACCCAGAATGCCACCCCCTGTAAGAATCTTACTATTCACGCAAAACAGACTGAGCCAATAATGTATTGGTGTCTGCAATGTAGCATGGTTACAAGTAAAAGTATCTTGCTTATCTAATTACTTGTGGACAACTGTATAGTTGTCCACTATCTACAGGTGCCCCTAGTGGGCAGCTTATATAATACAACCCATAAGCCACTCTGGTGACTTATATACTCTAATTAATAGCATATATGCTACTGTAAGAATCTACATTCTTACATCCTCCCCACAGACCAAACCTCAGGAAGGTTTGGGAGATTTTTATGCTGATGGAGGATCAGCATATATGGGTGCAGGCGCAGTTGATGACGACTGCGTGGCTACTTTGATGGTGTTGTCGTAGTAAATGGAGTCGGATGGATCGACTTCCATGGTGGTGTCATCCACTGTATTAGCGGGTGCAGGCGGGGGATCAGACAAGGCGGAAGGTTCCATTGTCGACACGTCTGTACGTGCCTTTGAGCAGGGAGACCTTCCACCATGTCCGTCGAGTGATGAATCATTGTCCAATGTCGACAGTTGTCCCCAAAAGCCTGGGGGACAAGGGGTCATGGGTATGTGAAGGCCAGTAAATGTCTGGCCTTCGTGAGCATCGAGGACCCTCTGTGTGGTCTCGTTATAGCAGATTTTGCTCTGCTTATGCATGAAGTAGGGCTCAATATTGATGAGAGCCCTACTGGGATCTACACCCACGTAGGTGCCTAGCCTTGAGCTAGCTCATCAAGAGACATACTCTTGTGAGGGCATTTCCATTCGAACAGCTTCTCGATGCTGGTAGACAACAGCATCAAGAGATCTTGCCACCAGATTGAACCGGCAAGATCGGCCCACTGGCCATGGACTGTAAACAGGTCCATTAACTTTTGTAGAAAGACCAGGCTGTCTTTCTTTGGCTTAATTAACTTAAGCCATACCCATACATCAACATCCTCTAAACAGAGGGTGTTGTCTCCATTCCCGCGGATAGCAGGTGATACTCCCTCTGGGGAGTACTCTATCATGTGCAACACATCCCTGAGATTGGGAGGTGTGTCATGCACAATCTTTAACACTGGAGTTTGAGTCGCTAATTGCTGCTCACGGTCAGCATGCTTGATGATGGCGTGCTGTGCAACAAGGCAAATGTCACATGCGCAAGCGTAAGCTGCTTAACAAATCTTGGCTTGTTGAGCTGGCAGGTGTTGAACCACTCTGTGGATCGACGACTTGTGTGCACCGCCGTGGGATGCAGTGCTTTGCCCAAAGGGCAGGGTAAGAATCCCATCTGCATTGCAGGCGGGTCGCCGATGGCAGGAGCAATACAAGCGTGCAGAGATACCGGGTAGGGCGTTGCCAGCGTTCTCTGTTTAGATGCGGTCTTGCAACCAGATCAACTGGGTCCTACCGGTGAAGCACCGGTAGTTAGCATAGACGGACTCACTGAGTCCGTCATCGAATCTGGCAGCGATGTCAGATTGATTATAGTTGGTGCTGATGGCATCGACTTCATGGCGGATATTTTATCTGCCATTTCGCAATTAATCTGCCTCTCCTTATCAAGGGCAGTGCAAAGCGTGTCGAGCTCTGAATTGAGCTCACGTATGTTCTCCTTGTAGGAGGCTACCACGTCCTTAATAAAAGGATGCACCATTTTGGCAAGTAATGGTGGCCAGGCCACTTTTAGTGTGTGTTCAATGTCACACATTTGAGGGTTGATAAGCCGCAGTTTTGTGGCTTGCAGCAAGTGCTGCGTGTAAGCGTTGCACTCCTGGCAGGAGTCGCAATGGACAATTGTGATGGCGTCCTTGACACCATGCACCGTCCAGCTTTGTTCCTTTTGGAGCATAGCAAATTGTTCAGAGGCACTAGGGAGTGCCTCTGCTGAATGAGGTATATGGGACGCGTCAGTGTTCATGGGTAGTCTTGCTGATACACTCGCACTGGTGAAAGTGTGGGAGTGGATGGAAAAGAGCCTTTAAGCGTCGATAAAATCGTCACTTAAATTCAACGCACGTGCACCCATAACATCACATGATAACTTCACGTGATGTTGTCACATCGCGTGAATCGTCGACACGAATCATGTTTGTGTTGAGTCCTTGTTATTAAGGACTCATTTGTCATCTCTTTCATGCCTTATGAGGCATGATTAGGAAGCTCTAGCGGCTTCCTCACTCCCCTTAGCTCTAGATAAGCATCTAGCGCTTCTAACTCTCTGCATGCAGAGAGTGGTTCCCAGGTGACATCTCCTAATGTCCACTTTACTTGTAACTCCAGGTTGGAGTTACTATTCCAGCGATGAGCCAGAATCTCATCTACGAACCATTCTGGTTCGTCCTCCTTCCCAAAGTCGTACATATAATTTATGCACAACGAGGAAATCGTTCATCGTCATTGGGTATATGCAGTCTGATTAGACTTGCATGAAACTTTGGTAGTATCCTCCTAGCCGTGAGCTCTGGAGGTAACTCAAGTTTCACAGTAGAAATGGAATTGTCCACTTTTATAACTGGATATGGCCCAATATAATTGGGCACTAACTTCTTTGCCCATCCTTTAGGTAAGGACAGGTTCTTTGTAGACAGATATATTAGCTGTCCAACTTCATATGTCATTCCTTGACGGTGTCTGGTATTAGCAATATCTGTCTGCTGTACTCAGCTTGCAATGATTGCATTGTGAGCATCAATCAGGTTCCACAACGCTTGTTGTGCGAACTGCCATACTCCTCTAAATGTAGTATCCACTGATAGTACCTGCCTGATACAGGGCAAGGATCCACTGTTCAATTAGAATGGTGCGTATCCTGTGGTCACACTGACTGAGCTGTTCAGTGCGAACTCTACCATTGGGCATTTCTCGGCCCAATCCTTCTGATCACTGCACTACTGTGCGGAGTATTTGCCCTACAGAACAATTTGCTCATTCTGTCGCTCCATCCGTCTGCGAGTGGAATGCTGTGGACATGAGCAGCTTTGTGCCCATTATACGCTGCAATTCCCTCCAGAATATGGAGGTGAATTTGGAGTCACGATCCAATATGATTGACTCAGGTACTCCATGCAAGCGTACTACCTCTTTGAGGTATAACCACGCGACTTGTCGCGCAGTCACTCTCGTCGTAGTTGGCACTAAATGCACCATAGACGTGAGTCTGTCAATCATGACTAGTAAATAGTTGTGACCCTTCGATTCTGGCAATGGACCAACAAAGTCCATTCCGATAGACTGCCATGGTCTATCAGGTATCGGCAGGGTATGTAATAACCCTGCTGGTCGTCTATTGTCCTTCTTTGCAGCCTGACAGGCTGCACAGGATCCACAGAATGACTCTATGTTGGCTGCCATTCCTGACCACCAGTACAATCACCTGATGTACTTGTCGGTTTTGAATTGCCCAAAGTGGCCAACTACTCTGTGTGCATGATCGATGATTATCTCAACCATTCTCCTCCCCTTGGAAAAAACCTCCTGGGGAAGACACACTATGGTTTCTTGTCCAAACCAGTCCGTTTCTCACCCCAAATTGAGGGTGAGCCTCAGGATTTGCCAATACTTTCTTGAATATTGGATCTGTTCCATAGCCATTGGCTACAGCTCGTTTTAGGTCAAACTCACGTTCTACGCGTGAACGTAGATTCTCTGAGTCTGCACCTGACGCTGTAACTAGTACATCATCCTCCTCATTACCTTCCACCTGTGTGGAAGGTTCTTCCCCTGCTTGTTTCATCTGCTGTGCGTCTATGACACGCTGCTCTGTCACATCTTGTAATCGTTGCGACTGTTGTGCTGCGGCCATTTGTATTTCTACAAATCTATCCATTGGAAGAAATTTTCCTTCCAGGTCCAGCTGTGCATCCGTGTTGATGTATTCTTCTGCTGGGTGACTTTCACCCTGCTTGTCGTTCTCGTAGTAGCGCGACAGACAGTCAGCTACCTTGTTCTCCAGCCCCGGTACATGTACCGTGTCTAGTTGAATCTGGAGAGAAATTCCCACCAGCGCACCTGTCTGTCTGACAGATGCTGTTGTGTCTTGAAGTATTCGAGACCTTTGTTATCTGTCACCAGTGTGAACTGGCAACCTAGCAGCTTATCCTCCCACTTAATAAGTGCTTCAAGGATAGCAATCGTCTCATGCTCATGTGTTTTGTAACGCTGTTGCGTGGGACTGAATTTCTTTGATAGAAATCCTGCTGTACGACAAGTCGTCCAGTCTGGGCCTTGTCCATAAACTGCTCTGACTCCAGACTTGGAACCGTCGGTCACAACCCAAATGGGTTCTGTACTAGCATGATTTATAGGCTTCAAAATTGGAGCCTTACATGCTAGTGCTTTGATGGATTCAAAACACTTATCCATTAAGGGTGTCCATTGAAATGTCCTATTGTTGCGTGCACTTCCTGATAAGGGAGTTGTATATGCCATCAAATCTGGCATATATGGTGCCAGATACTGCACGAGTCCCAGAAACCATTGGACATCGTTAAATGTTCGAGATCTTCTCCAACCTCGAACCTTCTCCATTTTATCTGCATCAGCATGTATGCCCTTGTCATCTATTATGGACCAAGGCATGCCATGTGAGGCAAATACAAATCGATCTTGGATCGATTTCCGCTGAGGAAAAAATGTGCCTCGCATAAGATATCAAACACCTTTCAAAGGTGTTTTTCGTGCTCTTCGATAGAGCTTGAATAGATGAATATATCATCCAACTATACATGGACTGATCGACCAATTTGGTTATGAAACATCAATGTCATGAGACATTGCAATGTAGACGGCACATTACAGTTGCCAATCTGCATAACCCAGCTTTTGAATGTACTGAATATGGTCATGAAAGCTGTCTTGTCGATGTCCTCCTCGACTACGCATATTTGTTCGTACACGTCGGACATGTCAAGCTTGGATCGATATGTGGCACAAGCTACGTCATGCCAGATCGTATCCTGGTCTGGGAAGGGCATAATGTCCTTCACCATGTTGTCATTGCATAGACGTAGGTCTATCGCTGTTCTGAGCTTTCTGTTTTTCTCTGGAATGCATAGTGCTGGCGCTGCAGAATGTACAGACACTGATACCCACCAACCAGCGGTGGTATACCAGTCAACTTTGTCGATCAGTTCATTTCGAAGTGCTTCCAGGCACTTCGGTAACTGATAATGAAACTGTTTGGTTTCATCTACGAACTTAATTTCGTGGTTGATCTCCCTCCAAGGAGGAAGTTCTAACGGCACACCTCCAAAGAGGTTTGCGTACTCTAGCTCCCATATTTCCCTTAGTTTGGGAAAGTCATCTGCCATCAATAACGGTTGCTTGGTGCCAGTACATCCTACGGTAATCCCATCGGTACATTGGTCGAGTAGACCAATGTCAATGTTTCTTTGGTTTTCTTTCCATTTTCCCTTGTCTCACCTCCCATCTGGCAAGCTCATTGATGGCTCTACATGCAACAAAGAGCCATTCGTGAGTCACCATTTGTGGCTCTTCAGTTTGGGCTTAAGACTCGTGATTTGAGTCTTGCATTCAGCTGGGTTTTTATAGTCCAGCTGCTCTTCCCAAGCATTCGTGTGGTTCAGAATTACTTCCTTTCCCATACGGATGCATCCCTTGTCTCTAAAGTTGAGGGATATCCCTAATTTACGTAGGAATGGTGTTCCTAGTATTGCGTCATAATAGTCTACGTTCGCTATATCGAAGTATTCCTCGATATTATGCTCACCAAAGTGGATGTTGGTGTGCGTTCCATAGTTGATGGTCAACTTACTGCCGACACATGCTAGCTGTAGACCAAGTGGATGTTTGAGTTTGAGTTTCTTAATGCCTACAGCACGTATGAAATCTGGAGAGAGCATAACTCCCTCACACCCGCTGTCTAGTAGACAGTGGGCTCTGACTCCACCAATCTCCCAATACCTGGAGATTGTTTGGTTGTCTATACATGCCCGTTTGGGGTGTGTCTTATCCCACAGTCTGAACTGATGATCATAGACAGGCTCAATGGTCCTGTCTATAACTCCTGCGTGGATGCAGAAGTCATTGTTTCAACTTAAACCACCACTAATTGTGGTAGTTGGTGTCTGTGCCGCATATATGCGCCACCTTTCTTCATACGATCCTCCTAGCAGACATACTCCATCCGCTCAATACAAGCTTTGCGTTCTCATATCGTCATCGTCATCCCATTGATAAGGCGTGAGCTCCAACTGGTAATCAGCGACTAGTTTGCTGATTTCGTTCTCATGGTCATCCTGGACATCCATTTGCTCATCTAGTTTGCCACTTTGTGGCTCCTCCTCCCCTTCTTGAGCACTCCCTGAGTGCTCAACCGCTTCTTCCAGCCATGCACCTGCGATGTGCAGTTTATTCTTCCACTGTGGGCAATTCGGCTTGATATGCCCGACCTGTCCACACTCGTAGCATGTCATCTCTGTGCTACATCCTTGACCCCCTGAACCTCCAGAAGGTTTTTGTGAAGGACGAGAAGTGACAGAAGCTCCAGCTCCAGCTCTCTGCGTAGCCTGTACCCTTGTTTGGGGTACGCTCAACCTTGTTTCTGCTTGAGGTCAAGTGTTCAGCAGACGATATATCTTCTGCTTTGTGGTAGAACAGCGTCCTGCATTGGGAGCTCGAGATGAGCTCGGCACAGCCTGATTTTGACTAGTTGTCAAAGTTGGCTTTGCCTGCGGCACGTGAGCACTGCTAGGCTCCGTCTTATGTGACCCAATGTCATATCGAGATGCATCCTCTACAGCCTTTGCAGCTTCATATAACTCAGTTATTGAACTGAATTCTGTTGTGTAGCCTAATTTTATGACTTCATGATGCAGCACTTCTCAAAGTGCTGCTACGAACCATTTGCAGATCGTACACTCATCCGGCAGATGTATCATCTGCGCTGCATACTTTGTGATATCATTCAGTAGTTCCTGAACGGTTTTGGTCCCTTGCACAATTGTGTCAAACTTATTCAATGCATGCCTGTGTGTGAGTGTATGAAGGAACCACTGTTGTAACCCAGCGATTGCATTTTCCAGGGTCCAGTCGATTATGACTTGATCATGATGCTCAATATTTCAAGCATACCACTCCAATGCCTCGCCCTTGAAACGAGTGCCTAAATAGTTTAATTGGAGTTCCATGCTGGACAGTCCCAATAGACTATTCATGCCTAGCCATCTCAGGATCCCTGAGATAAAGTTCTCGAATTCTTTGAGATCTGCTTTCCCAGCATATTCTGCTGGGTGAGGTAGTTTTACTCCGGCTTTGGCAAGCACGGATTTGTCTGGCTCGCTGCCCTTGTGTTTCTCAAGGGCAGCTCGCACCATCTTTGCAACTCCATCTACATACGTAGGTGGATTTCCTCCTACCTCCTGGATCCTCTGTTCAGGATCCGTGACTGCTAGTGATACCGCACGCGGTATCACTTGTATCTGCCTGTGTGGCCAGGGAACGTGAGTATTCACATCCTGCTGCACTGGTGGATCGACGATGTCTTCGTCAATCTGATGCAACGGTCGACGTTTGTCAGCCATTAAATATGCATCCCTCAGTCTATAACTGCTACTGAGGATGGATTGAGCCACTCTTGCTGACTCGATCAGTTTATCGAAGGCCTTGCCTTTGATCCCGGCAGTATATGCCTCTTCGACTAGTTTATCCACGTGTTTAGCATGGAGTTCTAGCACACGGTGCTTCCATCATGCTGCTTTATGCTATCCCAGTGATCAAACTCACATTCAAGACTAACGTGAGTGCTAGTCGTGGTACTGACGCTATCGGCATCAGACTTCATCATCTCCTGCAGTGACTGTTGGGTCACTGCTTTGAGCACTTCTTGCTCATCATAAGTTTTTTTTGATCTGTGAATTCCTTTGCGGATATTTTCTCTATTGCAAGCCTCTAGCTTGCGATCCATCTCCGCCTCAGTACGCCGGCATGTACTGACACTGTCTTGTTCTATCATGGCACTAGGTTCTCAAGGACCACTTCTAGTGCTCGGACCAGACAGAGGTGGCATCCTCTGTCTGTCTCACTTCCTGCGAGCCTTCTCTGCTTTGCGGTCAACTTCACAATCCCTATTGGGATTGTTGCCACGCTCAGAGGCCTTTCCTCACAAAGGTCCTTGTATTTCCTCCTCCAGGGACTGTATTAACAGTTCCATATCATCTCCTAGTGTTTGGAGTTGGTTCGCATCGTCGTCTGCTGCACGAGCTGCCTCAACCGCTCGCTGGCTCACTTCATGTGTAGTGTCTACGTGTTTATGGCTCTCTTTGAGAGCCATAATCATCCAGGCAATGTGGCTGGTTGTACATTCATATCGCTGGATTTCTTCATCCCAGCGCGCCGACCCTTGCTCTATCGTCCCTGTTTGGGATGGTGAACTTCGCGATCTGCGATGTTCTTAGACATGTGGGAGCTGTGACATTCGCACCCCCAGCGAATTGTCCATGTCGCTAGTCAGCAGTTCTCTCAACTCATTGAGAGACGATTATAGCTTTGACCTAGTCGAAGTTCTTGTAGTTCTCTTAACGGACAATATCGTCTGTTTCTGATTCCTCCAGTGCAGATCTTCTTAGATCCACCGATACTCGCTTTCGACTCCTAGAGTCGGAAGCTACAGGTGTCGTAGTGATACGAGGACTAGCTATCCTCGCCTGTCCACGTCGTGGGCAGACTCAACTCTCCTGTCTGGGCCCTTGGCTGTGGCTCCAGACATATCTTGATCCTCTCCGGATCTAGACGTTTGGCTTCGAGTTCTTATCGAAGTCATAGATCTATGATCTATCAGCCACACTGTGGCATTCTTCTATTGATTTAGAAGAAAAAACAGTAAATGTCTGTTTACTGTTTCCAAGAATTCCGGCAAGTATTAAACTCGTCAGTTTGGGTAAAAAGATCAGTTTGATCTTTTGTTATTGCAGTGCTGCCAAAAGTTTTGGCAGTCAAAAATGTGTAAGAAACTTATTGTGTCACACAAAACAGACTGTGCCAATATGTATTGGTGTCTGCGACTAGTGTGGTTACACGTAAAGTTATGCTTGCTTATCTAATTACTTGTGGACAACTGTATAGTTGTCCACTATCTACAGGTGTCCCTAGTGGGCGGCTTATATAATACAACCCATAAGCCACTCTAGTGACTTATATACCCTAATTAGTAGCATATATGCTACTGTAAGAATCTACATTCTTACAGTTCTTCACCACTTAAATTGTAACCATCACATGCTGCTTAAATAAGAACTGTTTGGAATGGTTCTTTGAGCTTGTGTGATAACCACAATATAAGTGTAAAACCCTTACATACAAGCAACTGGCATTGTCACATCACTGTACATATTCATGCTTGCATGTTACTCCCAATGGAACACATCAAGTGGGACACTTGCATTAACCTTCCAGATACCTGGAAGTCTTGGATTCATTTTAGATTTCCGTTTCTGAGGTGTCTCAGAAGCTGTACTTGTAGGCATGTTAGTTCTTACATAAAGAGGGTGGTCAGCTGCATTTGCAAACTGGACAAGTCAAATGAAGCCTGCCGGTGACACAAAGATAATGCTTAGAATACCATTGCTGGGGTATGGAGTCATCAAAATATCTTTATAATATTTGATAAATACCATATATACAATTTGTGTACTGTTGAGGGAGTCCCAGTCCTAATTCACAGCCGCCCATCATCTGAAGAAGCCAGCAGCTCACCTTGGACCAGTGCCAGATTGCAATTCAAAGCAATTTATCTGTGCTTAACCAAGTTGGGAAAGCTGTAGTGAGACATCTCAGCTACAACTTTCATCAATTGGTGAAGGTCAAATGAGAGTGGCCAATGAGAGATGCAAAAAAGGTACCCCCAGAAAGCAGGTAGTTTGCTCCAAGCCCCTTCTCCAAAGGGCAAATGGAGTTTACAGAGTCTGAACCAGGGAATGGGCTTGCACTGAATCTATAGGCTATGATTTTTACAAGTCCCACTTATTATTTCAAGCAGAGATTGGCTCTCCACAATGTGCATGCAAAGTTGTCCCAGTCTCTATATTACAGTGTTGTCAGTGACTGGGTCTGATGGGGGGGTCAGTCATCAAGTGGTCATAACCACCTAAGGCTGACCCTTTTGACTGAGGGGTCTGACCTTAGGTCAGAGTGCTAGTAAATTATATAATGCCCTAGTCTACAAGGTGTGACCTGCACCTATTTTACTATATCCTCAAATGCCTGCAGCAGCTCATATAACATGTTCTTTATCCAAGTTAGCAATTCCTTTCCAAAAGACATCCAAACCCTTCTGTACACCCAGATTGAAGACTGGGCTGCCTGCTATAGATGGATATGTGAAGGTAGATGTGGATGTGAGCATTTGATAGCACTGCATATTATTTACATAAGGAACCACAGATAGTGTATTACATAAGTTAGGGTCAGACCCCACCTCATCTGAATGACCCTTGGTCAAGGTCAAACAAAGGTCAGACCCCAGTCAGGTCAAGACTTTTGACCTGACCTTGACAACACTGATCTTATCGCATTAACATTATTTAACATAGCACACAGTTACTCATGTTACTGACTGAAAACTAGAAACAATAGGGAAGAAATATAACTCAATCACTGAGAGGCCTCGAATATTATTGGCTATTCTTGATGAAATCGGCTGCCTAATAACGACCATAAGTGCAACAGCAAGAATTAAATGAAGTCGACTGACCTTTTCACCAATGGCGTATACAGTAGATGACTTGAGTTTCAATTGGTTAATGTAACACGAAAGAAAGCAAACGAGGCGGAACGAACCATGTGTGAGCTGACAGGGAAAGGAATAATTGACGCATCTGGAAAGATGTTGGGAAAGGATGATGTGTGGAACACTAGAACTCACCTGATACCCTGACGTTGGCCGTGCCATACACCTTCAAAGATGTATCGACGACACCACCAAGTTCCTCAGGCATCATCGAGACAGTCCCAACCTCGTGATTGTCAGAAGCAACAACTCCTCTCAACCACCCTTGGATCTCCTCGTCCGTTTGGAATTGCACCCCAGGCTCGAACTCACCGTCAAAAATGCTGTCCATAGGAGGTGTCCTGAGCATCTTACGAGCAAGTTTGATGCCCCCAACCTGGGCTGCAATGTCAAACGGATGGCCCCAATAGTTTGGATCAACATTTGGGGGCGTGAAAGGATCGGAAGATGCAATATGCGATCTTCCTCGAGAGAGCGGAGCGTACAGCACAGAATTGATCGTAGTGTATGTTCGATTAGGTCGAACTCCAAACGGAGTAGGCCCTAAAGGAATCTGTTAGACTTCCGCTCGTTAAATTAAAGTTCCTACCGTACCGGAGTAACCAGGTTCTGTGATAGAAGTTAGAAAGCCTCGGAGGTAAGTTAAAATTCATAGTTAAGTTAAATACTGCACCTAAATTCATTTCTAAAGGAAGTTCCTTTCCTCGTTCATATAAGTCCAATGCCATTTCAAGCTGTGCTTTGATGCCTTTCGCAAGCTTCGGTTGGCCATTTGAATACTGAAAGGCAGTTTGAGTAAGATTTGACCTTGCCGAGCTGAGTAGAGACCGTAGATGTGTTGCGTTGAAAATATCACTCGGTGCAGCGATTCCAAGGGAACGTGGCGCGGCGGATAGTAGGCCTGTGGATTGAGTTTAGAATATACCTTTTAGATAGAGAAGATTAGTTACCAGTGCGATTCTGAAACCAAAGAGCCTGTTGTTCCGCAGCGAAAGTAGCATTCAACTTAAGCTGATCTTTGGTTAGCCTGAAGAAGACGACATTGACAGGTTCTTAGCCCTATGCACTAAAGTTGAAGACGGTGACTAACGTCAGAGTGGTGAAAGCGTTTGCCCAACTGTGAACATGATCTGAACGTTTTTCAGATGAGCGTATCAAACACAACAAATTTACCTTACCTGCCAGGTTTTCTCCAACGGAGGGAAGATCTAAAACAGGCTTCACACCTGCAGCAGACAATACTCTGCGTGTGCATTATAAACAACGATTAGCATCAGTATTGGTTCACTTACGAAGGGTTGCCGACGCCTGAGAGTTCTAATACTTTGGGACTTCCTATAGTTCCTGCAGCAATAACGACTTCACACTTTACAGGTATTGTTAACGTCTTGCCGCCCTGAATGTATTCAACGGCAGAAGCAGTGAGGTTTCCGCCAATAGAATTAGTTCTATTTTCCCAAATAATCCGTGACACGGTGGCATTAAGAAAAACGGCCAGATTGGGCCTGGAGGCGATGGGGGTGAAATAAGCACACGCCGCTGAGCACCTTATATGCATGAAGTGCTTGTCAGATGAGGCAAAAGGATGATAGTCGTCTAACCCCACCGCGTATTATTTGCTGCATTTAAAGAATTCGGAGATACACCCACGGCGTGCGGCTGTCCATTCGCCAAGTCGGGGGACACCGGAAATCCCAATTTGATGGAAGCATTTCTCCAGAGGGTGGATTGGATGAAGAAAAAGTTGGGAAACCCAACTTGGACTTTGCCCTCAAAGCCGTGAACTAATGGGTCAAAGCGCACACCACCTGTTTGTATTTGGAACGTGTTCGGAGGGGTGAATATCTCGCTTTTCTTGAAGAAAGGAAGAAGTCCATTCCACCCCCAACGTGAATCATTATTTAGCCGACACCACACGTCATACTGCTCCTTTTCAGCGCGGGACTAATGGCCAAAAAATGACGTCAATCCCCTACAATGATTAAAGTATCGAAACTAGAAGACACCTACAAATATCATGCTATTTATTATTGTAGAACCGCCGAGTGCCTTGCCTGCGTTAACAGTCAATGTACGTTCATTCAGGTGAATCTGAGGCACAGTCAAATATGACCAGTCGAGTGTTGTTGCTGCTTCTCCGGTTCCCGCTAATCCCGGGATAAACACCTCCATGGTGGAAGTCAGTACAATCTTGAACATTTATTGAGGCTAAATTACCTCGGGAAGGTCCTCGGCATTTGGACCTGCTTCGATAACGGCGACAGACACTGATGGATCCTCAGACAGTCGATTGGCTACGGTCAGACCGCTAATCAATTCGTCAATAAAGTATCGCCTCAACGGCAAGGAGTGACATACCCCGTCCCGCCACCGATTATGATGTAGTCATATGCTTGAACAGCAGTTACGAGTAATCCAATAGAAATAGCACACTTCATAGATAAGAGTTTCGAAGACATTGCTAGTTTTAGCATCGCCCTTATATCTAGCGTGTTGCAAGTCACGTTTGCTATGTTTTATGACGATAGTCCCAGGGCACCGACTGATATTGTTTCGACAGGGAAAGCAGTGTGCTCGAACCTAGCTTTCAACAAAAATAAGGGGGGTTAGAGCCGAATGGGTAGAGCATGGTGAATAATCGTAGACTTCTAAGCGGCACGCGTTCTCGATACTTGTGGAAAGAGTAGGCTATGCATATCCCTGAGGTCAGGGGTCCAAGAGTGACTGAGTGGTCATTCCATGCTGAGCGCAAAGACAGTGGAATATCATAGCCCCGCACTGCTCAACAATCCAACCTTGGACACTGACCGGCAGAATACTTAAGTCGTCGGCGCAATGGCTGATATGATCAGAGAAGTGTTTGTTTTCCAAGGGTGAACGACTGCTACTCAATAGAGATCTAATCAAAATAAACGTTATAAGTAACACAAGCTTCAAGCCATGACTAGATCGGGGAATTTAGGAATACTACGGAGCTCATGGGGATTAGTGCACAGTAGTTTCAGGGCGGGAAGTATATATCTTGAAACAACGCGTCAGTTCGTCCGGATGTACTGGTGAGGCACGCAAGATAACTGGCTTGGTCAGAGCTTTAGAAACCAAATCTCAATGCGAACCCGCAGGAATTCGGGGGGGATCCAAGAGCCGTGGTCAGGACGCACATCAAGGGTCACGACTCGGTCATTATGCTTTTGCGAGCGCAGTCCAACAGCCCAATACCCTGCAATGAGCGAGGCGCCAACTTGTTATGGGTCTGACCGACTCGGATGCTTTACCATAAATCCACGAGGTTCGAGTGACAAATGTGCAGTTCCATCTACAGAGCCTTTTAATACATAATATTTAATCTTTTGTAGAGTCAGCCTCAAACCTCCGTCGACTTACAAATTGTGTAAGCTTACGCATTAACTTGAAGCCTGGAAATTGAAGGTCTGGATAAGTAGATCCCGGAGATAATTATCCAAGAGTTTTGCTTTTATATTCATCGCCTCTGAACTTGAAGGCTGTGAGCTGGCTGGTATAAACGTCCGCTTGCCAGTGTCCACATATCAACAGTAGGGTACAAGCCGTCTTCCCGATTCAAAGTCCGTAAAACTCTATTGGTCAAAAGTCGGAGCAAGTTACTCTTCAGAGGCTCTGTGCAGCCAGTATTTGGTGAGCAACACTAGGTGCAGGTTTGCGTTGGTTTTGGCCAGATGTTTTGTAAAAAAAAATTCAAGAGGAGTATGTAACTTGGAGAAGTGACAGTGAACACTTCGGCCCGTCAAGCTACACTCTTTTCACTCCCCACCGGAACCTGGTCCGGATACCCCTGTTTCATGGCAATGCCACCAATGTCCCTCCCACCAAAGTATCCGCGCGTGTTTTCGGTCCAAACTCGTCAGTATCCACCTGTTAATCGTGGTTATTTCACAGGCACAAACGGTGGAATCTGTGGAAATGATCAGTAGCGGCTCCATGTATTATATAGGACGGTCATTCCACCAGTACTGTCGGAAAAATGGAGAGCATACGCTGAGATGGGACACGTCCCATGTGATGGCGGGGCTGGGGTGGTCGTCGACAGTGAGAAGCGTACCCATTCATACTTGCAATATTTCATTCTCATGCGGCACGATCGTTTGTGGATTTGGCCATCGTCTCCGGGAGACAGTCCCGTGCAGCCTCGTAACGCGATTTCACCAAACTGTGATTTGCTTCTAATGTGGATAAATTGAACCCAGTGCACAATAAATTGAGTATATATACCCAATGCTTTCTTAGTAATTCATTTTGGCCCATCTACAGACACTGGAACTTGTCTCAGGCAGTAAAATAAAACATCTTTCATTTTTCGTAGCCGGTTCCAAGCTTTCTCAATATGAAATCATAAATGCATATTTTCAAGCATAACACTATAGACCACAACAAACACTACTTGTTGTGTACGGACCTCGCCCCGGTGGCAAAAATTGAAAATTGAATAAAAAAAACATGGGCCGACGGTCGTAGACGACCATCAATGAATAATTCCATTCTTCTTGTTTTTTCTTGTACTATTATGACATGCCTCTTCTCTCCCGCCCCTCTAGCTTGCGTTCAATGCTCCGTAATACGGGATACGATCCTGCAGTGAAGCCCATCGATAATTCAAAACCAATGTCACCGCCGAATGTTGGATCGCCGACTGCGATTCGTGTAAATCATATATGTAAACATCGGATATTCTTGCAGACTTACTCTTCCTACCAATGACGCCAACGTACCACAGGGTTGCCATGCCTAATGGGGAGCGAATCCGTCAGTTCTCAAACCACGTAACACTGGTCATAATCCAACCGTACCTAGTACCGCGCCCATAATCCCCAGACACATCGAGATTGCAGCAGCGAGTCCGAGAGGCAGGCGACTGGGATTTAAGTAATCATCTAGATTATAGTTCACCCATTGGCCTTTACGAAAGATGAAGTGCTCCTCGATTAATATAGTGCAATAAATAGCAAGCCAATACTAGGAACAACACATCGTAATGAGTTTGCGTAACAGAACTCATTCTCAGTACTCACAGAGAGGATGACAAGGAGAGTATCCAGCCAGGATTCGAAGTGACTAGCTCCCACAATGGCAAGAACAATGTAGACTACCGTCCCGGCCATTACAAGAAATACACGCTCAAAGGTAGAGATAAGTTAGAAATAAAGGAATAAACACAGACTTATCGCTCACAGGAATAGCTTGAGCGTACTTTCCAAACACTTGGAAAGTCAAGGCAAAACTATGAAGCGAGTTGTCAGAGCATGGTATGGCAATATTTCGAGGCTTACCTATACATGTTAGGAATGTCTGATAATAGAATAAAATCAGAAAGCACGCCTTCACAGTGATACCCACACTGACTGTTAGCTACAATGCTCAATGCCATCTGTGGGATGTTTAGAGGTCTCAAGTGAAAAACTACCCAGATCGCTCTTACAATTACAAGGCAGAACTTTCCAAACCCGCCGGCCGGAGAGAGGGACGCGCCAATAAGTCCTCCAACCCCGCCACTTGTGAAAGCGTCTTGCCAGTCCTGCCGCGTAACTGTGGCCATGCCGGCACCCAGGCTTTCGATAAGAATCAAGGGTGTATTCAAGCCTAACGAAATGAGATTGCAAAGTGATGAGATTGAAAGGTTGAAGTACTTACCAATGTAGTTCAGTAAAAAGATCTTAATAGAGGAAGCGTTTTCTTCCATATGCACGGTATAATCTACCACAGCGTATGCCATATAAACCTATAAACCTAAAATGTAAAATGTAAACTTACCAGCAGCATAGCTGCTCCAACCAATCCCGAATCCGAATATGGCAGCTCCAAAGCTAAGTACATCACCAGTGGCCTCGGAACTGATCACGCTTCCCATATCCATGTATTTTACGCTCATACCCAGCATAATGAAGAAAATGATTGCCACGGGTATCCAAGAATAACGTTCGTAAGCATGTACGACCTTGTATCCGAAAAAGGGTGCGAAGAAGGTGAGAACCGCGATAATGACGATGGCCGCTGAAACTGGTATTTGATGCGTTGTGGAAACGGCCTGAAGAGCTTGTGCACCGACGATGCCTGAAGAGAATGTCGTTATACCCATATCCTCCTGAAATGGTACGCATTAAGACATACTGTTTATAGTCGACCACCCGATGCACGCTATAACGTTTAAGACCACAGGGAACCAAGCCACTACGCATATAAGCCGTTAATCGGAGGGTTATAGTGTCCTAAATTACATTTAAAGAGCAGACGCTAACCGTAATATCCAAAACTGAATCGCGTAATTGTCATTTGTCTCAGACCTAGTTTAGGTCCAAAGGTGGAGAAAAAAGCCACAGGTAGCTGAAAAAAATAGATAGATGCAAGCTCAGCATATATACAATTCCGAACAGTAACAAACGAGTACCGTTGAGAGAAGATTGAAAAACACTATGGTCAGGACTGAAATCTTGCCGCTCAGGAAGAAAGTTGATGGTCCTAGGGTTCCAAGCGCCAATGTAGAAATCTAAACCACGAGTTGAGGACTACCTCGCTATACGCCTTTCGTACGCACGGTGCAGTTTGCAGCGAGCCACATCCACAAATTGTCGAGCCAATCTCTGGAGGTTACAGGAGATCGTTCGTGGGGAAGAACACGCTCGATTCCACGTACTTCGATGCCATACTTGTCGATAGCCTTCACGACGCTCCACATCTTTTATCACAATAACGGTGTCTGCATTCCAAGGTTCTGCTTTGTTCAAGAAGAAAAACCTGCACACCTTGCCCCAAACCCCAGACTGCTTTAGGGCAACGCCCCCTCCCAGCTCCTGGATGACAACACCATCGTCTTTCCTGGTATGGCTGCCAACCTCGCTGTGCTCGAGTTCGCTAGGATCCTTCTCGTCATACGTGACCTGGGCAAGTTCATGGGACATCGTCGCCAGGTGCAAAGAGCTGCGATTAATATTCCTAAATCATGAATTGGCTACTAATATCTAGATCCAACGATAAGGCTAATTTTAACCGTTTGCCGATTGAGTAGGATCGACCAAAATGGCCTTGGACCAAGCGGAAATTTCGATTCGCGCCCTAATTAAAGGGTCTTCTGTCTGCTACCTACTAGCATCTTTTAGCAGATGGCCTCAACAAGCGCGACAGAAAATTTCGACCAAACTCACATCCGGCATGCAATATTCCAAGCGCGATTAGGCATGAGTGAAGGCGGTGTGCCAATCGGTGCAGCGCTGGTATGTGCATGATTGCCTTATCAATAATTAATTATGCATGTATGCTTGGCACTGGCAGGTCAGCGCCGATGGTGTGGTGCTCGGAGTTGGAAGGAACCGGAGAGTGCAGCAGGGAAGCGCGATTCGTCATGGTGAGGTCAGTCGTTGTGCCACTACTAGTACTGTGGGTGAGGTCGTATGATATTGTGCGTAGATGGACTGCTTGGAAAGTATTGGTCGTCTCCCAGCCAAGGTGTATGAGGGTAGCACGATGTTTACGACACTCTCTCCGTGTTCGATGTGCACGGGCGCTATTTTACTCTTTGGGATTCAGAGAGTGAGCGCCTTCGATTGATACTTATGTAAATTTTGCTGAACATAGAAGGTCGTCATGGGGGAGAACTCAACATTCGTTGGTTAGTGCATCACTTCATATACCACTGAGCACATTATATTTGACTGCCACAGGGGGTGAACACATACTCCGGGAGAGAGGCGTCGAGGTTGTCAATCTTGGTGGGTTTTTGAAAAAGGACGCTCGCAGCCAACTCATGTTGTATGCAAACAGATCTCACAGAGTGCAAGGCATTGATGACTCAGTTTATTGAGCTCAAGCCTGATGTATGGCGTGAAGATATTGGGGAAGACTAATGCCCATTCATCTCGCATAGGAAAATGACCAGACTTGAGCAGAACATCGGTAGTACGCCCCAAGTTTACAGAAATGATGAACGCATAGGAAAGGTGATGGCAAGTGACTGGCAAGTCGCTGGTTCGTACATAAATCCTAGGGGAGTGGACGTAGGCCTGTTCAATCAACTTCAAATCGTCTCATACCTATACGTATTACAGTTTTAATTATGTTTAGTGTCTAATTAACACTACCAAATATGGCGTATCTCCTGCAGATGCTCGGCCCTACCTCCTCGTAATCCGCCTTTGTGTGACAGTATGAATAGAAGTCCGGCTGAGAGGATAAAATATCCTTAAATAGGTTTATAATACGGACGTATTGAATCGTGTACCCACCAATGATGCGAGTAAGGAACCTCCAAACCAAACAGCGTATCTAGTGATATGGTGTCAGTTGCAGACCGGTGCGTACTAAGTGACTTGGTTTACCGCTGTCGTTTATGGCTGATAACGTTCACGTCCACACCAGTTGACTAAGGGAGGTAAAGATCAAACTTCTGGTCGTAATATTACAAGGAAAGCACTTACTCGCATCACACTTCCGCTTGAGACTTCACTATCCGCGATACGTCTATCTACCATATTCTTCAAATCTCGCTTCAACCGTTGTCCAAAGTGGTCAAACATTGTTGAACCGCCAGACAGAACGATGTTCTGCACAAAGAACATCAGCCTCACCAAACCCGAGAAATGATAATAAAATACCTTGTATAACCCTCGGCGAACATCGATGGGAGAAGCTTGAATGACACCGTCAACAATTTCGGGAAGGGGCGTAAGGAAGTCAGACGAATATATTTCGGGGTTGAAAAATATTTCAGGCGCTAAGAAGCGTTCATAGCCAACGTCGACAGAGTATTTCTAGGAAGAATTGATAAGAAAGGATCTATTTCCGAGAGAACCGGCGAACTTACTCGGCCTGTGACACTATGCTCGCCCTCGAACCTTTGGAAGTATTGATAAGGATCCGCATCGTACTTGCGGAATTCTTTGACAATATCCTGACACACATAAGTGTAATTCTCTTTGATACGTGCTGCCACCTTGAGTTGATCTTCGGGTGGAACAGTGACCATTTCCCCACGCTCGCGCATTAGATTGAGCACAAACTGGGAGATATCCCGTCCAGCGATGGGAATATGCTTGATGGCGCTTCCAATGACGTAGCCTTCTGCGCAAGGAATGACGTGGGTAACACCATCGCCGGAGTCGATAACGGTTCCTGTTAGTGTACGATCAGTGACTTTTCCTGAGGACCAGGATGCTGCGAGAGCAAGGACGGCCTGAACGGCGATGTAAAGGCCCTTGATATTGAATGACTCGAAAAATATTTCCGCAGTATTCTCACGGTTCTCCGGCGGATTAAGTGGAGGTTCAGTCTGGTCTAAGCGTAAATAGATTATGCAAAAATGGCATGGGAAACAAACCAGCAAAAAGTAGTGATCTTCTGGTTCGGCTCGAAGGTACTTGAATATAGACTGTTCCCAGTAACGTTCCATATGGTCCCAGTTTTCAATCATCCCGTGACGAATGGGATAGTGTACCCCATAGGTCTTGGAGTTGGCGAGTGCTTCGTCTCCAATGTAGAAGTCAAGGTCTTCGATTCCACGTTTTGAAGCAAGGTGACCGGGTTTGGACGGCAGTGGAGGACCTCGAGTTGAAGTTGTAGGGCTTTCTCGAGTTGCGATAGCTGTAGGGAAGACGCTATGCCAAGTTTAGCTCATATAAACAGCCAAGGCTAGCTCATCATGCTCACAAAGATGGATCTGAGTTTCCGGCGAAGCTGAAGGTCGAAGTGAATATACAGGCAGTCATTAGCTCAAGAATCATACTTACCCTATTTTTGAGTAGCCGGTTCCATTGTCACTAATAATCGGCGCAAGTAGGGACATGAATGCAGTAGATGGATTATAGGTAGGTCACAGAGAGTCCGTTGCCAGCTGCGCCGCACGATGATTGTGAGCGGTTCTTGAATCGCGCTGGAGATACCCGTAACGGGTATAAATAAGCGCCCAGTGACACACGAGCATGGAACTTGGAAGCGTCACGCAGCGATTCATCAAGTTTTCGATGGGACTTTTCAACCTTTCAACATTACTTTTGACGCTAGGTTATGTAAGATACCTGTAACCCTGTCAACTTGAAAGCAATCACCTGATTATTCTCAGGTCCAGAGCTAATCAACTTGGAGCATACGAAAACAGGAGTACATAGTTCTTCGTGATTCCCGATCTTCTGGTTCTAACCTTGAACGTCTCCCGTAAGATATGCCGTTCCCATCATAATCCTTTCATAAGTCTACTCCGAGTTGTAAACTGGGCAGCTTATTTTGTATGCACAGACGTTGGTTGGCTGTTTAATAAACTGTACGTTGCCTTCGGTCTACGATAAGACCCAATTGGATATTTTCGGAAGCTCCAGTCTGGATGGAGCATAATATAGCCAAGTTCCTTGCGATTCGGAGGGTCCGCAATGCGCATGAAACCGGGGAGAGCCTAATCCCACCCAAATACAGGTACAGCGTGGCAGAAGAAGATGCTGAATCAAGGGACATGAAGTGCCTTGGTGCACGTCACACGGTCGTATCTCGCCTCTATCACTCACACATGCCCTCTTGTGTGTACATCCTGGTTCACTCCGACCCCTTCCCCCTGGCGGTTGCAATTGGCTATCGGAACCACCGGCAGACGTTTGGTTTGGTACCAAGTCTAATATGCTAATTATATTACATCCTGCAACCTATATAGGTTTACCAACCCACACGACAGGATTCCTTGCAGACAAATATGGCCACCCAACCCGCCGCTCTTGCGCTGGAAGGCAAAGATCCTCGCATCGATGACCAAGTCGTTATTCCTCTGCATACTGGTGAGTCTTTATTTGCCGCATATAACTACTCGTTCCAAGATCCTGTATGTGTTCAGGGAAAGTCCCGTTCGAGGCGTTGCTCTACTTTGCAGCCATTCAGCGTAAAAAAGAGGATGAATTGAATGGGTTTTCTAGTGCTGTGGTGGAATCGAATACCTCTACTTTCGGACAGAGGTTGAAGGCCAGGTTCAGGACCGAGCATCCTGTCGAAGCTGCTGTTGTTGAGGCGCCGTCTGACGACGAGAAAGCCGACGAGAAAGCCAGGCCGCCATCTTATGATGTTACGCAAGACGAGAGAAAACAGGCACAGCGCGCCCTCAGGACTGCCACTTGGCTCAGTATTTTCTATCTGATCACCACAGAGTACGTATTTGCATGCAGTGACAATTTCTTCGCTGATTCTGGTGACAGTATTTTAGGCCCCTCATCGGCTCCATGGGCATTTTCTCAACTCGGTGAGTTTTTTTAGCTCAACTGACCGGAACGAAGCTCACCCGATATATCAGGGTTCGTGTCCGGAGTGCTGCTATTCTTTTTCCTTGGATTAGCAGCGTTCTATACCGGCATACAGCTCTGGCACATGTATCTCCGACTCGACTCCGATGAATATCCTGTTCAAAATTACAGTGACTTGGCTGAAAGGATTTATGGAAGAACTTGTCGTCACTTCGTCAATATCTTACAGACCATTCAGCTACTCTTCAACGTAGCTGTCATTATTATTGGGAACACTCAAGGTCTTTCTCAAGTATCGAAGGGCCGTGTAAGTATTTACGAAATGCCTTTTTTTGCCTTCAAATATCTGATGAAACACGATAGGTATGCTTCTCTGTCCTTGCTGTGATATGGACTGTTGTGGGCATGGGACTTGGTCAGATTCGGTCACTCCAAAACTACGGAGGTGAGCACGACCCATCCTCTTTTTTTTGTTAGCTTTCAGACTGAAGGCATCTTGGGCGCCAGGCTTGGCACACTGGGCTATTTGGATGAATTTGGTCGTAATTTTCATGACGATGTGGGTTTACCTGCTCTCTGACCATTGACGGTCACTCACCCTTCTCGAAACTTATAGGGGTGCCGTGGCACATTCTGCACCTAATTTTGCTGCAGCCCTCCAGGAAAATAACCAGCCAATGGGGCCTATTATAACCTCAGCATTGATCCAACTACCTTTTAAAAACCAAATTGTGGGAGTCATGCAAATGGTATGGTACTCATATATCCTACCTACAGATATATTAATCTGCCTTACATCTACTTTGCAGGTGTACGCATACGGGTAAGAGTCTCACAAATCAGTTGGAGAATATAATGCGATTTTTCCTTCAAGAGGTGCTATGCTCTTCATTGAGCTGATGGCAGAAATGAAACGACCATTCGATTTCTGGAAGGGCATGGTTTTCGCCCAGGTTTGTGTTTCCTGTATTTTGAACATTTGACAGAACTCTAAATCCCTTCGCGAATAGCTGGTCATCGTTACTGTATATATGCTCTTCGGCGTATTCGTTTATGCGTTCCAAGGACAATTCACCATTAATCCCGCCAACCAGGGTATGTCTCCCTACTGTATTTATTTCCAAACTGATTCTTACATCACTTGGAAACAAGGAATCTCTGGATTTGGACTCCAGACAGCAACAAACATCATCTCACTCCTCTCTGCTGTGATTGCAGCAGGTCTCTATGGAAACATTGGCTTAAAGGTGATTTTCCACGACGCTTTTCTTCTTTTTCACCCATGGCTCACGGACGGATTAGGTCATATATGTAAACATCGTACAAGATCTTTTCAACGGTCCCCCAATGATCAGCCGCAAAGGTCGCTTCGTCTGGGTCGGCTTGGTCCTCGGATACTGGGCATTTGCTTTTGTGATCGCCTCAGCGATTCCGCAGTTCTCCAATATCTCCGGTTAGTCCAAGTCGGCACGATATATAGCGGATCACTGATGCCCTTTTTTCATGCCCTTTTTTTTCGTACAGGTATCGTTGGTATGTACATATACCATCACTACATTGTATTGATCCACTCACGTTTGCCGATTCGTTCAACATCATTACAATAGCCGCAATCTGCATCCTGCAATTCACATATACCTTCCCGCCGATCCTATACGTCGGCTTTACAATGCAGCGTGATGCCATCGAAGGCCAGCCGGCCTACACGCCTGGTGCCGATGTCTCCACTCTGCGTCCTGACACATGGCGATCCTGGTCGCGCTGGAGACGTGGATTCGCGAAACGATGGTACCTCAATACTTTCAACACCCTAATGTTCTTAGCGGCACTCGCGACTGCTGGGCTGGGTGCATTCTCGAGCATTGAGGGGATTATTGCAGGGTTCCAGGTTGCCGGGGCCGCTACTTCGTTTGGGTGTCAAGCACCTGTATGAGATGACGACATCGATGGTTGTATTGATTGGGTAGGTATACATTATTCCGTTCACATTACGCATACATACTATGAATTTTACTGATACTACGAATTGACGATGATTTCCAAAATTGACTCTGCATGAGTTATTTAAGTGGTGGGGGTTGGCCTAAGTCATTATTTGTCTGAGTTTTTTTTTCCCCAAGCTTCCCGAAGCACAGACCGAGTATAGCTGTAAAAAGAGAGGGGTATCACTGTTCCAAAAATCGAGTATTAATATTCATGAATAAGCTTGTAGACTTATTGTTGTAGTACTACAAAAGTACTCCCCATCCTCTCCGACCCTCTCCATTAAAAGCGAGGGCGGGATTCTCGGGGACATCTCGGAGCGTTTCTACTCACAAGCACATGTCTGGGGATAAAGGCCTCTGGCTATGATCCGGCGGAAGGTTAAGGGACTTCTTCGTGAGAAACCCTGTCGAAAACATATGTCTATGGCTACTAGTAGGTGCCTGGACGTGAACAAAAATCTTGAGCCTAGAGAGTAATGATGTACCGCAGCAAGCGCTTCAAATTTTCTCGGATCTCCAGGCTGGAAAACATAGCCACAAGAAGCTGGGTTTCATTTGCTAAGGGGTGAAATAGGGGCAAGAATTCACATGTGCATGTTCCACACAATTGATGAAAACAGTGCTGTCTTGATTTTAATGCACTTATATAGTGCTTGCTTTGAGTCGTCCCTTGATGGCATCTTAAACCGTCTTCAGAGTTGCGTTGCATGAAACCTAGGCGAGGCAGAAATTCAGGAGTCCACATGATCCAGAGAGAGACTTGGGCTCAATAGCCAAGAGGTGAAATAAGAAAACAAATTCACATCAGGTGGTTAGTTCAGAGGGTATGAAAAGGCAATTAGTTATCCATCGACGGTGGATAGAAATTAAGGCTACCAGAGGCTACCTCCATCTCGGTATACTTGTATTAGTAATTTTTTCGGGTTGTCCATGTTCGATTCAAGCCAGAAGTGCCACGACCCACTCCGGTTCGGGGAAATATGAAAATTATAACGCCACGTTGTCGAGTTTTCCAGTGCAATTTTTATCTCGAGTTGCACGGTAGTCGTTTTCCAAAAAGATTAAATGAGCGGCAGAAGCAAAATGCAAAGAAGAGTTCAAGTGGTCCTGCAAACGAACCAGACATACCAGTTTTTACCTTCTACCTCCATTACTGTGTCCGTGGGTAGACTGCCGAGTTGAGTGGGGCCATTAATGTAATGTCCCACAGGTGAGAATGAAATCCTCGAGGCAAATCTCCACTCATCTCGATAAGCATCGGAACTTTCACATTGATGTTCATGAGCGCCCAGTATCCTCCAGTATCCGGGTCTTAAAATGCGCGCGAATATAAGTAGTACCGCTCATTCCTGGATCAAAAAGAGCGTCCAGTGATGTAGTGAGGCACAGCATGCTGATGTCGATGGCAACGGTGTTCATACACTCCTGGGAGACTAGGCTTCATTGGAGGATAAGGACGCCCGTTGGTCGCAAACGTCGGTAGAGCGTATTGAAATTCCAATGATCCCCCAAGCTGTACTTATCTTCCATTTACATTTCGTAGGATTTTTAAGCGGTTGATTGGTGGCTCGTGTGCTCAGGCACGCAATAACTTGCCATCGTGAAGATTTCATCCTCAACTCGGAGCGCTCGAGCACGTAAGACGGTCGCGTGCCGTACAAAATTGATGGATACGAGGGAATTGTCCATCGGGGAGTTGAGAAAATGCAGACAAGAATAGTACGGTGCCACCGGTCACCTCACGACAAAGTCGGCTAATCCCGTGGCAGGGAAACTTCAACTTGAATCTCCCCCGCCAAAAACAATCATATTGTCTTGAAACACCGTAGATAGACTCTAATAGACATGTTTAAGAAGTAAACCAACCCCCACAGCCGCCTAGAGCTGTTTTGAAAATTTTACCCTCCAAATTTGACCCCTCCTATTGAAAATAGCCGAGAAAAATAGAAAAAAAATACCAAAAATTAGCAGAACCTTTAAACTGTCTTTTACATGTATTTAGACACTCATTTATTGCTTCCTAACCTCTTAAAAAGCATATCATGTAATCATATTGATGTCCATGACAATACCTTGCCTCACTTTCTGGTGAGACTTGTATTTTTTTTGCTTGTTTGTTGGGGCGGCTTCTTTTTTGTTAGGCTTCCTTTTTTCTTTACCTTTTTTAAAAAAACACTGGATGATGAGAGTGCTGCACTTGTCCAGTCACCTTGGAACCTCACATCGTGCCGTTGCAAAGCTGCCATCTGCAACTTCAGAGAATTCTGACAAGACCTGTAGATTAAGGAACCACTGGTAACAACTGAATTCCATGCACATTTGCAGTGGGAATAGCAACTGATTTCAAGGTGTGTCCATTGTTCGATGATTCACTTTCACTGGGTACATAGTCAGCCGATGGATCTTCATTGTTGGCCAGTTTCCTTTGCTTGTGTGCATGGATGAGGCTTGAGACTGCTTTGGCATATGAAATGAGCAACACAGATTCAATTTTGACCACACTATAATAGGATGTCGATACTCCAAAAATTTGACCCCTTTATGTAACCTTACGTAATGAAATTCAAATTGCAGATTTGGACTCCTTTCGTCAAGCCCTTGCATTCCTGCTAGGTCCAGATACCTCGGCACAGCCCATCGGCCCAAAAGATCTTTGTCGTGAGGTGGCCGGTGGCACTATAGTCACGGCCGGTGGAGAGATATTGAGGTGCTGTTGAACAATTTCCACCTTTTAGCCAGAAAAGTTTCGCGTCTGTCGGCAATCGGTTACGTACGAAACACGCCACAAACAACTCTCAACAACGCGTCCACAGATCCATTCAGACGCGTCCCGTTCCACTCACATCTGCATCCATAAATTATAATAGATGCCCGGGCCCAGGAACAGGCCCACAAAGACAAGAAAAAAAATACCTCTAAATGCACAAACGAACTATACGACTTCCAGTGCACAGTCGAACGTGGACACGACAGAGTTGAAGGCCGACGCGTCTCGCGATGAGGACGAGAGCGAGCGTGAAGATGGGAGAGGGAGTGAGGTTCAAGAAAGACGCGGAACAGGAGACGAGGAGGACCATGAGGAGCGAAAGGACCGCTGCATCGAGCAGTGCTGGAACGGCTCACGTGTCGTCGACGTCGCCGCTTTTCTCGCCTCACACCACGCTGCCCCACCCAGCACCAGCCTAGACGACCCCGCCTATACCGCATTGCGCACGATGTTGCTAACCGTGCTGCCGTCAGAAACTGCGATGGTGCGTCCATGTTCGTATTCCTTCGAATCCTTCCCTGCTGTGCTCCTACTAGTGTGTACCTGAATCTACCCATACTCACCGTGACCCCTCGCCCAGATCCTTTGGTACAACAAAACCCGCACCAGTGCGCGCATCTGCGCCGCCTGCCGCCGCTTCTACGCCCTCGGCGACATCCTCTTCCCACACCTCGTCGACGACACCCGCGGCTCGCGCGCGGAGTACGTCGATCCCCGCAATGGGGCCGAAAAGAGGATTAGTGGGTTATGTGCGTGTCTTCCAGTGCTGCGTTGTCCTACTGTCGTGGCGCTCACTGGCACATGCAGGCTCCCTCATGTGCTTCGGCCTCGCTTCCTACTCCTGGCCCGGTGCCATTGGCGCATGGGGCAAATGGGCCTCTGAGATCGATGCGTCTACGCATGCGCTGCTTCAGGGCCCCGGGGCTAATATTGCGGATGAGGGTCTGGGTGCGGTGATGAAGCTTAGTCGGGTGGAAAATATCGTGAGTGTCGTGGAGGGCCTTGTCAGGGCGGGTGGGAGGCTGTATTAATAGGGGTGCGGCGTGTTGGACTCGGATTTATGGATGGATGAATGTATGCTATCAGGGCTTGTAAGTTATTTGTACTAATGTGTATCATCATGACAGTAGGTATGGTACAGTATTGGGCGTCATGCGTACTACCACGGCAACATCTTCGGATCATGGCATGCAAAGTTATGTGCGAATGTAGCAAGGCTTCGTGCAATGTATTACAGAATTCGAATAAAAAAGTGATCCAAATAGAAGCAGATCTTTTGAAGCCGTTCATCCATCAGTGCGCTCCGACACAACCCCTTCTCTCCCCCACACCACCCTCAGGCCCCTTCACTCGACTCTCGACTCTCATCGCCCATCTTACAATGCCAACCCAAAGCTCGTCACCTGCGGCAAATACGCCGCGGCCGCCAAATCCAATATATACACATCGTCAAAGCAGTTTTGGCCGTCGAACCCGCCAAACACAAAGAGCCGTGAGTCGGCGAGGATAGTGGCGTGGTAGCCGCGCGAGGAGGGATATTTGCCGCGTGTTTCGCGGGGTTCCCACTGGAGCGTAACTGACGAGGAGGGGTCAGTGACGTGTCCAAGTCGAATATATGCAGGGACTCGGAGTGAAGGAGGTAAGGAAAGAGAGGATAGGCATCACTTACCGAGATTGAAGAGGAGGAGGTCGTGGTTGTACTTGGAGCCGTCGTGGCCTCCCATGACGAAGAGGTAGGACCCAACCTGCGTCGAGGTGTGCGACAGCCGCTTCGTCGGCCCGTCCGTTTTGATCTCCTGCCACGTGTATCGCTCTGCATGGGGGTAAACAGTAAGCATCTCTTCCTTAATTCTGAGAAGAACCAATGGTCGGCGCACTCACCTAGGTTCAGCACCCACACATCCTTGAAACACTCACTCCCATCGCTCCCTCCGATAACGACCACTGAATCCCCCACCAGATTCGCCGTATGATACCCCCTGGGCCTCGGCTTCGGTCCCCTTACTTCCACGCTCTCCCATCGCATTCGATCATACGGCACGCTCACGTCAAGCGTCCACAGATCATTCAACGCCTTCGCTCCATTGCCCCCACCAAAGAGATACACCTTGCCCTGGTAGAACCATGTCGCGTGTGCACGACGTGCAATGGGCTGCGGGATATTCTGAGGGTAGTTGACGCGGTGCCAGCGGCGCATGGTGGTGTCGAGGACATAGAGATGGTTGTAATACGTGGGACCTTCGCCGCCGCCGAAGATGAAGATGCGGCGGTCGACTTGGGTGGCGGAGTGTGCGCGGCAGGGGGGCAGGCCGTCGCCGACTGTGTCGGGGTGCGCCCACTGCATTGTTTCTGAGAGGGAGTGGTGGGATGGTGATTAGCGCGAGTCAGGCAGCGGGGGAGGCTATGACGCACCTGTGTCGAATGTGAGCACCTCGTTGGAACACGACTGGTGGTCACAGCCACCGATCTGCCAGGCGAGGTTGTCGATGAGCGTGACGGTGTGCGCGCGCATGGCGCGGTGCGGGAGGTGGCCGTACACGGGCGCGCGGGACCAGTACATGACCGTCGAGGGTGCGGGATCCGCAGCGTGGTTCGGGAGACGCGGTGTCGTGCTGGACGGGGGTCGCGTCAGTATCCAGTAACGTAACAAATTAGATGTAATGGCGTGAGGGGTGTAATGTAATGAGCGGGGCCACTCACCGTATACGCGCATTGGACGGGACGGTCGACCCATGGGGTGCCGTGCTCGGTTTGCGGGTGACGGTCGCAGAGCCAGAACCGCGCTCGCCCGAGCTCTGCTGCTGCGGCTTCTGCGAGCTGAGCCGCGACGACGTCTGCGCCGCAGCACCAGCCCCGCCCGCAGCACGGTCACCCGGAATGGTCTCCTGGAAGGACAAACTGGACGCATTCGGCGTGGGGAGCGCGGACCCCGAGCGTGAGCGGCCCCCCACCGTCTGCTCGTCATCCTCCTCCTCGGGCATTGCGTGCAGCTCACGCGAGGTGTATCTCGAGGCCACGGGCTGTTCGCCTTCGGGGCCGAGGCGTGCGGCGCGTGCAGCGCTGTTGGTGCTCACGGCAGAGGACATGGAGTGTGACGGCGAGTGGCCAGGCGCGGACGCGGACGGAGTATGGGCAGGGTTGTCGCTGCTGTAGCCTGTGACAGTCGCGACGGAACCCTGGGACGAGGATTGGGCAGACTGGGGATGGAGGAGGCGTGGAGGGGGGTTCAGAGCAGCTTCTTCGGGGAGATAGCCTTCGAAGAGGGCGGTGGAAGCCATAGGCGCGAGATGAAGGGGCTTGAAGGGGCCGCTGCAAGGGTAAGTAATGTGGGGTAAATTTTGACGCAGAACCCTGGAGAAGTCTTGTGTCGTCGTCAAGTCGTTGCCGGATGCCTTTGCACGGCGATGCCTAGCAATGCGGATGTTGCTAATTGGGACGCGGAACGGACGACCGACCTGTTTATTACATAAACTCCGGTCCTTGACTAAACACTATCAGACTAAACACTAGAGTGTATTAGTTTTCCAGCATAAGCTGACTCTCGCTAACTATGACCGCTTAGCTGTAGCTTGAGGTGGAGCGTTCCACACAGCTCCACTTTCAACGCCGTCATGCCATGTTCGAGCCGCAGCAAAAGCCCAAGGAGGCCTCCGCACTACGCCTCAAGCCAAGAATGCCGGCTGCTTGCAACTCATGCCGAGTTTGCGCACTGAGCTCCACTTTCACCAGGTCCGAGCTCCACTGCATCCTGGGGTGGAGCATCAAAAAGCTGGAAAGTCAGCTTAAGCTGGCAGCTAATACACTCTACTATCAGACTCGTACTCTAATCATGCCTTTCTATAGAAGTTGGAGGTTTTATGTTGAATGAGGTAGTTGTGCCACTGGGGCGAAGCTATCCCATGAGTCGTAACAGGAGTACGACAAAGCGCTCTTCGCCGTCATGAGGGAAGTTCGGCTCCATGGTGGCTACCTCTACGTATTCAAGGAAGGAGCGATAAGACCCACTCGCCACCGACCCGCAACAGGTGCTGAGTATTCGGAAGGATCGGTTGAAACTCGGGCACGTTGGAAAATTACGGTGAGACATGCTTGCCAAGTTGCTTGGTCGTCGTACTGCTCACTAATTGCTCCAGAACTTGGCAACTTGCCCTTCGTGACGAGAGTGGAAAGACGTTAACGACCGTCAACTATCCGCAATTTTGTCGTCAATATCGTTCAGTTGCCACCATTTTTATTGCTATTTATTTTAAATCCAATTTATCGTCTGTTGGGGCCCACTCCTATAATTTATGTATCCATCATCGATGATCGATGGATAACTAATTGTATTTCCTTATATTCTCTAAACTCATCACTTCTGGGGGAGTCCAAGATGGATGTATGCGAGATGTTGAGGCGGAACGGACCACCGATCTTTAAACTCTGGAAATCTGTCCTTGACCCTAATTATCGTAGACTCTAATCCCCAGTATGCCTTCCTATAGAAGACTTGGAGGTTTTACGTTGAATGACGAGCAGTTGTGCCAGTGGGGTTCACGTCTGCAAGGCAAGAAGCTATCACATGACTCGCAGCAGGACTGCTCGCATGCTCTCACCGCCATCCTGAACGAAGTTTTTCGCTATGGTGGCGACCTCCGCGCGTTCAAGGAGGGAGAAATCATGGTTGTGACACGATGCGGAAGGCCCACTCGCCACCGAGACGCTGCAGTTGCTGAGTATTCGGAAGGATCGATTGAAGCTCGGGCACGGCGTTTGTTGGAAGATTACGGTGAGCCATGCTTGCTTGATGGTCGTGCCGGTTACTAAATGGCACCAGGACTTCACAACTTGCCTTTCGTGACGAGAGTGGAAAGATGTTAATAAGCAACCGTCAACTATCCGCTGTTTTCTTTTTGTCATGTCATTCAGACGCCATCATATTCGTTTGGCTTGTTACAACAATCGTAAAAGGCGACTACCGTTTCATGGATGGAGGGGAGGGGAGGATCCATGAATGGTTGATGCGGGCTTGCTTTCTTCTAGGCTGTCGTTCAAAGCGACGATGATGTCTACAGATTCCGGTTATTGATTACAGTGGCAGCAGCCTGTCCATGGACAAGACCAGACTTGGTCAATTTTTGGAACGGACGGCAGGAGTTCCTAGTCTGGCTCTGCGTAGTATGGTGAACTCCCCGCATGGGCTTTTAGAGACCAAACTGCGAGACTTTTCGCCGTAGGTATCATATAACGGGGGTGTGTTATGATTAACATTTTGACTAAGCTTGGAATACAATCTGAATTGAAACGAAGTTAGCTATGCAGGTACTCGAATGCAACGCTTTATATAAAGGGGAGCCTACAGGTTTAACAGAACTCTACAGCTATGTCGTGAAGGTGTTCATTTAACCCATGTACCGCATCAATGTCTGCGACTTGCTCAAAATCGGCATCATAACTTTCCGATTTCAACCGCCAAACCGATGTCACGGATCCACATATCAGAAACGCATAGAGTTGTCTGACACAATTCTTGGATGCGGCGAGTTTTAAATAGTTCAAGAGCTGTATGCGGAGACGTCGTCCTTCTTGATCCTGACGATTGCGGTAATCCTGTCGGTCATGTCCAAGGTCGTTCCGACTTTCACAACAATGAAGTCGGGAACACCTTTCCGGTCTTCATGACCTTAGAAAGATTTAATTTGTTACTTATGATAGAAATAAAAGACTCACTATCTCCCTTGGGGCAACTACTCCCCTGCTGAGTCTCGTGAAACATTGGTGTCTTCACTACTGGTTTGACTGTCAAGTTGCAATGTTTGATTCAACTCCGCGGTCCAGTTCCCTCCTTAGCAATCCTTGTGGTTTGACCATATATCTCCGGTTCGGAGGAAATATCAATGATAAAATAGTGTTATAACAGGACCATATAACGAGTTTTCATATCTAACCGAAGTATTGAGAGTTGTTTCGATTCGACTAGTGACCCAGGGCTCAGTGTTGGGAGCAACGTTAAGTACTTACGTCTTCTTGTTCTCCACAATTGCAGTAAGCATGTCGGTCGCTTCGACTTTCACAACAATGAAGTCGGACACTCCTTTCCCAACTTCATGACCTTAGAAAGATTTAATTTGTGAGTGATAGAAGATAAAAACTAACCCATATCCCTTGAGGCCACCAATCGCCCGGCTGAGTCTGGTGAAATACCATCAAGACTACTTTGAATGCCGGCACTCCTCGAAGTTGCGCTATTCGATGCAACTCTGAATGGCCCATCGCTCAGATATGAAAATTCACCATGTATTCCCGGCACACCGCAAATACATAGTGAACCTGAAGCCACAGGGCTTGAATTTTCATATCTGAGCGACGGGCCATTGAGAGTTGCTTGATGTCGATCGGCGACCCAGGCCGGTTGAGAGGCGGGAGCCATGTCAATGTCGACGACTTGCTAGGGACAACTATATATATACGAATCCACACATATCATGCGGTGGAGTTACATAAATTCATTCGAACTTCGACTTCGTATTACGAGCCTCCTGTTGGACTGCACACGGAAAGAGAGTGGAAAGAGATTTATATAAGTCGAATCATAAACTCTGTTTACATCACAGGCTTCCGAGTCGCCAACGGATCGGCGACCACAAAGAGGCGTTGAGGCCCCATGTGTGGGCTTCAAGCTGTATTTATCGATGCTTTTTCATGATATAAAATGACGGCGCTGTGTCATATAAAGGATGAGGTGTCAATGTGTCACTCTTTCACTTACACACCGTCGCACTCCATTGTGGTGAAGAGGTAGTTTCCCTTCGCAAACGTAAAGATAAGAATTCGGAGCATTGAGGACTCCCGGAGGCTTACGCAAAATTCACGTAACGCGGAAGAAATTTTCAGAAACCTGGAAGCCAGGCCCTCCAAGTTATCTGTCCGGGTTTTGCCAAAAAGACAAGAGATGGACTGCTTACGGACGTGCTGGTATCGGCAGTGTCGCTGACGTCGGTCAAGTCGGCAGTACTAGAGGACTTGCGGCGCTGCTAACATCTGAGACATTTCCCGCAGAAGCTTCAAGTTGACTCCATCACTCCAGCGAGACAGAGCCGGCTGTGATGCATATATTTGTTACGAGAGTAAGCTAAAATTTATAGGGAAAGAAAAGAAGATAACATACGTTTCCGTTATTTCTGGAGTTGACTCGGAGAGGAAGTCCTACGAAGCTAGTGCTACGAAAGGAAGGAATGCGATCGGACGAGCGAGCAAGTTTTGGGTGAGACCGACAAAATTGAGCAATTGTTGTGTACAAATCATTCCCAGTTTTCCAGACTCAATATCGACTGTCGAGGAATTATCTCGAGTACTTACGATGGTATTATTTGCCGTCACCGTGAGTCGTGACACTCAGAGGCCGGATTAGTCACACCGCACGGACTCACAATAAGTTCAAAGGTGTCCCAGCTGTTGATAATTTCGGTATGCCTAGATTCAGTTGCCATGCTTTCACTCAGATGTTGCTTTGTCCTAGGCAACGGAGAGATAACGGTATCGTTGACTGCAAGCATTGACGCGTAGAGGGAGTTATCAATATCATTCTCCGTGGATTTGACCATTCACCAGAGTCAGTGCCCTTGATTATACTCCTTACAACTCCAACACTACCCCGAAGCACCGCGAACAACTAAAATACCCATGGCTCGAGAGATATCTAGACTTTATAGAGAACTCGCGGGGCTCCCTGTTTACACCTCGGCTTATTTTCTCAAATCTAGCGCCGGACATTCTAGTATGTATTAGACGCAGTCTATTTCAGGTCTGTATCTGACGCTGTAGGTTAATCTGCAGTTGTAAGGGCGACTATATCGATCCGTGATCATTTGCGCAACATTAAGCGCACTGGTACCAAACATATTATCTCGACCGGCTCCGATGTGATTGTCACGCCGTCTCAAGATGTCTCAGAAATAGCCTCTGTACCTTCCCCTTCTGGCAGGAGGGTGGGAGTCCTCCGTGAAGTATCAGATGGTGCACTCAAGAAACGATTTGTCGAAGTTTGGTTGGGGGATCGTCTCGAGGCGATCAAAGAGGTAACCAAGATCCACGAAGATTTCCACGTCAACCGTACGCTTTCGCTTTATCTTCAGATCATCATTTGACTCCACTACTTCCCAGCCTTGTTTTTCTCGCTTTCATTCGCAAAAGCTGAGTCATCATTTATATATACAGCCGAAGCTAAAGCACCGGAGGCGGACGAGACGGCAACTTCAGAAGAGAAAGCAAACAAATTTAATTTTTTACCAGATCTTGGAGAACGCCTTACTGGAAAAACGAGGCCTACTTTGTACATTTTTAGGTGGACGCATCAAAAATACGAAGGCGAATTTAACGGAATGCACGACGATGCAGAAGAGCATTCTCAGGCAGCCCCAACTGTTCTTTCTTTGAAACCGTCCCTTCCGGAAAATTCCTCTTTTGTATTCGGGCAAGCTGCATTCTCTCCCGATGAAAAGCATGTTTTCGCGACTGGGTACGAAGAAACCGTGGATGGTAGGAGACTTGGACCATTTGGATGTTGGAACCGCCCCTCGTCCATTTTTAGATTAGAGCTCCCAAAAGAATTCTCGCACGATTCGGGAGAAGTCTTTGTCGAGGCACAGCGTCTCACCCCTCCAGGTATTTCTGCGCGGTCTCCACGAGTTACGGATGCTGCTCCCGGGGACCCTTACACAACTATTTGGCTCTCGAACCCAGTCGGTGGTGCTCATGCATCCGCTACGACGCTGAATTCGCTTCGCTCGGATGAAGAGAAATCCCGTGTTCTTGTCGGTAGTATTTCAGAACCCAGTAGCCCCGGGTCTTTTCCCGGATTGTATGTGGGCGAGTTGCCTTCCCGTCCTTTCCTCAGCCTAGATACCAGATCCAAGGCGGTGTCCCATTTGATTACCCATTCCTTCTGGGGTTCTCGTCAAACAATATTGGGAATTGCTCTGTCTTCGAGTGAAGTATGCGACTTGACACCTGGACAAAATGAGTCTTGGACTGTCTCTGGAACGGATGGCATAAATCGTCTTCTAGCGACGCGCAGTGCAGTGAACTCCCCAAATGAGCTCTTGGAGGCCAGGCTGCAAGACCTTGCACCCGTGTTGGATTGGAAGATCATCGATAAGCCCACGCTCACTGTCTGGGGTCGGTTATTAACATTCCAATCACCTCAGACGCTGATTTTATGATAGCACGCAACAAATTGGATACCCTTAAATCTTCTATCGTACCCATTCCTGGCCGCCATCCTACCGAAGTGATCACCATCCAGCTCGCTGAAAGAAATAACCTGCCACTTTTGACGGTCCCCCATGGAGGGCCTCATTCAATAACAACGTCGGAATTCAACCCTGGAATAGCGGCGTTGGCATTGGAAGGGTGTCAGTTAACCTTCATATTTGTTACCAAGTGCTGGTGGATTGACTCATCGATGTAGACGTCATCAGCTTGGTGAACTACACTGGATCACTTGGGTTTGGCCAGAAACATGTGGACGCACTGATCGGCCGTGCGGGGGAACTTGATGTTCAAGACTGCTATCATTCAGCGAAGCATCTTATTAAGTTAGGATTGGCACAAGAGGGACCAGGAAAACAATTTGTGCAAGGAGGAAGCCATGGTGGTTTCCTCAGTGCTCATCGTCAGTTTTTTTCCCCGTCAAAAACCCTTTGTCTGATGAACATTTGGTCTAGTCATTGGACAATATCCTGAGTTCTTCAGCGCCACAGTCATGCGTAACCCGGTCATAGCTACAGGCGAAATAGCTTCGGTCAGCGATATACCAGATTGGGCTTTCGCCGAGTTCGGCGAAGCTTTCGGCCCAAGCTCGACGATTACCCCAAGTATCTTCGACAAACTCCAGAAAGCCTCACCAATCACATACATCGATGCAGTCCAAACACCGGTTCTCCTGTTGGTTGGAGAGGTAGATCGGAGGGTACCTCCATCACAGTCTAGAAATTATTATTATGCGTTGAAGGGGAGAGACAAGGAAGTCAAGATGCTTATTTTTCCTGGAAACGGCCATTCTCTCGATAACACTGTGGAAGCGGAACTAGTAGGGTGGGAGGCTGGTAGGAATTGGCTTGCTAGATTTTCGAAGAGATGAGTCGATACAGCTGACATACTTCTTGAGGTGGACTCGGATATCCAGTCCAAGCACATACGTTCATGTCGGACACACGCGTGGTCCCTGCCTGATTCCGCTTGGCTCCCTTATTAATTTTAATGCTCCTATGATATAGCAAGGCTACTGACCCTCATGGTTCATGACTAGTCTCAGGCCTTCAGTTGTTGAAGGCCATCCGATACCTTACCCTAATCAGAATTGAAAGCCAAGCCCTTCTAAGTGCGTTTCACCGGATCACGCTCGCTTTATTGTCAATCATCACCACAGAAGACTCATCACATCGGACAATTAGATCCCATGTAACATAGAATAAATAGTGCGTCGCTTGGACTCGGGCTACAGTTCAAAGAGTGTTATAACTCTCGAAAATTAACCTCTACAGTACTACACTAGTGCCTGTGGGTTCCAAAAACCAGCAAAAGAAAGGAAGTACGACTTGCGTAGTTGCTCATTTAATCGAGGCGAGAGATCCCGCTACGACGACCGAAGAGCGCTGAGACCTCAGCACCGCTCTGTCCGGCTTTTCCATTTTGCCCAACCGCGGCCACGGAAGCTCCGTTCGCTCCTTCCGCCCCCCCAACGCCTTGGGTTGCGTCCTTAGCAGAAGCCTAATGCATTACATTAGTGTTTCTATCATGTTAAGCTAAATAAAATGAGCGTACAGCGTTGGCAACATCACCGACGTTTGCGTCATTATTGCCTGCGGCGCCATTGCCCACTGCCTGAACATCGGCGGCATTGACGTCTGAAGCAGCATTCGCATTAGAATTTTCAGTAGCGTCAGCGGTACTGTTGCTTGCATTGCCCTGCGCGAGGTAGAATAGCTTGTCAATATCGATAAAACTTATACGGCAGCCGTTTACTGACGCCAGCAGCGGCCTTAGCCTTTTTTCCTTTCTTGCCTTTTCCCTTATGTTTCTTATCAGCTACGGCGTTGTTGGTTGCACCGGCAGCATCGGCAGTGACAGTGACGGTGACAGTTGAGACTGAAGCATCGGAACCAGTCTAAACGAGTAGAAGATGATATGAGTCAGGGGTGCGCAATAAAAATAAAAAGATGGACTACTCACTGAATTCACAAGAGAAGAGGTATCTGTTACGTTCAACGCACTGGTATCGGCTACGCTGGAAGTATCATTGACAGCAGTTGAGTTGGCGGCGTTGTTAACATCTGAGACATTTCCTGCGGAAGCTTGACTCCCCAGCGAGACAGAGCCGGCTGTGATGAGTGACTGAATATAGTTGAGAGCAAGTTAAAAATTGTGGGGGAAAAAAAGAAGATAACATACGTTTCCGTTATTTCTGGACTGGAGAGGAAGTCCTACGACAGCCAGTGCCACGAAAGGAAGGAATGCGAGACGAGCGAGCATTTTGGGTGAGACTGAGAAAATTGAGCAACTGTTGTGTACAAATCAGTTCTACACTTTACAGAAACATTGAATGTCGACGTACTGAACGGCAAGAAGGCTTCAACGAAGAAGAAGAAAGGCAAAAATGTGGGTGGAGTCGATACCGGATCGATTTGGGACACAGAATACAAGCATACTGTGGACGTTTATAAAGTATTAGTTCAACTGATGCTCCACAGCCGTACACACCCCAAGATCAAAGGGGCGTTGGAGATGCTGACAGTTGCCATGCCGCCATACTGTAGAATCTCTATAAAAAAAAAGAGGACCATGATATTATTGTAAGTATAATGCCTGTACATGTATAGGCTGTCCCGTTGCCAACGGTTTGCCCACACGCAGGCGGAATTTGTCCATTTTCGTCACGCGTCGTCACGCTTCAAATTGGCCTGAATCATCCACTAAGCCTGCTTCTCTACGCATGGGTCGCATCAATATCACATTGAAAATACACACCAGGTTCGCTCACAGCGACGATAGATGACTCTAGAGGTGGTCTAGCCCCCTAGTACCTGGCCCCGATGCTCCAGAGTCCATATGTTCGCTACATTCAATATTCGAGTTTTCGCCTCGATGGAAACGCGATACTCAGGGTAAACAAGAAAATGTTTTCAGCATTACCAAACTATCAATGTAATTGACGCAAACCCGTGGTTACGCATTGATCAGGAATGGGTCTCAATTCCAGTGATCGCGCATCCCGGTCCATCTAGCCTCCATGATTTAAAGATGCGTTAGTTGATCACTGATCATGACTATTCGGTAGTTCATGTGGTGTCCCCAAATTTTTTTGCGCAGCGAATCGCAGCAAAGTCTGAGCATCATCAATGTGAGCTCACTCAGAAGGAACGCATGGCTTAGTATCCTGGTCGGACCGTCCTCGATTGTGCTACTGGCATTCAAGGAGAAAAGCATTCATGGCTTTGCGACATTCTCACTTTTACTACACTTTCATCCCTTCAACGAAAACAAAACGACAGGTATTTAGTTTCGAGGCTGGTCTACCCTACCAGACCCTACCACTGATTGATGGCCCATGACAGATGGAAGCTTTCTATCATTTGTATTTCCCACCCAATAGGCGATACCCATGCCCGGACATCCAGCAGACCCTGCTGAGCTCTCCTATACAGGTCCGACTTAGAGAGCAGAATTGGGTCGACGGTGGGCGCTGTAAAGAGTTGCACAGAATTTACTATTCTACGATGTCAAGTAACGCAAAGTTAAAAATCACTCATGAGCAGACAATTGTGCCTGGATTGGGCACCCTCTGTACAGTAAGGGTGTACTACGTCAGTATTACACTGATAGTAACTACGATAGCAAACTGCCCGCGTGGCAGCCTTTAGTTTTACACTAATAACCCCAGTCGCCATGGTCACTTGATCAGTTGACTTATCTAGGAGGCATGATCTGTAAGAACTCAAAGTTTGAGACATGGCTTGTATATTGTTTCTGACTCTCCAAGGTTGCCATAATTTCGGCTCACGTGTCTGACTAATTGTAGGTACATCATGGATGTACGCTTATGGGTGGCTAGGGTGTGCGGTTGGGGGTTTTCTGTATTGACCTGAGCAGTGGATGCATCCAACTCTTTATCTCCTCTCCCGCTCTGCGTGGAAAGGTATTCATTTACACCTATGTTCCCGAACAGATGTTCAATGACACTCGGTTTTCAATCACTGCATAGGACCATACTTCGTCAACTTTCCAACATTGCGTCAGGCCCTCCGTGACAACTTGACGATTAAAACGCAGGCTCGGTCCTGCATGATTCTGCCTACGTTCGTAGGGTGTGTTGCATACTCTTTCGTTTTTGTTTCCGCGCAATGCGTGATGTACCGTGTACAGAATTCGGTTTGCAGTGCACAATGGTAAGGAGTATATTCCCGTAACGATCACGCAAGACATGGTGGGGCATAAGTTGGGCGAGTTTTCGGTTACGCGACAAAGATTTCATTATAAGTACGTGCTTGCGATTTAAGCTCAAGACCCATATGTTGCTGACAGATGTAAACTCTAGGCCGTCGAAAAACAAGTAGTTCTTGTCCGCTCTTTTGGCGTGTATATGAGTGTTATAATTAATCGGCGGTGGAAGCGTTTTGCGACTGCTTAAGCAGCCTCATGTGAATATAACAAGATCCCTTCCCTTAGAAGGGTCAACGACATACACTATTCTATTTACTGGTTAGCTCTTTCATTCACTCTCACCCCGTCATTGTTATCTCGCTCTCCAACACACGGCCCATTCCACCCCCAAAACGCTTCTCGTACCTCTGCCGCTCCTTCTCCACCCCCAGAACACTCACACCTCTCCGCATCAGCAGATTTTCCACAAGCCAGGCATAGGAACCGACAAATGTCCTGGTGTGGGGAGTAGTGCATACGGGGGTATACAAAGGGAGAGAGCGTACGCAGGTTGGTGTGGGTGAGAAGACTTTTCATCTCGCAGGGTTCAGAAGCGTGAAGAATTGCAGGTGAGACGACGGAATGAGATAGAGCAAGCCGATGTAGAATCTGGAGCGGCGGAACCGTGAGTACGACTACTAGTTATTTTATCAATAAAGGTTCCTGCAGCTCCGACTATTCCTCCTCATCTCGCTTCCGAACCATCGCTTCCTCTCGCAAGTTGAGACCTTGGAAGGCATCTAGCTATGCGAAAGGCAATCCGAATGTTCTTCCGTACCCACATAAGTACGCCATATTGCGAAATACGTGCGTTGTGTAATGAAGACGGATGTAGATTGTTCGAGTTCGAATGTCGAAGACGGCATTGGTAGTGCAATGGCGAAGGGTGTGTCACCGCGCCAGTTCAGCTGTGCACAAAGAGTCGAAAGATCCGATGACGAAGAGCTAGATGGTTTCAATCTAACATCATTGTAAACACATTCAGACGTTTGCGCGTAGGTATACACTTACGTGGGAACGTGGTATTCTCAACATGAGCTGCCAAGAAATGGTAAGGGTCAACGAACTAACAGAATCTGTGCAAGTAGTTTTAGAACAGTAAAGGACGCATGAGACTGACGTCAGCAATGATATGTTTGCATAATGCACGTCACCACGGATGTTGTAGGGGTACGATGAACGTCGAAAGGGTGTCCAACTCATAAAGAGTTCATGCATCGTCCAGCGCAGCCATGCAAGTTTGTGCTTAAACTCATGTATCAGCTGTAGGCGAAAACAACAGAACCGAGGTCCACTCGCGTCGTCCAGGTTGACCTGGACGGGGCCATTGGAAGAATCCGAACGATCCATGGTGCGTCCTAGCACAGTTGTACAAACCCTATACACAACACGTTAGGACTCGGAAGTAAACATATACCTGTAGCAGATCACAATCTTTGGCAAACAGCCTGAAAGAATCTTCCAACACCATGTGGCCCTAAATAACATCTCTCCAATGGAGTCGGACATGTTAGAGACATGTGTGGTACTCATGCACAGCATCGTATAGCTTAAATCTTTCAACGCCTTGGGGCTCGGTGGATCTCACAGTCCCGCTCAGCAGGATCTGGCACGCGATGGAGGCTACGAGGATGGTAAAACACGCGCGAAAAGTCAGACCAACACCGGACCGAATGGGTGAAGTCATGGATAAGGTCTTTGCCAAAATTGTTTTCTACGTCTGTTTCCTCGTCTGCCTCCTCGCCAGCACCGAGTTGTGCATGATACGAGCTTTGAGGGATAGGATCGAAAATGCTGGATGCATCCATTAGCTTCAATCATCCGCATCCCTAGAGCCAGAGGATGGTCGGCCAACCAATTGTGTAAATGGATTATGTAAACCTTCTTCTGCTCTTGCTCAACCAGATCCGACTCGTCGTTGCTTTCAATTTTTCTTGGTTGATTTCCAACAAATACGTTTTTGAGGTTTAAAATGGCTACTGTCCAAAATTCGCAGTCAGATTCTGTCGTTTCCCCTGAGAAAGACGTTGAAATGAAAGTGGTTCTGCCGACAAACGAGACCCAGGAGACAAGTGAAAAGGGAGAGGGCGGCACTGCAACAGGAGACGACGCGAAGGCCAAAGCTCTCAAACAAGGTAAAATAGCTGCGATTAAGACTTGTTGATCTACTGACCGTGTTTGCAGTCGAATTTTACTTTGCCGATTCTAACCTTCCGTTCGATCGCTTCATGTGGACATTGCACACGGCCAATCCAGAGCACTGGGTGCCCATTGCCACGGTGGCATCGTTCAAACGTATGCGGTTATTCCAATCGTATGGTGTTCCGTGGCTGGCCGACGTGCTACGAGGAAGCAAGTCGCTACTCGAAGTTGATGAAACTGGCGCAAAAGTCCGTCGGCGGGAGGAAGTAGTTGAGCCCAAGGGTCAATTCGAACGGAGCGTATATGCCGTAGGTCGCGCATTATAGTAGACCGCCTTCAGATGCTGACCAACGCCGCACAGAAAGGTTTTGGTGACGAAACCCCCACGTTACAAGACGAACTCGAACAATTCTTCGCACAGTATGGAAAGGTGAATGCTATCCGTATGCGGCGAGTGGATGTGACAAAAGAATTCAAGGTATAGTTTCCTGCTTAAGATTGAAGAGGATTTGGACATTATCCCCAGGGCTCCGTATTCTGCGAATTCGCCGACTTCGACGATGTTGCAAAATTCCTAGAGGCCGACCCAAAACCGCAATGGAAGGGTGTAGATTTGCTTATTATGTCTAAAGACGCTTATTGCGAGATGAAGATCAAGGAAAAGGGCCTGACTGGCAAAGCGGCCCAGTTCAACAAGTCTGGTGCCATTCCAACCAGAAAAGGCTTCAACGCATTCAGTTCAAAGGATCAAGAGAAAGGGAAAGGGAAAAAAGTCGAGCCGAAGGAAAAACCTGAAATATTTTTGGAATTTATGGGTACGCGTTTGAAAGTAAACCAAGAAGATGGGGGCTCTATTGTCGAAGCCGAAGTTCCTTTCGTAAAAGGAGCTTCCCTTAAATTTGTCGGCTGCGGAGGAGATGTGAGGTTCGCTGAGGTTAAGGTTTGTATTTCCGGTGACTGACGTGTAAAACTCGACTGAACATTTGACACAGGCTCCCCTCAAAGACCGATTCGAAAAGCCGCCGTATATCAAGTATTCGCGTGGCGAAGACTTCGGACTAATCGGGTTTGACAAGACACTCTCGGAAGAAGATATCGCTTTCGTTCGAGAGAACTTGAAAACCATCAATGGGAAATCCGTAACCTGGGAGAGTCCAGATGGTCTGTTGTGACACAATTAATCTGTCTCCCTTTATTGACTAGTAATGTTTCCAGAGGATTCCGAAAAAGCGTTCCAAGTCGAACGCGCTCAAACAGCCGCTCAACGTGTCATCTCCAATGGTACTGGACAGGGAAATGGCTCTGATAAACGGAGTGGCCGTGGAGGCCGTGGTGGTGGTCGCGGAGGACGCGGCGGACGTGGAGGCCGGGGAGGGCGTGGCGGTGGTCGTGGAGGTGCACGTGGAGGTGCACGTGAAAGCGGCGCTGGTGGCGGGGCGAAGGAGGAAGTGCCACAAGCCGGCGAGAAGAGGAAACGTGCAGTGGAACCAGACGGTGGCCCCGACACAAAGGGCCAAGGTGTCCCCATTATACAGACATCTAAAAAGGTTAAAACTGACTCATAACGTCTACTATGCCAAACGCAGTTATTTGTATCATATGACGAGCCTGTTGTGATTAGGTAGTGCATGTAACATTTTGACGGCTTGGAATAAGCTTGGGAACGCAATATGGCGAAGCTGTGCATGTACCCGCCATCAAGCGCTTAAGCATTCAATGATTGGACAACGCTCATGAGAATTGTAATGAGAATCTCCTCCATCCACCGGATACCCATGCTTGCCGGCAGACCTCAGGTTTGACCTGCCACCAAGAGCTCACGTTTTGTTTATCTCAAGCTTATTAATCCCAGAATGTCTCAAGCAGAGGACATGAAGATCGCTCGCTCGCGCACAGTGATTGACGTCGACGATGTGACACACTACCTCTGGAGTACAAATATTTGATTCCCATTAGTTTCTACAAACTAAAAGGACAGCTTAGATGGAAAGCAGGAATGGGACAAGCATTCACGGATTGTTGAAATCATATCCCGGGATCCCATATTTGATAAATCTCGCAAGTGAGTTTTCCTTTGCCTATGGTCTTATTGCGGTATTAAGGTGCACTCTAGGCCATATCTTTCACGCACGGAACGATATACCTTAGGCCTTGCCAAGACGAATCGCCTCCTGGAGCTGCAGGATATATACCAGTGGTCAGATGAAGACGTCAGAGCGGCGCTTGCCCTCAGCGACGAAGGAGTATCCCTACACCTTCATCATATTGGCAAGTGATCTGCGTGGTTGACGGTACTCTTCTGATGCTAGGTTATATGTAATCTCCAGCATTTTTACCAGTCATATTGGCTCTAGGTTCTGCTGAACAAGTGAAGACCTACGGTACGCTGGCCGCGTATCATGCAATCCTAGGCTCCTATGCGCAAGTGAGTATACATTCCCCCTCGCTGAAGTATTTATTAATGGTATATGTGTGTAGACAGAATTGGGTGGGCTGGTATAACACGTAAAATCTCACACTGCTAATTTGGTTTGTAGCCCACGGTTCTCAAGTATCGAACCTTGAGACAACGGCGACTTATATCCCTGAGACGCACGAATTCGACTTACATTCACCTCGTCTAGAAAGCTCGAAATGGTGGATTGGTGGCCTCGCCAAATTCGCAACACACTGCGTTGTTCAGGCACGGTTGATTCTGCCTGAGGGTGACAAAGGTGTTCACTTGTTTTTACTTCAAGTACGGAGCCTCGGTCCGTGGTGTTTTCAGATCGTTTCTACCCAGTGGAGTGACTTTATTCTGAACCAGATAACCACAATGTACTACCTGGGATAACGCTTGGGGAAATTGGTAAGCGATCCCCCGTAATGTTCCCGTTGTCTAACGTTGCGGTATTTTTCGTTTCAGGCCCCAAAGCCTTTGGAGGATCCCAAGCTACTGACAACGGATATATGCGTCTAAACCATGTTCGAGTGCCATTGTCTGCCATGCTTTCCAAATTTGCGAATGTTACAGAAGATGGTAAATACAAAATACCTGTGCACTCTAAAGTGACTTACGGTGGTGTAAGTCTATACGTCTGCGAATGTGTATACACCTGATGATGGTTGTGTCGGCATCAGATGGTTTATATCAGAGCTAGGTGAGAACGATGTACATCCTCTGTATCTAAGGCGTCAATCTGAGCAATCTTTTTCAGCATGATTTCTCAGGGTGCATGGTTAACTGCGAAAGGTTTGTGAGATGGCTGGATGGTGGTTTGGTTTTAGTCTCAAAGCAAATTTAGCGGCAACAATTGCTATTCGCTATGCTACAGTTCGTCGTCAAGGCAACGGCCCGCAAGGCAAGGAAACACCGGTGATCACGTACCCTTCTGTCCACCATCGCCTTCTCCCCGTTCTTTCTCGCGCATATGCATGGATATTCGTTGGGCGTGGCATGGTGGGAAAACTCCATTGTCTTACAATTAACTTGTAACTAATGTGGGTTTGCAGGTCACCTTATACAGTGAAATGTCGTCTCAACTGGCTAAAGAGTCCACCGCTCTGTTAGCCGAAACGCATGCGGTGTCCAGCGGACTCAAAATATTGGTAACTTCGTCTACCTCTGCAGATTTAGAGACGGCGCGTAGATCGCTTGGAGGTCACGGATATTCCGCGGTCGCCGGCATTGGAAGACTCTGGGCAGACTGGGTTCCAGCCAACACGTAAGCACTGAATTGGGAGGTTTCGCTTGGACAGGTTCAGTTGTCTCACTATCCATTCAGGTTTGAAGGAGACAATTATGTCCTTACACAACAAGTCGTGCGTGCGGCTTTGAAAACTCTGCAAGCCATGACTTCTTCTCCCGATCCCACAAAATTCGCCAAGTCTCTACCCCCTTCTACTTATTGCCTTAGGCTCCTTCTGGAACCCATATCAACTTCTGTGTTAACCTGGTCCGTTTCCGAAGCGATCCACCTATTGGAGTTGCGAGGCGCACATATGGTGCAAGAGCATGCAAGTCGGTTCAAGGCAGGCACCCTCGACGGTGGCGCTGAGTGGCGTGTAGCACGAGCTGTGACAGAGGCGTTTGTCGCGCAACGAATCGAAGAGACCATCGTGCAGCTGGAGAAGAGGCTGCAGCCTCCTAGCGCAAGTGTCGTCTCGGCGCTTATGCGGCTCGTAAGTTGCCCTCGTACTACCTCGGGAGTCCGCAGAATTCAAGACTAGATGTTTGCAGTATCTTTTGACTACGCTTGAGACTGCTCTAGTGGATCTGCTATCTCTCGATCTCATTCCACGTCCATCGCCCACCTTGACGGTGCAACAGCGGTCAGTCGACAGCGACGTGGGCAGGAATCCATCTCGACGAGACCCCTCTCACAGCTTGCGTATGGCGATCGCGAACCTGGAGCAAGAGATCTTGCCGCAGGCTATTGGGTTGACAGACGCATTTGGCTTCACCGATTGGGAGCTCGACAGGTTAGAACCGTTCGATGGTAGTCTTGTGTGTGGTTGTTGCTAATCAAAGAACTTTAGTGCGTTGGGAATGAAAGACGGTCGGGCTTATGAGGCGCTGTGGGAGCGCGCTCAGCTGGAACCCCTCAATCGAGCAGATATTCCAGAGGGCTATGAGGTATGCTAAACTTGTTGCATCGACACTCTGCGCTTACATTTCATTTGTACAGGAATATATTAAACCTATCCTGGAGCGGGGGCGTAGGTTGTTTGAGAAAAACAAAGCCAAGCTCTGAGGTGGGTGTGGGTGTTGCAAACATCAAGATCATGTACAATTAGCGTCATTTTTACTGGGCTCACGAGTCACGAAGCATACCAGGCACAGTCGAATCATACAGCCAATGATACATACATTTTTTGCGATGTCGTTGTTTATATCCACATCTATATGTACTGTGCTTGCACTGTGGAACGTGATATCGCAAAAAAGATACGAGAAGTCTTCTCGTCTTTCGGCGGTTTCTTGCCCGAATAAAAGTTACAAGGTACAAAGGTACAGTGTTTGTGATTGTGCTTGACAAGAAGTCACGCGCAAGCCTCATGTTGTCCGCATGTCAGTTGGATTCCAATTGAATCTCCTTCACTCTTCAGCTTCATCCTCTTCTTCCTGTGTGTCTCCATTTGTTTTTTCCACTGTGTCTGCATCTTGGGCTGCTTCCTCGTCTGCTTCGTCTGCTTGCTCTTCCTCATCGTCCTCCACAGTAACCTTGAGTTCCTCTTGACCATCCTCTTCTTCGTCATCTTCCTCGTCATCTTCATCCACTTTCAGCTTTGTGTAGTCGATGCGTACCCCCCGAGTCCTTCGTCCGCCTTCGATCACATTTGCTGCGTCCAAGGCAGCCAGCTCCTCTGCAACATCGATAAATCCCTCACACGCCCAAGTAATAGCTAAAATCGTACCATTGTCCACATCTTCTTCGTCATCACTCCCGCCAGCAGCGTCAGCGTTGTTATTGGCACCATTTGTGGTATCCTTATCATCCGTCTTGACTCTGCCAGCACCCGCGTTATCGAAAGATGATAATTCATAGGAGATGACCCACTTTTTTGCCGCCTCTTGCTCTGTTTCGGGCACGACTTCAAGTTCCTCTGCCTTGCGTTTGGCAACACGGACGTCTGACATCAGGGGGTCTAGATTGGAAGGCGACTAGGAATGGGGACGGACAACAGATGCGTTGGTAATAAGTCCTATTGCGTTTTCCCCCGGTTTCTTACCCACGCTGTCAAGAACAATCCCACTGGTTAATTCTGCATTCGTCGCCGTCACTTTGCAAGATAGTTCAAGCACACAGGTCTACAGCTCAACCGAGACCTATGGTCGTAGAAGTGGTCATGCTAATTCTGAGCCTCGTTAAAATGCTACGTATGTAGGAATGGGATATCGACAACGAATCACGTGACCCCGGAGGTTACGGCCACCAATGTAAGTGCCCCATTAACTTCCCATGAACTTACGTCGCAATCTGCAGTTTTGAATTATGTATTCACGGGGAAAAACTTGCTGAACTTAGACGTTCGAGTCGGCTGAAGAGAAGCTGTTGCCAAGCCTGAAACGCGTACAGTCATACTCGACGGACACATCATTGCTCTGCCCCGGCGGCGGTTGTATGACGCTTTGGAATGGAATTCTACGCACTCTTTTGTTCGTCTTGTAAGGAAGGAGACTTAACCATGATCAATGGGACATGGCTTCCTCTACAACTTCGAGTTTTCGGTTATCTTCAGGTTCTTTGAAATTGCTATCATGACGATGGAATCGGCTCAATCATTACTTCCATCTGGGTCCGTTGTGTTTTCAGGCGTTTGACTAGTCCAGGACTTAGATGCCCAATGCGCGGTCTGAGTGGTGGCAATTTCTTGCTATTCAATTTTTTTGCCTTCCCAAGACCAATCAGGAACATTACATAAGTCGGAGATCGTTCAAGTTTTTTGAAGAGTCTTTGTAGACCTTGCATGGCTTTACAAGCTCTTTAATTTCCTTCGGCACATGCATGCGGCACAAAAGTCTTACGCATCATTGCATTTTGTGTTGGATTTCGGAAATTTGTGGTAGGCGTCAGTGTATGTTTATTTTTTCTTGAATCATTCTAACTTGTCTATGTCGACAAAAAAAAACCTAGGAAGCAGACCTCAAGAATTACTGGCACTGATGATCGTAATTTGGACCCAAGTTTAACACAGTCCCCTGAGACCCTATCTGCATACAATCGCTATATTCCCCTCTACTATTACTGAGACCAGGGCACCACTACACTTCTTTAACCCCTCGATTCAACTTTTTTTTCCGGAAAATATATTTTATTGTCACTGGATTGAGGTTGACAACAGATCAGAAGACTCGGCCCGGACATTTGAAACTTAGACATTTGAAACTTGGACCTCAGTGCACAAACTATTCGGCTGAAGTTTCCGTCCACCGACAGCACCCACATTGCAGTCGTTGTGGCTTACACTTGTCCTCAGTCTTCGGAGCCCAATGGGGGATTTTCAGGCGTTTCAGCTTGAATTCACCATCTTGGAGGCTTGCGCAGACGAGTGCTGCTAGGTGATGGCCTCATTGTATTTTGCCATTTCGCCTACCAACTGCCCTCTCTTTGTTACCACGGATTCGATCAGAACCTTGCTGAATGAAATGCTATGCCGTCACAACTCAGAGTCTGTTCATCACTCATTCAGACTTACCCCGGGCCAGGGTTTACCGGTTCCACCTCAGACAGAAGTATTTGATGTCTCCCTTTGGTTCCTAACACAGCAAAGTTCTCCCACTTCAGTACAGTGGCAAGCATGATGTCCCCAAATGTTCAGCACTCATGTGACCGGAATATCTATTCTGTCAAGTCATGGGTCAGATTTTGAACAACATTGAGGGGAAAGGCGACTGAATGTGATTATTGGCTCAAAGAACAAGTGTCCCTATTTAGACCAGCCGGCTGTCCCTGGCTCGTCAGGTATGCCAAACATATCTTGGCGTCTAACTAGGAAAGTGCATGTGTTGCGTTGGCTTTCATGTTTTGTTGCTTTTCGTCTGCGAAATGTCTGCTACATAGTTCGCTTAGAGAGTCGGAAGATTGTGATTGGGGTTAGGGTCAAGGCGCTTGGCGGGAAGATGGCTGCGGCCGGAAGGAAGCTACGGAGTTGACGGGTGATTAGGGTGTAACAAAGCATCGGTTGCGGAGAGCCAATTCGTTGGGGGTCAAGCCGCACCAGAACTTTGAACAGCCCATCATCTGCCCCCAGAACTTCCAGCGGGGGTGCACCAGAACATTCGGCCACCTTTCGCCAGATCTTCCACAAAAATCCCAGTTTATTTTCTTGTCGTTGGGCCATTCTTGGGCGATAGAGTATCCCTTTATCGATGTCTGAAAATGATGTGGAAATGAGTGTGGTCGCCGACAGTGCTAGTCTCGAGAAGCCCGGCCGCTCCTCTCTCCATCCCCCTCCCGAATCACCCACCGCCTCTTCTGCGAGCTTCAGACGATCTCATTCACCCTCGACTCCTCTTGAGCTTGACAATCCCGAGAGTCACCAGGACGCTGCTGTCGAGCTCGCCAATAGCCGGACTCCCAAAGCAGAGTCGAAATCCCGCTCCGCATCTGCACAAGCGCCTCCAAGTGACAATGTCATCTCCATTCCTCCAGCATCTGCTCAACCTGAAGCTTCCACATCTGCAATCCCCCCACCATCGCATCCCAAGCCCAAGTCCACCAAGCAGCGCAAGTCGCGGTCACCTTCTCCACAACCGCCGGCCCCGCCGCCCCCACCCCTACTCACCGTCCGCCTCGACATTGCACTTGGAGGCCCAGATCATTATGAGGTTGATATTTCTGGCCTTGCTATGCAGACCGGTCAGCGTAATCCCACGCCGCCTCCTATCAAACGTGATACCAGCGATAGCGAGGGGGAGGATAGTGATGACGGTTTGAAATCTAGAATTAAAAGCAAACTAAATAAACGCGTGAGTCCAGACTATCATCTCTCCTTACAAATGTCTGAGCCATGGCTGCACAGTCGCGCGCGGCAGAATATGACCTCAACGATCCCTTCATTGACGACTCGGAGCTCGCTATTGACGATCGTACACACTTCGCCCAAACGAAGCAGCAAGGCTTCTACGTATCGAGCGGCGAGGTAGCCCTCCTTAAAGACAAGTATGTCCCACTGATTATTCCAGCTCGTCGCTCTCTTATGACGTCTTATAGAAATAGCCCTAAGAAACCTCGATCGAAACGTCCGCTCATCCTTACCAGCGCAGCAGCAGCTAGCATTCAACCTCTCTCTACCGCTGCCCCACCATCGCTTGCACCTTCGGCGCATGTTCCGCCACCACCGCAAGAGGGCACGCGCGAGTCACCCATCGCCTTACTCGACGACGATGACAAACCTCCACTGAAGCGGAAACTCAGCCCTGGACACAGCGCTGCGACCAGCGCTGCAAACGAGAGCGCCGACGGTCCGAAGAAGAGACGTAAAGTACAGCAGCTACAGCCGTTCCATCCAGATCTCGAAGCGAGCATAGAGACGATGAAGCTTGCGATTGCTGCAGAGTCATTTGAGGTTAAGGGCAAGTTCCCGCCTGCATTGAAACCGAAGTTGCAGCAGTTGGCATTGCAGGCGATTGTACTTGACGAGTATAATGAGAATTTTTTCGCACGAATGCCTCAGCTGTTCCCGTATAACAAGTTCACCATGACGGTAAGTAGACATCATGATCGTTCCATTTTTTGATCTGGCAAAGCTAATTTCCTGGGTAACTAGAAACTTATAAAGCGCCTGGTATACGCAGAGCATCACCAGCTGCTCACTGCCAGGCAAGATGAGCTCCTTGTCGAACTCAAAGACCTCGCGGAGAAAGGCTTTGAGCAAGCAATAGCTGAGTGGGAACGCAATGTCTCAAATTGGAGTGTGTACTACCTTCAGTCCCTCCACCACAACACTAACATCTCCCAGGGGAACGTTGCGGGCGGTATGAAGCTGACCTCTTGGCGGGGGGCCAACTCAAAGGTCAATCTGTATCTGCGGAACCCAGTGCCAATGGTGACGAGAACGGGGTACGTACTTTTCTTTATAAAGTATGCCATTATTCACCATCATCACGCCGGCTTTCTCAGGAGAGTCCTGTTCCAAATACTGAGGGCTCCGTTAGTGGCTCGGGCTCGAGCAAAGATAAGCTCAAGGAATTCAAAGAGTTACAGGAGAAGGAGCCGCCGAAGAAGTACAGACTTACTGAGCCCATGAAGAGCATCTTCTGGCAGCTATACTGCCTCAGTAATGAATGTTCGCGGCTGACGAACGAGAAAAAGTGGGTGGGCGTGAATGTATAGCGTGTCCGTGTCTTGATGGGATCTTACAGCCAGTTGGAGGGTATTCCTGATTCGGTAAGCGAGCAGGGGATGCGGAAGGGCCTCTACCAGAAGGTGGGCATTGCTTGCATTTGTTCGTGCTTGCTCCGAGCTCATGAGCGGTTAGATCATTGCCGTCTTCCCGGAAGGCTGGATGACCTCCGGAAATATATCGCGCGACAGTACGTCCTCAGAACCCTTTGTCTATCGCCTACTTGCTGAGACCTGTTATTCCACTAAGTCTCCGTCATCAAGAAGAAGCACGAGTTAGACCAACATCGGCTCGACGAGATGCCATGATCGTTGTGCAGGATGTTATTTCGCTTTTTCACCTTCGTCCTTGACTGTGCTCTTGTTTATCTTAGTCTATGTTTTCTGCTCCTTTCTCTCTCTTTGGTTTTCAATGTTATTCGCTATGCGGTGTTCGAGCATCACCGGAGTATTGTAGATTCGGAATGTATTGGGTTGGGAGGGGATGATAATTGTGATATCGCTGTAAAGAGTATACACATTTGAGCGATACTATCCACTTTTGGTAAATTTGACTAGAAAATTTCTAGTAGCTTCCCATGCCACAGCCTGGACCTCAACTCCATCAAGCAAATGGGTGCTCCCTGGGAACACCAGCATATTTACGTCCCTCCCTCTTCCCTTCAACGCGTAATAGTAGTTCTTGGACTGCGATGGAAGCACCCGTCGATCGCTTCCCCCAACTAAGAGAAGAACCGGCGTTTGAACTGCATCGATGTGAGCAATAGGTGATGCTTTCTGCAGCTTCTTGAAGATATCAGGAGTTATTATCGAACGAGGACCAAACTCTTCCCCATACTGGGTGAATTTATAATCAGGGATATCGGTAATCGAGGCCAATTCCGCAGCAGCTGTGACGGGATTCCACATGATTGCAGCGCTGAAGAACTCAGGGTACTGTCCAATAACTAGCGGAAGAATAGTTGTCAGATAATAGTTTTGGTTAGTATATATAAATGACACTGACGGTTACCGATGATGAAGCCACCGTGGCTTCCCCCTTGCAAAAATTGTTTCCCTGGGCCTTCTTGCGCCAATCCTAACTTGACGAGATGTTTAGCGGCGTAATAACAGTCTTTAATATCAAGGTCTCCTGCGCGTCCGATGAGTGCCTCCACGTATTTCTGACCAAAACCAAGCGATCCGGTGTAGTTGACCAAGCTAATGACGTCTGAAAACACAATAACGTTAACTTGGCGGCAAAACAGTGGGACTTTGACTTACAGCCTTCCAAAGCTAAGGCCAAGATATCAGGGGTGAATTCAGAAGTAAGTGTCATGTGAGGCCCTCCATGTGGTATGTTTACAAGGGGTAATTTTTTTTTCCAATGTGTTCATAGACAATCACCTCGGTTGGGAAGCGACCTGGAATGGGGATGACTGAAGATTTAATGGTGTCCAGCTTGCTACGTGCTATTAAAAAAATCAATGAGGAAGAGTCGGTAGCTTCATAATTGCACAAACTGACCCCAGGCACTGAGAGTAGGCTTATCGATGACTTTCCACTCAGGAACCGGCGAAAAGCCTTCCATCCTGGTCTCCAACAGCTCGTGCGGGGAATTCACCATGCTACGCAGAGCCAGGAGACTATTCCTGCCGTCTGTTCCAAAGAATGACCAAGTGGAGTCTCCCCCAGGCGTCAACTCGCACACTTCGCCGGAAGACAGCGCGATTGCCAATATTGTTTGACGAGAACCCAAGATAGAGGTCGTGAACAAATGAGATACCACCTCGGAATCGGAGTCCAGACTGAGGAAAGGACGGGAATGTAAATCACCCACGTACAACCCAGGAAAAGCCCCAGGGCTGCTTGGTTCTGAAATGCTACCGACAAGAATACGAGACTTCTCTTCATCCGAGCGAAGTGAATTCAGGGTCGTAGCAGATGCATGAGGACCTCCGATTGAATTAGAGAGCCAGACAATTGTGTAAGGTTCTCCAGGAGCAGCATCCGTAACTCGTGCAGAGCGCGCAGATATTTCGGGGGGAGTGAGACGCTGTGCGTTGACAGTAACATCTCCCGAATCTCTTGGAAATTCCTTTGGTAGCTCCAGTTTGAAAATGGCCGACGGATGGTTCAAACAATACATTGCCCCTAGCCTTCTGCCTTCCAAAGTTTCTTCGATTCCAGTCGTGAAAACATATCGTTCATCGGGAGAAAACGCAGCTTGTCCAAATACAAGAGTAGAATTGTCCGGGCCGGATGGTTTCAAAGCGAAAACAGTTGGATCTTCAACGTCAGTGTGCAATTTGCTGGACTCGCCTTCTTGATCTCGGCGTGTCCACCTAAAAATATACAGATTGGGCTTGGTCTTTCCAGTGAGTTGTTCTCCAAGGTCTGGAACAAAGCGAAATTTCTCTGCCGTTGCTTCTGAAGTTGAGTTTTCGTCCACTTCCGGTGCTTTAACTTCGGCAGTATATATGAATGATGATTCAGACTTGGAGAACGAGAGTGAAAAGAACATGGCTGTGGAGTAAAATAAACATAGGTGTATTTTCAGAGATTCTAGCGAAGTAACCCACGGGTGAGGTAGAATTCTCCATGAAGCTTGGTCACCTCTTTGATCGCTTCGAGATGGTCTCCCAACCAAACTTCGACGAATCGTTTCTTCAGTGCGCCATCTGACACTTCTCGTAAGATTCCAATCCTGGTACCAGACGGAGAAGGTACAGAGGCTAGCTCCGAGGCTTCTTGAGATGGCGTGGCAATGACATCCGAAGCGGTCGAGACAATATGCTTGACGGCAGTGCGCTTAACATTGCGCAAATGGTCGCGGACAGACGTAGTAACCCTTATAGCTGTAGATTCAACTGCGCCGTAAGAGAAAGAGCTATGACAAATTGCGTCTGGTACACACTACTAGAATACCCGGTGCCTGACTTCAAAAAATAAGCAGAGGTGTAATTGGGGACCGCTGCAAGTTCCTTGTACAGCCTAGACGTTTGTTGAGCCATAGATTCTATGTGTTATAAGCTCTGCTGGGGTTTGTTTGATAGACTTGTTTCTAAGACCAGACGCTGGGGGACAGGCCTTAGATATTAGCACCACTTTACTTGCGGCCACGCAAGGCCGATACTTATCGCAAGGCGGTCACCGGCCGGCGGACGCACACCGTAACCGGTCTGCGGGTCAGAAAGCTCTTGTGTACGTATAATCCATGTGGAGAGTATGCTGGTGAGTATCCTCGTCTGAATCTATAGTAGCCTGAGTAGCAGGGAGACCATAGTCACCCACGTATTTTTACATAAAGTCGGAGATGAAACTAAATTTGCGTGACCCAACGTATCGCGTTATCGTTCACTCCCAATCCCCCCTTCAATAATATATGACCTTTCTTCACTCCCCAAGATCATGACTGTCGAAGCTGAATTTTGACTCGTTATATAGGCGATTCGGGAGCAGCAAGTTGATCAGAAGCTTCGAGGCACTTCCAGTTCGTTTGGCCTGATCTCAATATGTTAGCCTCAGCGCATTTCATGTCGACAACGCGATCGACACCAAGTGTGACGCCGTGACAGCGCGCACAAAGGTTTGTTATGTAAATTGGTCATGATGCGTGACGTGACCCGAGGCATTTAATTCTTCAGCGACTCCTTTGTCTTCGTTTAAAACTTGTTTTTAACTCCCATCTCACCAACTTTCTATCATTTTGCCTCATCCCATCCCATGGCGACAAACAATGCCAGCATCTCCGAGACCGAATACGCAAAGGTGAATTCAAAGGTTGGAGTGTCGAGGGCTATTTCTTTGATTAATACTGTGTTCCACATAGAAACGCGGAGACCTGATGAAATTAATTAGTTCCCTACGCTCAATAGGGTGCGTTGAGCCTGGCTTTTTGAGCAAGCAACCGAGACAATAATTCTTGTTCCTTTGTATTAGTGCTCAAGCCGACCTCGATTTACCGCGTATTGTCTGCATTGGCAATCAGTCTGCTGGGAAGAGCTCATTGATAGAGGCTATCTCTCAGGTATTTAACTCTGCGCGCCACTAATTTCTAATCATAATTTTCTCACTAGATCCACGTGCCTCGTGACAGTGGCACCTGTACTCGGTGAGCGAGCATATTGGGTGATACATAGAAGCAATGAATATTGATAAAATGAAGTTGCCCAATGGAATGTAGGCTTTCTTCCTCTTCGGAGAATGACCCGTGGTCCGCGAACATCACGCTTAGGATAGAATTTGACTCAAGTGGAACGCGTCTTCCAGAAACCAAAACGTATTGTTTCGGCGGTGTTATTAATGATGCTGATGCTGTTGAGCTTAACCTTCGGCGTGCACAAGCTGCTATTCTCAACTGGGGCTCCCGATCCTACGATGAATTCGTGACAATGGACCAAGAAACTCTTGTAAAGGGGTCCCACAACCAAGAACAGTTGAAGTTTTCAAAAAATGTTGTCTGTATTGCTATCTCGGGTCCAAAACTCACCGATCTTGTCTTCATTGATCTTCCGGGTACGTGTTATTTTGATTATACTGAACAAAAATCTTAACAAGAACACAGGCCTCATTCAAAATGCTGAAGAGGATATGATCAGTCTAGTCGAAAGAACGGTGACTGAACAGATTGCAGGAAATAGTATTATTTTGGTGACTCTCCCAATGAGTGGTGTGTTTTTCAGCGGTGTTATATAATTATACCGTGACTCTTACTTCCTATAGACGATCTCGAAAATCAAAAGGCCGCACTTCTCGCCAAAAAGCAAGACCCTGAAGGTTCTAGAACAATTGGTACCTGCCTTTCTGATTCCCGGCTATTTGTTAACTCTCTTTGAAGGTGTTCTCACCAAGCCTGATACACTCACTACAGGGGCTACGCGCTCCCGTTCGGCTTGGCTTGATGTGATAGAAGGACGGAATCACCCCTTGAAACACGGTTATTACTGCACCCGCCAACCCGAGGACTCAGATCGCGCAAAAGGAATCACTTTCGACGATGCCCGGGAGGCTGAGCTCACATTCTTCAAAAATACATCACCCTGGTCTACATCCATTCAAAAACAACGTTTTGGGACGCGTAATCTAACAGAGAAGCTTAGTACACTCTTGTCTCAGAAAATCGACGAAAGGCAAAGCTCCACCCTTATCATTTGCCTGACGTTTACTTATGTTTCTAGACAGTCTACCACATCTTCGATCTGAACTCAAGGCCGCTATTGACCGCACCAACGCGGAACTCGCGACGCTCCCACCTCCTCTCCTGGAAGATCCATCCTCTGAGCTTTTAAATTTGGTGACCAAGTTCTGCGCATCCTTTGAAGGGTTTGTGGAGGGGATACGGGGATCTGAACGTCTGATACAGGAGAACCATAAATCATACGTCGCGTTTAAGATCGCCATTCGTCGCTCAGCTCCTGACTTTCGACCATTTGTCACAGCCATAGAATCCTCGGGTGATATTATTGATCCGTCTGAGGTCGTCGGTGATGAACCGTTGCCTGAAAATTGCATTTTGACAAGTGAACCTATATATCTGCAAGATGTGAGGGCTTATATCAACCGGTAGGTCTCCCGAAGTTTTGTTAACTTTCTATGTAATAACTCACTATCGGCAGGGCAAGAACCCGCGAATTACCAAATAATATTCCCTTTCCTGCCAAGGTTGCCCTGATTGAACGGTTTACCGCTTCTTGGGAGGCACCCATTAATGACTGCTTTCATGCAGTTTTGAACCGAGTTTTTCTGACTCTTATGGGTCTTATAACGGAACGATTTGGGCGCTTCAGTCTTCTCCAGAGCAGAGTTCGGTTAGTCGCACTGTCATGCTCAGGCTTTCAGATCATATATCAACTTTCGACAGGGCAATAATCAATGACGAAATTCATTCACATATGCGGGATACGAGGAACATGCTCGACACCATCCTGAAATTCGAGCGCTACCCTTTCACTCAAAATGATCACTATTACCAAGTATGTCGCGAGAAATTCTTAGGTCTGTTCCCCTTATAAATAGTTGACAACACTTAGTAAATCGTTTTATGATACAGCTCACTTCAGGGCAATTCGTGCCGGCATCGTCCAAGACAGCTCCTCACTCGCCAAAAATCGACGAATGGAAGGGGCAGGTGCAAATCCCTTCGTTCTTTTTCATTTTTGTGGTTTAATAAAACATCTTGACAGGTTTGATATCCGGGATGGCTCCTGGATCCCCTTTAGACCCTCAATCAGAAACAACGATATCTTCCAGCAAGGAGAAAGAAACTAAACCAACCTTCGGAAGTGGTACAAATGCCCCAGCCAAGGCACCCGGGGGTTTCGCAGGACCCAGTTTCTCGTTTGCAATGAGCACCGCTCCAGTTCAGATGTCTTCCACCTCTCACTCAGACAAATCAAGACCCGCAGCAAAGCCTTCAATAGCTACCCTCCCATTCGAGCTTGCGCCTCAAGCTAATACAACCAATACATTACAGCCTGGAGCTTCCGCTTTCACGCCCAAAACTAGAACTTCTGGTGTCTCAGACTGCTTTAACTCCATTGAGAATCAAAACCAAGCTTTAGCAGCGCTGGCTAAACTTGGAATACACGTCAAGGTCGATGATCTTCATAAGCTTGTTCCCAGTGATCCTTGGGAAGATGAATTGACTGTGGCCGCTGAGGTGCACAGTTACTTCCAGACGTCGTATAAGGTGAGTATAATAATATGGTGTCATTGTCGAAAATCTCCCTCCTCATATTGTCACACAGCGGATCATTGACAATGTGCCAATGACAATCGATAACAAGTTCTTTAGGAGTCTGGCTATGAAGATGCAATCATCACTCATTGGGGGTCTTGGAATTGGCGATACAGAGAGGGCAGCAGCTTATCTGGCCGAGGACAACTCCATCGTCTTGAAGCGGGAAGAGCTTTTGTCACGCAAAAAGCGCCTGGAGAGTGTGCGCCAAGAGCTTCTCAAATTTGGATATTGATCAGCGGAAATTTTGGATTACTTGTTACCCCAATTGATTGGGTTATAGACACAATAGTAGATGGGGGTATCCCATAATACTATCTTCTTCGGTCACGGTGGAGGTACCTACGTACTTTAATATTAGCGGATCTCGGTCACAGGATTTTTTATGTACTCTCATGTCTTGACCATAGCAATATCACAGTATGTTGGTGTAAGTATATCAGGTCATAAAGCGAAAATTGAGTCCCGGTTGAGTCCCCAATTGCTCTGCTTTGTTCAGTTCAAGTTCCTCTTTTTTTATATATCGATTTCATTATTAATTAAGTGCTCTCCATTAATTTTAAATTCTCTCTGTGAGTTGACAAATCGATAGGAATACTTCTGCACAAACCACACGTATTGATGGTATATCCAGTGCGAGAATCTTAGATATGAATCGCGAGGTATATAATGATGTCAAGATTTGGCTGGCGACATTATATACCGGGGGAGATCTTTGGCTTGGTAAATCTGCAAGTGTTACCAAAGCAGAAAATGGTATGAATTGATCGATGGATCGTAGAAGTGGAGTTTATTAGTACATTAGCGAAGCTAGGAAACCAGAAGTGCAACCCGTACAAGAAAGGTTAATATTTATGTAACCGCCCCTGATGCAATAGATAGTCTTCTTTCCTATACTGCGCAGCCCATGTTCTGATATCCAGGCGATGTTCCGTTGGTGGAGCGAATCCAAGACAAAATTCAATACAGTTGAAGCTCTAAATGAAGAGACGGTGAAAAAGCTGTGTGCGTGTCCGAACGTCCGTCGTAGCTAGTAGTAGGTACGTCACCTTGCAACATGGTCTCGAGAGCTAATATAGTACGAGCAGCTCTGCATGATCCAGTCGCCCCACGGCCTGACAAAGTTGCATTATTACTAACAAATCATAGTAGTATGAACATGGAGGTGTAATTTCGCATGTGTGTTAAGGCAGGAAGGTACACTAGAACTTTGAAAAGATACTGTCCTAAATGCCTCTTTGGTTGACGTGTTACTGAAGTATCAACTAAACCATTGCTATGTGACCGCATTCCGCCATTCAACAGCCTCATATTCACAAACATTGTGAATAATATGCATTGAGTACTTGGCAGGTGTAAGGAGCGGCGCAAACTTGAGGGTTTAGTTGTCAGTAGAGCCACTCCGTATGGAACAACTTAACTCACCGGTGCCGTTGGTCCATCCTACGTACAAAGATTGAGCTTAATGGAAGATTTTCTTATGAATGACATTAACACACCGATACCCCCACATTGACCCCAATGTGCCACTGACCCCCCTGCAGGAGGGGGAGAACTTTCAGTTGAAGAAGGGGCCGACGAGGATGCAGTTGAAGACGGGGAAGACGGGGCCGAGGGAGCCCCATTCAGACCAAAGAAAGTGAAGACGTCATTGGGTTGCTCTGGAACGGTGTGACCAACGTTTTGAGCGAGAATGGCCTGGAAATCAGGCCCGTATGATGCCCTTGAGTATCCGGGCAAAGGATCGTTTGTTATATTGCTCGTGGGGGTCTGAGAGACACCTAAGACATTGGTCCATTGTTTGATCTAGTAAATACATCAACAAGAAAATACATCGATAACTATTACAGCACGTACCTCCTCGTAAAAGTTCTGGGGATACAATGTTGTATCGCTAAGAGCAGTATGTTAGCTCCTCAGGCAGAGACGGAAATCAAAGCCAGGTAATGAGTGGCTTACATTGTCCCGTGCCACACCTGCATTTTAGGACGGGGGCCTGTGTAGCCGGGATACCCACTACGGACCAAATCTCCCTGAACAGAACCTAATAAGTTCCTAAATTGAAAATTAAACAAGTTGCGACGCTCACCCATTGTTGTGGTGTCATAATAACTTCACCCAAAGCACATGCGGTATTCCACGCATTAGGACCTTCGAAGCATCCATAGGGTACACCAGAAAACGCAGAGCCTCCCTTGAAGACATCGGGATAGGCACCTATGAGGACATTTGTCATCATGGCTCCCGAACTTGTACCTGTAACGAAGACACGGTTCGCATCTCCTCCCCAGGTGCTGATGGCATATCGAACCATCGAGACAATACCAAGAGAGTCACCTCCCGCATTATGCGTAAGAGTAGCGTTCGTGTGGACATCCCAGCATCCTCCGGCAGTGGGTGCATTGGGATAAATTACGATAATGCCATACTGGTCTGCGAGAGTGTGATACTGGGTTCCGGTGTAGTATGCTTGAGCGGTTCCACCACAGTAGTGCGCGGCAACGAGTACTGGAGGTGGGTTAGCAAGCGTGTCGGGGATGTACACGTACATCCCAACATTGGTTGGGTTCGGACCAAAGTTAGCAGTAATCTGCTGCAGGGAGGCAGCCTGCACCATGGCCGCCAGAATGGATACAATGACAAATCGGAGTAAGAGCATCGCGATGAAGATGGCAAGGACAGGGGGGGGCGGTTTTGGCGGTTGGTCTGCTGTGGCCAAGGGTCAGTACTTATAGCTTGCAGAACTCGTTTGCGATGCCAGGGCACTCATCAGCAATCCCTTTGTAGAAATTACAGACACGAATTCATGGGAAATAAGCGCATCTTCCTCGGACCTCGCAGGGCGTAGTAGGGGTTACCATTCTAAAGGGAACCTACATAATGTGTAAGGAATGTGCCTCACAGTGGAGCGGTTCGAAAATTGAATGAGATTAATTCCTAGGAAATGCCGACTAGAAGTCGTTGAGCTCAGGTGCAACAAGCTTCTCAAAAGAAAACACACGGCATAGACGTCGCAGAAAGTGATTGGGAACCAAGCTTGAGGACGTCCCTCAAATATTCTGCTTAATGGGCACATATGAGCTTCAGCCTTCAGGCCCAGCCTGCATACGAGACGAAGTTAGTAAATGACTAAATGACAGCGGCTTGCAAGTACAAAAGTTCCACGTAGGCGTCTACCAAGAGTCATGTTAAGGAGCACGTCACGGGCGCATATCACCTTACGGTTGTAGGACTTCCCTTTGACTCGGAGCATGTCCAAAATTGAATGGCAGGTGAAGTCGCATCCCAATGTGATCCCCCTGAGTTTTGGTGGGCTGACGTCTGGTTGTTGGTCTGGTGTCAGTTCCGCCCCGGGAAATGGGAAAATAGTTTCAGCAAATCGGTTGATTCACGCACATAAATCTGGAGAGCGGTGAAACACTCGAAATAGGCTTGAGCTTTAGTAACGGATTCTGCATGGAAGATTTAGAAAGCTAAGTTCAAGCCAGTTTGACATCAACAAGCCAGGTATTGGAGTCGAGACTTTATTATAATAAGTATACGGGAACCATCAAAACTTTTTATCTGGAGCCCGGTAGGATTATGTAGAGTGCATAAAATGAATTTGCGTGATGATTTTGATTGCAGGAGAGACAGAGAATGCCATGTGAATTCCACGTGCAGTCCACGTGCGATCCTAAGCCACATGGGAGCCATGTGTCATTTGGCACCGGCCTCCGTACGCCGTTCTATATGCGCATCTACAATGAGAAAACGACTAGGTAGGGCGCGCTCTCGTGACTGTCTTATTATTCATGGTGGTTTAGAAAATTGCTGATCTCAGTTGAATCATTGTCAAATTATTGTTGGAAGCTTCAGGTAAGGCTCGCTGACAGTCTGGCGGTACTTGTCATCATGACAGTATCGTGAAATATCTGTGCAATTACGTGTAAATGCAGTGGATAAATTCACGGAGGATTCGAAATAATACTGGTACGCGTTTCGCAGTCCATGCTCAAGTTGGTGATGTATCGATGCCTTACTAAATTTGATCCAGGGGATGTCACCTCTAGACGTTACACGACGTTTACAGAAACTGAGGCTGTGAGTCTGATGAAGTAACCTCCTGTAATTGACATACGAATGGTATTTTTCAATGCAGGGTCGTCGGTTAAGTGATAGTCCCTTCCGTCGCGAACTCTCTGAAGTCCTCTTGCTCAACACCAGCTGTGATTGAAATTTGATCCACGTCGGTGTCCCTAGAGAATAGGGCCGATGACAAGAGGTATGGATACAGAGCGCCCGCACAACGGTCTAGAAAAGAAACGAACATGACCCTACGCGGTGTCATCATGTATCGCCGTGGAATGCGGTGGCGGTCACAATAAAAGGAGTCTTGCCTGAGTGCTAGTGGCCCCACGTTCCCAACAGGGTAGAGTCTATACTCATGATGGTTTCGATGGCATGAAGGCTCTGAGTAATCATGTGAGCATAATTGCTTTACCTGCTTCCAAGGATCCGTAACGTTAAAATCATTTTGATCAATCTGAAGAGCTGATGGGCCCGTCAGTGTTTATATGCGTACTGTACTAAAAAATACGGGCCATCGCAGGAGGTGGACTATAGCGTTACTTCATAAACTTTCTGCAGAACTCTAGTGAGCAATCATATAGGCCTTCTCCCATGCAATGAATGATTTCATAGTCGTCTCTTTCGTGAACAGAATTTAAATAAAGCATAATGTCCATACTACATAATTGGGTATCACCTATTACATCATCTCTTTACAACCTCTCTTCCCCAGCACTCGTGCTCGCATAGCTAGCTGTACTACTTTGGCTTACTGGCATTCTTGAGTAACGAGGTCTCTTGCTTGGAGCCTTCAAACTTTTACCACGAGTTTTGTGAATTCCTCGACTCGCTCTCAAATCTCGAGAAAGTGGGCGTGCACCGCTTGAAGACGCGGAGCTGCTCGTTTCTGTCCTCCGAAGTTGAGCTAGCAACGCACAGCCGTTACTGCGGCGGGCGCGTATGCGCACTTTTTGTACATTTTCTTCGTTCGAATCTTCGTCCTCCGCATCCGACCAGCAGGTTGAGAGTGTGGAACTGCGAGACAGAGCATCGATCCCAAGGCCCAAACCCGTTCCGTGTTCGGGTTTGCCGCTTGGAGGTATTCCGAGATTACTACGAAGTATGCTGCCCTTAGTTCTCCCCAAACGGACAGTGGCGACTCGTGCTGGAGGGGGAGTAAGGATGTCTTCTAGGGGATCTCTGAGCGTCTGAACGTCATCATGGGATGGGAAGGGTATACTGCTGCGCCTGGACTGTGTAGAGTGATTAGAGGTAAGGAGATTCGGCGTGGGGCGGTTGGAGATTGCGGCCTCTGGATCCGCGCTACGGTTGCTGTTGTTGTTTGCATGGATAGAGCCACCGACGGCGTTAAGGGCATTATAAAAGTTATTCTTGAGCGTAGTTGCCCAATTTCCTGATGACATGCTTGTGGGCTCAGCACTCTTCGCATTCATCTCGGCATCCCTTGCAGCACGGAAGGTTCCGGCGGGAGGGTTCGTGGCTCCGTCGCGCCAATCCGTAGGTTTCGACAGCGAAAGATCAAGTCGTTGTGAAAATGTTCTTGACGAACCAGCATAGAGAGTGGGTGCGTGTGAGAGTTCTAACGGCTTGAAACCCAGATCCCTATTCCAAAGCATTTCTGTATCATTATCAGTTCTGGTGTCGTAGATCTCATTTGGTGGCTGCGGTCCATTCCTGCGAATAGCGAGTGGTCCCCATGGAACAGCGAGCGCGCCATCTTCGATAACGCCCATGAACCGAGGATCAGAGACACCGATCTGTGGTGTACCGACCGAAGGGTGACGAACAGGTGGAGGTGGAGCTGGTCCCACTTTATTTTGCCATTCCTCATCGCCACTTGTGTCACCTGGGGCAGAATTTGCAACCGTAAGCGGTACTACACTTGAACCACCGAGTGGTTTAGCAGGCGCAAGATGTTGGTACGGCGAAGACGTGGCCGCACTGCTAGCGTTGCCGTGTGCGGGAAGCAAATATCCGCCATCGATGGGTCCAATACCGAAGCGGTCTGAAAAAGGGTTCTGTGAAGCAAAACCAGTTTCGTCATTCTTGTCCTCGCGTATCACGTTCTCTGGGCCGATTGTAAGTCCTACGCGATGATGTTCGTCCCCTGAATTTGGGTCGCCGAAGAATGTAACATGACCCAGCCCAAATCCTAGCTCAGATATGTCGTCCCTATGTATCTCACGCCGTTTCTTGAAACAGCCAAAGAATCCTTTGGAGGGCCCACTATGAAAGGAAGCCAAGGAAATAATATCGGCATCTTCATGTTTACGCTGGCGCTGTTTGTAATACCATGAGCCCAGGGTGGATAAGAAAGCGATGAGAGAAACAGCAGCCACGACGCCAATAACAATTTCAGCTAAACGGGGCAAGCTTTCTGGATCCCTCTGAGATACAGAGGTAGATGATGCAGATGTTGGGTTTGGTGACGCAGTTGATGGAGTGAAAGGCGATGAACTGTAATAAACCATGTTAGAAGTGCTGGAGGTAATGTGTCAGATTTTACTAACGTTGATGTGGCTGTTGTCATCCCCATAAATGTCCTGGACGAGATTGACATCGCTAACGATCCTGCTAGAAGCACACTACTGGTGGAGCTCTGGTATTGGGCCTGCGAAGATGGTGATGAACTTGAGGGTTGTGTCAATGAAGTGGGCAATGGCATGGACGCCGTTACTCCGATCAACGCCGCACTTGCAATGGTGTTTGGCTGAGTGAAAAGGTCTGTGTTCGCATCCAGTGTAGGCGATTGGAAATGCAGTTGAAAAGCCGAGGTAGCCGATGCGGTAATTGGTGTCAAAGACGCCTGTCCTTCGTCCAAAGGTTGAATGGCATCGGAAGGATCAGTCGGTAGCATCATGGCCCCTCCAGGACCAAATAGAAGAGAAGATTGGTAATTTTGATCCTCGAAGTTAGTCAAGCTATCTCGAATAGCAATGTTGACATGAAGTGCAGGGACTTCGACGGGCTGTTTACGTCGATTCATAAAATTGGCGTGCCATTGCTTAACGGCAATTCCTGGGGTTTTCGCAGACATAAGCATGAAGATAGAATCGCGTCCGCACAAGATGAAAGTGAATTATTTGACGATGCAAGGAATTGACCAGAACTCCAGGTGATGTTGACGTCTCTCCTTGGCCAGCAAAGAGGTAATGAAGAGAAATACAGAAAAGTTTCACGTCTCATTGTATATAAGCTGGTCGTGAGTTTAGGCTGGTTTCAAGTCTCGGTTCAGCGGGAGGTCTCAGACGGTTGAGTGACTGTGACAAGGTCACACCATACGAACCAATACGGAAAAAAAGAAAATCAGGTGAGTACCATAGATCTATAATATACTCCCAGCTAATGAAACTTATTCTCTTTCTGCTGCAGGCTATATTAGTGTTGGTCTTGAAATCCATTTATTTATCCTTGAGACTCATGATACATAGTTACATCATAGCTCTCGAAGAGACCGGAATTCCACAGCTTGTGCCCCTGCACAAGGCGTCCTTCCTGAATAAAATGAGCCCCATCTATCAGCACAACTACCATTTAACATTTCTTGCGTCCACCTCATGGGTATTAGTTACAACTTAAGCTTAATTGCCGAAGGCGTCTAAAGGACTGTAAGCCGTAATCTGAAATTCTGAATCCACTCGCGGTCAGCTGATGAAGATGTGGAATTTCATGCAGATCTTGTGCAGGTCACAGTCTCGCTACAAATTCTGTATCGTATATTCATACTAGACTACGCCTTATATGCCGTTCAGTTCAGAGACCAACGCCAGGCGAGCAAAGGACCACTTCCTAGCTTGCTCAAGCTGAGTAATTTGCGCGCTTCACAGGGATCTGTAAGACCACCTCTCTGGGTTCATTATTGCAAACAAGTATCACATCCCGTAGAATGCCAATTTCTCACGCCGCACAAACGCGCGAGTCGGAAAAAAACTGAAATCTCGTTACAACTTATAGGTTTTTCAAGGGGTGAGTTCCTCAATGACAAAAATGGTCATGAACACATCTAAATTAACTACGTGTGGCGAAAGCGGAACAAACACAGACATCACAAGGAGACGTGCCGTCCGACGACTCACGCCCGGGTCGCGGTTGGCTTGCTTACTCATGTGCTTGGGAAAATCTAGTTCTTGAAATGAATCTTGCAGAAAGTGCTAAGTTTGCCAGTCGCCTAATGATAAATTGGTGGGAGTTCTGTCAACCATGTCCAAAATATGGCCGTTAATTCTCCCATGAACTCGATCCTCTCAAAAGTTGAAGCTGAGACCACTTGTTCAAAGTCACTCGATGTAAACGAGAAGGACTTGACGGTTATAGAAGACGTATACGTTCAAGTTGATACAAATAAAACTAATCTGCAACACGAAGAAATTTCTCTAGATCCTACGTACCCCGAAGAAGGCCCTCTTAAATGGCCATCGTAAGTGCAATTATTCAGCTCCGTTTTGTAGGTCAGCGTGGACTAACGATGCTTATAGATGGCGTAAGAATACGCTCTTGTTCATTGTGGCCATACATACCATGCAGGCCCCCTTTAGTGCCGGTATGCTCCTTGAATGTCAATGTTCTTTAGTCAACTTCATGATTTCACGTCTTTAGCGATTACCATCCCAGCGTTTATGGACCTCTCAAGAGAATTTGGAGTTGACCTCAATACAGCCACTTACTTGACGTGAGTTATTGAAAATTCCTGGGATCAATCTTATGAATTCTTACTCGTCTTCGCTCCCATTTTTTACACTTTCCAAGTTCGGCACCAATTGTTTTTCTGGCCATCATGCCAAGCATTTGGGCTCCTTTCTCGGCTCGTATTGGGCGACGCCCAATCTACCTGATATCTGCCATCGTTTCTGCAGCCTGTTCACTTGCTGGGAGCTTTTGTCACTCATACGCCACGCTCATGATCACGCGGATTATTCAAGGTTTGTCGCAGCTTATTATTTCGATCGACCTAAACGTATATATAGGGATTTTCCTGGCACCTCTCTTGTCCATCGGCGTATGTTCCATACGGGAGATGTTTTTTGCTTATGAAAGGGGTCAGAAAATCGGGTTTTGGGGTAAGAATTACGTTCTTAAGAACAACATGCGCTCATGGTTCTCTGAAAAGCTCTAATGGTTACCATCGGCGCACCGACAGGGCCTGTGGTGTAAGCCTCCTTCATTTTGTTCTGGTTTGGACTCGGATTTTCAAATTACCTAAACAAGGGTCGGATTTCTTGTGCAAGATAAAGGGTGGAGAGCAGCGTTTGTTCTGCTTGCAGCTCTTCACTTTGGAATATTTGTGGCACACCTTTTTCTGGGCCCGGAGACGTTGTTTATCGACCGTGGTAACGACACCGCCAATGTGAAACCTTCTCGGGTCAGAGATCACTGGTATCACGTAAATTTTCCCATTTATGACCGCACGCCTATACGAAAGATGGAATTCATCCATCCATTTCTCATGGCTGTGCGGCCGGTAGTTATGCTGGCTGCAATGGCTTATGCAGTTGTCTTCACATACACGAACATCTTAGTGGTTTGTGCTTTCCCACCGCTTAACACATGAACTTACATCCGAAATTACCCTTCTAGACCACTTTTGTTCCCCAGGTTCGTTTCCCGAGTAATGGGACTGAACCTGGGTACTAAATTCTTGTAGATTTTCGGAAAGAAGTTCAATCTTTCCCCGGGACAAATTGGCCTGCAGATGCTCGCGCAATTAACTGGTGCAATTTTGGGCGAGTTGCTCGCTGGGCCCGGGAGCGACGCATTCGTTAATCGGCGCGCGAAGCGAACAGGGCTCCGAGTTCCTGAGTATCGCCTACTGCTCGCCTATCCCGGGTTTATGCTCTCTATCGTTGGTCTCATCGGTAAGAATTTAAAATGCTAGAGTATTTTTGGTAAACGGCAGGTCTCATTGGGTTGCTCAGTCTGGGGTGTTCAGTTGCAAAATGCAACTCCGGAAGTATGGAATATAACACCCGTAAGTATTCACTCCCACGACACGACTTCAACGCAAATCCTTTATCCCTTTTGCACAGGACGTCGGCTCTGCCATCGCTATTTTCGGTCAACAAGTTGTAGCAACAGTGTGCACCACTTATGCAGTGGAATCCTACCTTCCCGAAGCCGCAAGCGTATCGGCCTTCATGTCATTCTTACGTCAGTTCTTTGGATTCGTAAGTCTGCCTATGCCTCCCCTTTGTTCATAAAAGTGAGGGTAGTTGCCATGCTTCAGCTTGCTCCCTTTTATGTCGGCCATGCCATCACCAATTTAGGCACAGCGAAAGTTGCAGGTCTTTTTTCTTCGATTATGGGAATAGCCATGTTAATGGTTATTGCTTGTAATATCTGGGGCCCTCAATGGCGGAAGGCTTAGTACATCCTCACCACTAACCAGGTATTATGGAGGATTGGTTGGTTGCCATTCCATGTACAATTTCATTTTTTTTCCACCTAGTTTGTAAGATATAACCTAAAAGCGGAGCTCAGACCTTCGTCGTGAGCAACATATCCAAAAGTCCTGGCGTATTCAGAGTTTGACGTTACAACAACTTCAGCGTGTTTGAAGGTGAAGCGGAAAACAATGCTAGCTAATCAGCAGCCTATACATAGCTAGGCTCTAAAATAACGTTCAAGGGTGTGGCTAGATTGCACGAGGAGACAAGTATGCGTAGGGCACGATGTAAAACAAATATCTATTATTCCTGTATCAAAGACCGAGCTCGTCTGGGTGGGGAAGCCTGTATGTATCTCCGACTGCGACGAACGTAGGCTTGGCTTTTGTAAGATCAGCGACAGTCTAATTGATGGTGGCATCCAGAATTATCTCGTTAATTTCGCAACAACAGATTAAGAGAGAAACGCTAACCTTCGTCAATGTGGACGCATTGACCTTGTCGAAGGAGGCCAAGGTCGAGTCCAGCGAGATCTCCAAACCCGCAAGAAGCTGTGAATAAAGTAAGGAAGGGTTGCTGAAATGAAACTGAAGAACTTGCTGAAGGCCCGATGCTTGAAATGAGACCCTCACGGCCCTCAGAGGCGCTAGCTGCCAGGAATTTGGCTTTCGCTACTGCCTTCTTCAAATCTTCTCCATTGATGCCTTTGGAAGTTGTCGCATTTTTGAGAGCATTTACTGCGACGCCGCCAGCCTCTTTCACGCTCTGTGGCGATGTTCCTTGGACAAGCAAGCCAAACAGAGTTGCGTCTGTGTACTGAAGCAGTACGGTTTTGGCAGAGGTGTCCGCAGGCAGCGTAGCCGAGAGAGGCGACGTGCCTGCAGACCATTTAACTGAGGGTGTCGGAGAGAGATGCGCAGCAAGGACGGCGAGTTCAGCGCTAGACTTGCCAGGCGCACCGAAACCGACAAAAATTGTATGAGGTGCTTGGCCAGCATGCTCAGAGAAAGGAACGCGAGTCTCGCCTCCATAATACGCGGTCGTCGTGGTCGTCGATGCAGTTCTCTCCACAAAAGAGCCTAGGTGCTTCTGTATGAGACGAGCGAGGGTATCTTGTGCAATCCCAGTGCCAATGACAGCAATGTTTCCTTTTCCAAAGGCTGAGTTAGCATAGGCTTGAATGTCACCGACAGTGATATGGGAGTGGGGTGCGGCAAATAGTGAGCCACCAAGGCCAGAGCGGAAAGCCAGGGCGTGTGCGAGCTCGAGGGCATGTGTGGCCGGATCAGCTCGGGCAACCGTAGATTCGGCTTCGACATTAGGTAGCACACTCTCTTCGAGCTCATAACGCGTGAAGCGCGTGGACGTGAGGATTGAGGACAGCACGTCAACAAAGTAAGCTCTGGGATAAGTATGATAAAGGGATAATAACTAGTTGAAGTAAACACGTACTCATCTCCCCGAAGGAATTCTGCGGTGTAAGACAGGTGTTCGCGCGTCAGGGAAGACGAAAGGATCCCTCCATGTAGCTCGGACTCGCGAACGGTCCTCAGTGCCGACCGTTCTACGGTGTTCTGGACGTCTTTGAGAGCATGTACTTCTTGTAATGTTTAAAGTCCACACCTTGAACCCAAAGTTTTTGAGCACATGAGCGACACCAGGTATATTTTCATATCTACTCCCGGCCTTCACCAGGAAAGTAACGGAGGATGTAGGCTGTCCGTTGTCGACTGCGGCAACTTTCAAGCCATTCGCATCGACAACCGAGGCAAAAGACCTTGTTCTCGACGCAATACCTCTTGTAGAGGTCGCTCGGGCAGCGGAGGCGAGCATGTAACTGAAACACTGGGTCAAGATGAGTTTAGAGTTGACGTTTGGGCGTTGTGGATGTCTGTGGGCTCCCGGATCAGTACTAATCGGCTTTCCGCAGTGGCGTCACCTCATCCACCACCCTCGCTGAGGCTTGTATATCACTGAGACCTATAAACGTTGTACAAGGTAAAAACTAATTGTCTGTGTGCCTACTAGTGTATAACTGAGGACGCGCAATTACCAGAGTAACTATTTAGTGTGTTCCATACGTTGGGATACTCGCAATTTGGTGGGCCTTCACATTTCGATCTTGCGCTGTCAAGTCTCACTGCATGGTGATTGTTTAAATCCTTATATATCTATTGCTCCACCCTAGATTGTACACTTCTTCGCATGCAAGTCTAATTCCAGCGGTGTACTCGAGTGTACATGGTCAAGCCAATAAATGTGGACGAGTTCTTTAAAGAACAACAAGAACGACTGGAAATGTCAGATTCAGATTGGGAGCAATATGAAGAAAGAATGTACCAGAACAGAAAGTAAGTTTCACGTCATTTACCACTATAAAGCTGATCATTGAGAACAGGAGAAAACGAGTTTATAAGAATATGGAATCGTCAACGTCTAATGCCACCCTTGATCGGCCGGAATCGGATGATTCTGTTGAGGAAACACCTGTTGAGAAGAGTGGTGATGATTGTCTAAATGTCAATCTTCAGCCATACAAAAGACAGAAGGTATCAGAGGTTGCAACAAGACCACCAGCCACCACTTTACAAGGCTCCCCGGCGCTTTTAGCCGACAATTCCCCAGAGATCGATGCGAGTGGTTCCATACAACAGGAAAGATCAGTTGGATCTAATCTACGTAGGAAAACGGTAGAAGTTTCAGGCAAACCCAACCATTGTATTCATAATCCCCCAATCCCAACGTCAAGTAACGTTACGACACCTAATGTGACACCCGTGCAAGAGCCGGCTACCACAAGCGCCAAATTCAATACGACAGACAGTATCCAAAAATTTGATGACGAATCAACTTCCAAGCCAAAGGGAAGGAAAAATTCTCACCTCAAATCTTCAGAACGAATTGCGAACCGCAAAACTTCCTTAGGTGATAATATGGCGGATACAGGCCGTGCTGACGTAAAGACAGCCTTAATCGCAAAACGGGAGACTGAGAAAGCCAAAAAGGCTCAAGATGACAAGGAAGCACGCATGACGCCTCTTCAGTACGCCGCGATCCTACAGGAGAAATGGAAGACACGTGTTTCAAGCACACCGCCAGACAAGCTGTTCTTGAAGAACAAGGTTATTTTCCTTCTTTTTGAGGAGCAGAATAAATCAACAAAGGACACTAGAATCAAACTTGATATCGTGAGCCACTAGCTATTACATTTCTTGATTAGTCTTTAGGGCGTCTACGGTTAGATTGCACGAAATGGAGGCCAAGTTGCAACGCAATACGATCCAGCCGTGGTCACCCATATCATTCCTGGCGGAAGTACTATCACGCTGAAGAAGACGCTCAAAGCACTCGGTGTGAAGTCTCTTTCTGAAATTCCACCAGACATCCATACCGTGAAGTGGGACTGGATTGTAAGCGGACTCCTCGTGCGCTAAACTGTCTTTGGCCCTTCAAGGTCTACCATTTCCCCAAGGTTGATTTTATTATGCCCAGAACGCGACGCCAGATTCAGAGGTTATGCACGAGCTTTACAAACAGAGAATGGCTCACAGGTTTCCCAAACGGTTTAATGATACGAAAGGCAAGAACAAACAAGAGGCCGAATCTTTTACTAACGAACATTCCGTCATCGAGTATGTCTCATCTATAGTATTATATTTATCTTACGACCAAGGATAACAGAGACTTCTCTGTTTACGACTCCCAAGGAGAAGATAATAACACTGCCGCGCCGTTTCCTCGAAAGATGGATGCTGCATCATCGGTCCTCACAACTATATCGATGGCATCGAACCCCCGTCCCTCAAATATGCTGGATGAAGATCCTCTGTTGCCATTTTATGCAAAAGCACGAGAGGAGGCCAAGAGTGCAGTGTGTTACTTGCATATAGAAATAGATAAACCCACTGAGCTCCTATCACAGGACGTGGATAATGAAACACAGATACCCACCCCCGTTATATTCGAAGACTTCAAAGCGTCCAGGTTGAAGGTCAGCCAGCTTCAATTAAAACGCAAGCACTTCGCTTATTACAACAACCCTATCACGTTCGGTACGTCAGGGGTTTCAGTGTGATAAAACGGGAACTCATCTCCATGGTGCCTCGCCTAACTGGGATATTATTGAAAAGGTAACCGCCCCACCTTCTCATCAAAGTATATCTTTGATCAACTACGAAACAGCTTGCAGAATTGAAAGAATTACATCGTGATATGGGTACGGATGATGATAAGTGGCGCGTCATTAGTTATCAGAAAGGTCTGTCATTTGGCACGACAAAACACGCTGCGTTCATAACTCAAAGGCACGGATAGCAATCGGAAGTCTGAAATCCCATCTTACCCGCATTAAATCCCGCGAAGAAGCCTTAAAACTGACTGGCGTCTCCGATAAAACCGCCGACAAGGTCAGGATTTTGATGGCGTGTTGCAAGTTCGTATTGCTTATCATCTTGCAGATCATGGAAATCATCCGCACCGGCGAATTACAGCGCATCAAATATACGAAAACACAGGACCTAACAGCAATGAGGATTTTCAGCGGTATATATGGTGTTGGTAAGTCATATTGCAGATTCCTAATCATTCATGGAATTTCATATGCGTTGGGTATCGCGATATATTCAGGTCCAAGCACAGCAAGAAAGTGGTATCACCAAGGTCTCAGGAGTCTCGAAGACGTTAGACAAGCTGTGTCAGATGGTGCTCACAAACTGAGCATTGCCCAAGAGGTAACGCAAACTATTGCACCACTTCTTGCCTTCGAGAAAATCTTATTCTTGGGGTTCTTCATCAGATTGGATTGAGGTTCTACGATGGTAGTATAAAAATTTGTGGCTTGGAGGTTGGTCTCACAAGGCGAGATAGACATTAATGACCGGATGCCGCGCATCGAAGCCGAAGAGATATTTTTCAAAATCAAACCAATAGGTTGGTTCGAAATGCTCCTCTGTTTTTTCACTCTTCTCATGTATTTTCCCTCCAGCACTTGGCCTAGACCCCAGACTATCCCTTGACATTATGGGAAGTTTCCGTAGGTTCGTCGAGCGCCACATGATATGCTCTCTCTGCTCATTCATTTTCGTGATGTCCTCACCCAGGGGTAAGGAAACTTGCGGGGATATTGACATACTTCTCACGCGTCCCACTGATGACGGACGGACACATGGAGGTTTGTTGAACCATACTGATCTTTCGCATGCAGCCTCTCATGTCGTTCGATCATGCATTACCAGGAATCCTTCCCCATTTGTGCAATCTCCTTCACAAACAAGGTATTCTCACTGAAGATCTGGCTGTTCCCGAAGATTGGGAGGCTCTCGAGGCCACGTACCGGGGGCTTTGTCGGAAGGATGAGTATTCTAAGCGCAGGCGAATTGGTGAGCATATGTCTAATTACGAGAGGAAAGGTAGTGATCACAAATGTGGATCGAAGACATTTTGTGTATTCCTTATGAGAGTCGTGGTGCAGCTCGAATTTATTATACGGTGAGTTTGTTTGATACTTGGGACTTCTCCGCTTGGCTGATCGTTTTGAAGGGAGACGATATCGTGAGTCACCATTCGAGTATCTTACTCGACTTATATCATTGTATGACTTCCAGTTCAACCGGTCGATTCGCCTCAAAGCGAACAAAATGAATATGAGTCTCAACCAGAGGGGTTTATTTCAAGGCGTTGTTCGTGATCCCCAAGACCGAACGAAGAAACTATGCACAGGTTCGTGACTACTCATCCTATTGTTGAAGCTTGGTAATTGAGATATTATCTAGGTTCCTTACTCTGCTCGGATTCTGAAAGGAAAATATTTGAAATTCTCGGTCAGTACATTCGACCATCCGTGTTATATCTAGCTGACGCTATCTGTAGGTGTTCCGTGGCAAAAGCCCCACGAGCGTGTCCGTGGATAATCGATAAGGCTCCATGACTATCTAATGCTCACTTATATTTCAGCCATACTTATTCAGCTACAGGACGCCGTTCCAAGTATGTATTTTGTTGTTGTAAGCCTGTTATTTACTACACTAGAATACATCTCATCCATTTTTATGTTGTTCTGATTCGACGCACTGCTGGTGGAGCTGAAGGCCCTCAGAACGAGCTTGTGAAGGGAGCAAGTGGTAGTAATGTATTGGCTTCTTGAAAGTACCTACGGTTGAAACACCGTTAAATAGCGGATCTGAGATACGGCTCTCCGTTATTTTTGAGTCACTGACAGCGCACCCTTTGCCATTGCAACTTGGGTAGTCTTGACTGCGATTGCTGAGCCAGTTCTCATGATCAAACGGATACATTAGACTTCAATTACGTTTTAGCAATGTGTATGATCTTGCCCTTGCCCCTCAATTTAGGTACCTCACCCCAGGACCAGCATTAGACGGTTGACGCCGTCCGGAGGTTGTGCCTATCCGTTCATTCACAAATGCTGGAGCAAACTCACATCCAACCTCAGCTCTCATCATCCCAAAGCTAGCACTCATCTGTGTCTCTTGCCTGGAATACGTCGATTATAAGCATTAGTGAGGTTCAAGTCCGAATGGACGAGGTCGTATTGATCTCAGCAGGTATGGTTTCAACGAATATTCATTTACTCATTCTTTCTTATTACTCCGCACAGTCACTACAACCAAGTATTCCATGGTCGCCTCATTGACCTTCCTGGTTTATGATTATTGTCTGTCAAATACAAACTTGAGTGTTATTTACTGAACCTAAGATCATGATAGTGCTCAATTTCGACGTCGAGGTTCGCCCTGTGCTTCTCACTTCCCTACACCAACTAAAAGTGAGTTACAGCTGGAATTTGTGTGGAAACTGCGATGGTCGTTTGGCAAGATGTTGTACCTTTTTGTGAGTGGAAAAAAAATAACGAAAAGTGACGTGCATCTTTTAATCCCAGAGCTACATGGTCAGAACCGTTACTTTGCCCCAGTTGCACTTTCCGTCAATATGATAGGTATCTCCCCTTGTTTGTCATCGACGTTACCCCAATACTCAAACGCTCTCGATGGAGTCTTTTTCGGTGATTTTGTCACAGCACAAGTAAATGTCTAGTGGTAAAATGTTTCGAAACATGACTTACAGGTTGATCACAGTTGTATGCATAACTCATAGCCGTAACTGCGATGTCAATTCTTATTTTGATGCAATTGTGAGCAGCTGTAGAGGTTTCATTTGGTGGCAGTGTGTATCGTAGGTTCCTCTCCGCCTCTGAGCTATGCCGTAGGATAACAGATCGATTAAATTCAGAGGACTGGCCGCATTTCTGAGCACAGAAAGTAAGCATGATCGCGCAGCTCTTTTTTGGCATAGTCCCTCTGCCCTAACATAACAACGTAGTCATCTTGCTAGCTCGAGTGTGTGAACCTGATTTTCTAAACAAAACCCTCGCTAAGCTAGCCTTAGATACATGCTGTCTACGAGTGTAATCGGAAGTTGCTCCTTATCCTTGCTTTCCTTTGCATGGTCGAAGGGGGAACTGCGTTGCTTATTGAAGGCCTTACCATGCCCCAACGTACGGAATATCACTGTGCCAGTTACTTATTTATTGATTTAGGAGACTTGTAGCTTTCTTGCATCCTTTCAACAACTTTACAAGTTGTTATGCCGATAGGATTCCCTCCTATTCATTCTTGTTCTGGCTGCCATCACTAATTTTCGAGACTATCCTTTGTCTCCTCATGTTGACTAAAACATGGAAAATATATAGAAGCGCCTCGAATACTCCTTTGTTAAACTTACTGATTCGCGATAGGTGCGCCTTTCTGCCACTGTCTCAGTTCCGGTTGCTTACCCTATGAAACGAGTATTTTATATTTCTTCTCGTAAGTCCTGACAAGAATTTAAATCATTATGTACTACATCATGAATTGAGCACCGTCTATCAGCATTTTTATTGTTCTGCTTGGCAACTGCCTCTTCTGGCTTTTGCCTCCTCGTCTTACTGTAGAATTTGGTGAAAGGCAAGTCTCCAATCGCACGCACTACAATGTCCTCAAAATATGGCTGGTTTGGTTATTTTAGCTGGGCTGTCGCTGTCGCTTCAGCCTTGGGCTGCCGCCTTCTCCTCAACATGCGGGTGCGATGTTTTCACAAGGAGACTCGCACCACGGTGCTGGAAGAAACTTCACATAATGCTACATCGTCGCCCATCCGCTTTGCAAGGGGGTCTGAGACAGTACTAACGATTTCCGGCGAATCAGACGACCAATAGCCTTTATGTGTATTAATCGCCAGCGTAAGTATATGTAATCGTTCTGAAAAAAGGCGTTATGTTGAGAAGAGCGATTGGTTGGACATGATCTGCGAGAAAAATTGCAAAGCTGCTTGTCCCGGCGCAAGTGTACCGTATTGATACGCTGGAACCTCGTGGCCAGCTCCAAATATTCTCACCTAGTACCCGAACTTCATTGAAGAAGAGCTCTCGGTGCATAACATCAACTCACATATGAGAAGGTTCCAGCATTCTTGTACATTCCAGTTAGCTGGCCGACGACAGTGAAGTTAGTGAACGGCTGAGCCTGGAACTCGGTCGTAAACTGGGACTGAATTGCGTTGACCTATAAAAACATGAGAATAAAACCAAATATAGATAAATGGAAATGTACCATAGCTTCGACACCCTGAATTTTTTTGGAGAAATGAAACTTTGAGATGTAAGGTATGAAGTGCAAGGTTTACCTGGTAATTCAAAATATAGTCGGCATCCCCATCATAGATGATCGTTCTGACCTGGGACGAAGAAGAACAATCTAGTGTGGGTGCACACTACAAACATATCGCAAAAGTGTTACACACCCCCGCTTCAATGACTGTCTGGAGTTCGAGACGCGAGTTTGTCATCCAGTCACCCGTGGAAGCAAAGTTGTCATAGACGTCGTCATTCGTTTCTGTCCAGGTGCTCTCCGACCCGATCTTTGATGTAACTGCAGAAGATGTAAGGTACGATGTAAGGTCTGGTGGGTAACTAAGCGCGGTTAACCTTAGCAAGAGACGGACAAGGTCAATTGATCTCAGGGGGCTTACGGGTCTGGGTTTGCGGTTGGGACGTAGTAGACATCCCAATTACCAGCGAGAGGAGAAAGAATCCTATAAAATAATAAATACGATTCCTAGGCCCATGAGAATGACAGAAAACTACTTGTCGTTGCAGAAAGATTGCGCGTTAGAACAAGCCGAAGTTCCACCGCCGTTATAGCAGCTCGTGATCTGAAGTTTTGTTAGTACTGCTGCTGATCAGCACAGGAATGAAAGTGCGAAAACCTGAGCTTGGCATCCACCTTTCTGGAAGAAGCTTGTGTTGGCGCTTTTGATCGTGGAGGCTGAGACAAGGGGGTGATACCGATTTGTGGACGCGTATGTTATGTAACCTTTTCGAACGTCAGAGATAGTATCAAATTTGGAATATTTTCCGTACCTGGGTACTGGCTGAGTGGGTCCTGAGATGAAGAGAGAAAAATCTAATGAGAATACAACTCATGATAATTTAAAATAATCACAGTTAGCCCATCCCCAATACCAAGGACCTTCAAGTTGATGGGGATTCCAGAGATACTTCCGCTCGCGATTGCTGCGTTCTGCTGAAGGAAATACCTGGATGTGAACTTGAATTAGTCAATTCGGCTAGAATGGAAAATAAATTTGATGGTGAACGAACGCAGCAAAAACAGGACCGTAGTGGCCTGGACGGGAATGTGGCATCAAGAGCGCCTGCCAGAGCCAGGATATTACGCACCACCATATGACTCCGTCCAGATGGCGAACTCATTTGTGATATACTTTGAGAACCTGGAATCCGCAAAAAATATTTGAAGAAAATTCCACACATCCGAGGCCGCTTCCTGGGACGTCCCCACCTCGGTCGTGCCATGCGAGAAACCTACACCAACTGGAGTGGAGACTTCATCAGCAATGCGAGACCTTCAAAACTGGTGATAGAGACCTGGCTGGTCAATGTAAAGCATGTTGGCTACTTCGTTCCATGAGTTGGGGTTGAGCGTGACACCACTGCTGTCGTTCTTTATTCGGCATGGGCCGTTCTCTTGAAACAAACCAATCATACTTGAGCTTCCTGGCTATGAGAACGGTTTCAAATTGACAAAATTCAACAACCATGAGAAGAGGCACTTACACCTCCATTCAGCCACAACGCGAGAGCTAAAGCGAACAGCATATTAGATCGACAAGATCTCCATGTCTTCATGAACGGGAAGCTCACGGGCAGAATCAGGGTCCGGGGTGCGTGCCTCAAAGAACCAGAACCTAGCATCCCAGTAAACATTTGTCGATCGGGACAATGTGATGACAATGTGAGATATTCACCAGAGACTTTCTTTCGACGTGAGATCGCCATAACTTGATAACTCGTATTAGATATTTATAATAGACCAGGGTGCACTGTCCGAAGTGTTACCCACCCTGATGCTTGAAAGATACCTGGGGTTGTCTCTATAAAGAACCATTTTTCTCAATTTGATAAAGGAGCCAAGCACTTGGAGTATATACCGCAAACGCCTGAGTTCTCCGTTACACGCAGTTTGCCCGGTGTCGTCGCAAATGACGTTAGTGGCGACGACTGGGCAGCAGATTTTGGTGCACCCGTTTTGGAACGTACGCCACCAAGGACACCATCCACAACTGGTATCTGTCCCGCAATCACATAGGTGACCTGGAAAGCCGTCACGAGCACAGTCGCAACCTTGAGAAACATGATCGCGCGACTTTCAGTCATGCAGCGCAAAGTTCTTGCTTTATCTATGTAGTTAACTGAGACAGATTAGAGAAGATTCAGGACGAGAGCATCAATGACCCGCATGCTGTTACACTTCCTTCGTGTGCGTCATGACTTAGCGACTTCAAACCATGTGCGCACCTGATTCAAATCTCTGAGCTTATCAGACGCCAGGCTTCTCATCTAATACTTGAGGTTCTGAAGTTTTAACCTGTTTCACATGTACACATTACAATAATGTATTCAGAATTAGGAAGGAGTCGATTCACATTCACACCAAGCGTGCTGATTCCAAGCCCGGGATTACTTCCAAACTTATCATAACTAGGTTGCGGAAGCATATTGTGAAAGCCTCGAACACCTGGGGCTCTGCATATGAGGCCTTCAGCAGTCTTCGACGTATATTCCAAATCAGGAGAATATATCTTGCCAGTGGTTACAATTCGTTGTAGTCGCTGGTGCTAATATCGATCCAATGTTGAGGAGATGTACTTTTTCATCCAGTAAAGAGGATACGGGCCGCCTGGGAGGAACGGGGGTCAGATGTGCCGTATTAACAAGCCAATACATGCATTAAGTATCTTTGGGTGATACTTCGGAATTTTGTTGTTTAATGGATCATGACAACCCAGCCTGGGGGAGATCCTCTGACCGTCATTGGCTTGGCAATTGGTTAATTTCGGGCCTAGGTCAGTTGAGCTGGTATATGTCAAGGCTTGTTTTGAAGACAATAACGAGGAGATGGGAAGGCGGACCAATACTCAGTTGACTACTTGGTCGCGTGAACCACTCATTTGTAGCCGGTCCGGCAAGGAAGAGCTAGATATTTGAGGCTTCTGTTTGGTTCTGTAAAGACTATGTAACTAGTTTCCTAGAAGGATGGGTTGGATGTCGCTGCTGAGCGCTAAGCGATGAGTTGGCAATCTACGTTGAAAAACGTTATCTACTCACCAGCTTGAATAGATAAATTCGGAAAATCGCAGCACTCCAATTTTGATACATATGTTTTTGAAGTCGGAGGCCATTAAACAAGGTTTGTGGAGTGTGAGGTGCGTTTCAACCTTAAGAGAGACGTTACGGTCATCGCAACGGAATATTGGAAGTTCAATCTCCGCAAGCTCCGCGACTTGGCGAGTTGAACATGCCAGTACTCGCATTGCTATAAAATACAATCTACTCTCAAAGGCATGGTTCAAACGTTCACCAACGGCGCGCTATCCATATCTTCCTTCGCATTTCAATATGTGCAATACGCGACTATTAGTAAGCCATTGAGCCAGCAAAGTATTATAAAGTGATGGAGGCTTTCCGGAGGTCCTAGAGGGATTGGAATGTTATTGAGCTCTCAGATCTCGGTGAGCGCATTTCTAGTCTATCTGTTGGTGAAGATTCAGCGTCAACAATACTGCCACTCGAGATTCGCTCCTCCATCGAGCTTGCGCCTCAGCGATGACGACAAGCCCTGGGTGGCAGCATTTGAATCAACTATAGTAATTGTTAACTAGGTGGCGCCGGATTTCTGATAAACTATAGTCAGTACCAAACTTTCAGCCTGAGAGGTGTCATGCTTGATCAACTACAAACAGTGGTGACAACTCCTATGAGGTATGAATCTGTAGTTATGTATTTTTCCCAAGAACTTTGGCCATACGGTGGACTCCCTCAGACTTAGAACTTCCGAAGCTCAAAATGAAGCGTGGCACCGGGTTTCTTGCGACAATTTATAGCCTTAGTATGTCCCGCCACGTCTCGTTTCTCCGAGGGTTTTGGCGATGAAGGCTCTTCTACTTTCCTCTTGCTCCCTCGCTGACTGTGAGCCACTACACTCCTTACCCTTTCAAGATGGAAAACACCCTCGACCACGCGTGATCAGAGGGCATCATTGGTGCTGTAGATGGATAGGCGCCACAGACTGAGTGCGTCGCCAGGCCTCAACCCTAGCTATAATAAGTTGACGGAGAATGTTGTTTGTCTAGTGACTCTTACTATCATCGCATTCTCAAATTATTCGCCAGAATTCCATGGTGCGATTTTCCTGCATATACAATGCATTGAGTGCCATCTTGCTTCTATGCGACGCATATGGCACACTTGCTGGTCAGATCCCTATTGTCGATGGGATTATTGGTGGTGTTCCTAAAACAAAGCCGGCCCCCAATACAATGCAACGACTTGCGCCTAATGTCACTACTACTCCTGGTCACCTTCGTGTCACCGAAAATTCTGGAATTTGTGGTGCGTTTATCATTCCTTTTGTGTTAAAAATAGAAATAGATTTTATACAGAAACAACGCCGGGCGTGTACCAGGCCTCTGGGTATGCACTTCCTCCGGAAGATCGGTCGTCTGTTGCTTACACCGTTGAGTGCCTTTAGTTATGGTGACCTCACATCGACGGAGAGCATTTGGTAATCGTCCAAAAACCCTTCCGGTCCTATGAAACTGCTCAGTGTTAGACATTCACCAGGTTCTGGTTTTTTGCCGCTCGAGAAGATCCTGAAAACGCTCCTTTTGTAATCTGGTTAAATGGAGGAGTGACTGTTCTAACTGCGTTGGAAAGTAGAGCCCGCCGCTAATAATTGTGAGTTAGCCCGGAAGCTCAAGCATGCTCGGACTCTTCCAGGAACACGGTACGCGTCTTTACTTTACTTCAAGTTTGGCCCTATGTACGCTGATACTCAACAATAGGCCCGTGCCGGATTACCAACGACAGCACCGATGTCACAATTAACCCTTATTCGTGGAACAATGTTGCAAATATGTGCGCTTTCATACACTTATGTTTACTAGTATGTCGTAGTGGCTAAACGGTGAACAGGCTCTACATCGACCAACCTGGTTCGTGTCCAAATTTTGGAGAAACTGAGCCCCTATTAATGCCGTAATGTCTTATCGTTTAGTCGGCACAGGATTTTCCTACGGAGATACCACTGTTTCTACTTCGGAAGAGGCCGCTGCCGATTTATGGACATTCATGCAAATTTTCTTCGCTGATTCGCGTTTCTCCAAATTTGCCAAAAATGATTTCGCCATTTGGACAGAGTCGTAAGCTCTTTGAATCCTAATTATTCAGCTGATTCGTCTTTGTTTCACCGTCAGGTATGGTGGCCACTACGGCCCTGTCACTGCTGCGTGAGAGGCACCAACGTCTTCAAACCTCACCTGCTTATGCTTCACTTTGGCCTCGGTAGTTACTTTTTACAGCAGAATGCGGTCATTGGAAACGGCAACATTTCGGGCGTGCACATCAACCTGAAGGTTCTTGGTATTGGGGATGGTCTAACAGTGAACAGATCTCAACTTTTTCCAACGATGGAGTATTCAACAAATATTCTTGAATTGTAGGATCCAATTTCTCAATACCCCAGCTATCTGCCATATTCAGCCGATAACAATTATCACCCGTTGGTAACACCTGACGTTATTGATATGGCAAACTCTACAATGTATCGGCCGTTTGGCTGCCTTGACAGGGTAATGGTTTCTTCGAACACATAACATTCCAATGGTTTTGATTCATACTTGTTCCATATAGATGACCGACTGTGCGACTTCTGGTGGTGACCCTGACACGTGTTCCCTCGCGCAGCTGATATGTAATGAGCTGATAATTGAACCACTTGCGGGTGACTACGATGTATACGACGTTCGCGCCGTCAATCCAGACCCATACCCTCCGTCAATTGACAGCTATTTGTCGAACACCACTCTCATGTGAGGATCCATGCTGTAGAATGGAAATACTCATGAAAATTTCTAGGGCACAGATCGGAGCTGAATCACAGTGGGAACAGAGCAACGAAGTAGTATATGGAAATTTCGCGGATTCTGGTGATTGGATGATCAGTACACAACCTCAGCTGGAGCAAGTTATAGACAGCGGGGTAGGCTCCTCTGCTTGCTCACCAAAATTTGCTCAGACTCTCGCAGATACGCACAATCATCTATGCCGGTGATGCGGTAAGTAATACCAAGCCCCAGTACAGTTAATTTATTCACACTACGTCACTATAGGACTTTATCGTATGCTACTTAGGACTTGAGGCTATGGCAAATACTCTAGAAACTCAATTCACAACTATGTGGCATGCGCAATCCCTGGCAAACTGGACTGTCGCAGGGGAGTTGGCAGGTGTTTATAAAAACGCTGGAAGCTTGTCTTATGTAACTATTACAAATACTCCAGTTTTTTCTTTCTAATCTGACTAACAACAGGTGCGTTTCTTCGGTGCAGGCCACGAAGTGCCGGCGTACAAATATGGTAGCCTGGGCACGGGACAGGCCGCGCTTACCATGTTCACCCAAATAATGGCCAATGAATCTCTATTGTCTACGTGATTTTGAAGGTACAAACCTTCGACTATGTTCCCGTAAAGATCTGCTTGGATTGGACAACAGACATAAAATACCTGCGGTTTATAGCGCTGTTATATCGAAGTTAAGTTATCCAAAATTAAATACTGTAGGAAGAGTCACACCGACGCAGGGCGGTGACGGCAGGAATAGATATTTTTCAAGTGGTGGTACGACGACTCAACCGAATTCACCGTTGTCGAAGATAGGGTATGGATGTCAGTGGAACCATTAAAGCTTTGGTGCTGTCGGGGACGACAGAATAAGCGTCGATCGCACGTTACGATTTGAAGCCTTGGAATTGGGCCAATTTTTTTTAGAGTCCTGACTGTTTTGAGAAACTTACCGAACTGTCCAAATTATTCACGTGCATCCATCTAATCCATCTCGCCCCTTCGCCAATCTAAGTCGAACATCCTCAGAGGGGTCATACAGTGTACAGTGGCTTCCCCCTTCTTGTTGTATCCAACATGATTTCATCGGCACAGCGTAGCTCTTGAGCGCTTGAGCTTGAGTGCTTGTTGGATGAGCGTGCGAACGGATATATGCAGAAATTATGTAATCACTTGAGTTTGATAGGGAGTCCATCCAGGAAAAGATTTCCTTCGAACTAATGTATACTATACGTCTGTCTCGGCTCTTTTCTCGTTCTTGGATTTCATAATCTCTTTGGAGTACCTCTGAGGTATAGCAGCACGACAGAAAGAGGATGGATGCTGGATTGGAGAGGAAACATATTCTTGGGGACGGGATGACTGCTTATTCCACGCCACGACGCACTGGCGGCTAGGTTCTGATGTTGGACTGTGCGTTGGATCCAGAAGGTCTGTTGCCTTAATTGTTATCTCTACCGTGAAGAAGCTAATGTTCTCAGTATGTATGTATATGATGGACTGTTATTGGAACGTATGCTGAAATATAGATACGTCTTCACATGGTGCGAAATACCGCTAACGTGAGTGACATGGGAAACTTCTGCTCCACTACTCACGGTCGCCGGCCGCGATATATAAAGGACTCGGAAAGATTATGTTTATTGCAATAGCCACTGGTGCCAGCTTCTTCGTGCGTCCACCCCTCATAACAGCCCTTTAGACTGGGATCCTCGCGACCTTGTCATCCAAAGATTATGATGCCAGCTGGATCGCCTTCTCCCAAGTACACGGAGGTGCTTTGCATTGGTTTTGGTCTTTCCGGAATTTGTTTAGGCGTGCAATTACAACGCAAGTTTGGGTTTACCGATATACACTTTTACGACAGAAACTCGAACCCTTCTGGTACCTGGTGGGCTAATCGTTACCCAGGTATTAGGGCTATATCGGTATATCGACGTAGAACTGATGTTTTGATTTTTGTGTTTCTAGGCTGTGCATGGTGAATGCTGCTCTTTCCTTTACGCATAACCTTTATATGTTTACAATGTGGTTTTAGCGATGTGGAAGTGATTTTTTATTCCTTTTCTTTTGAACCCAATCCGGGTTGGACGTGTGTATTTCCCTCTAATGTCGAGATCCGCCAGTACGCCGACCACGTCATCGATAAATACAATCTCCGGCCACGTTTGACCCTCCTTACTGAGTGTGAATCAGCGGAGTGGGACGATAACCGCCAGATTTGGACTGTCTACCTGCGAAATCTAGAAACGGGCGAAAAACACATCCATGAATGCCGACTCCTGTTCTCAGCGGTAGGCGTCCTTGTTGAACCGAAGGAACCTGATATACCCGGGAAAAAAACATTTGAAGGTCCCTTGTTTCATACTGCTAGATGGATGGATGGCGTGGACCTGAAAGACAAGAATGTAGTTGTTCTCGGAAACGGCTGTAAGTTTTTACGTTCTCCTCTACTCGCGGTCCAGTCTTACGATTAAACTCGGCAGGTTCTGCTAGCCAGATGATACCTGTGATTACGCCCTTGACGAAAAGTCTGACCCAGTTTATTCGAACGCCCCACTGGCTCCAAAAGCGCGAAAACACAGTATACAGCCTGACAACGCGTTGGGCCTGGCACAACATCCCTCTTCTTGCCCGCCTTAAACGTTTGTGGATATTCCTGGATATGGAGCTCAATGAATACAAGCTATTCCTTAATAATAAGACTGGTGTCAGGAAACGGCGTAAAACTGAAAAAGAGTCCACCAAGTTCATTTATAGTACAGCTCCAAAGAAATACCATGACATGCTAATACCTGATTGGGAAATCGCCTGCAAGGTGCCTCTTTGAATCTTCGACAAATGATACCCCTACTCACGCATATCCATAGCGTCGAATCTTCGACGCGGATTCCGCATATCTCAAGACGCTTCACGCCCCAAATATGCATCTCACGAAAGACCCTGTTATTGAAATTCTGCCGCACGGTGTACGCACAGCCACGAATACGTACCCTGCTGACGTAGTCATCATGGCGACTGGATTTCATACCAATAATGGCCTGGGCCCGCTGCGTATTCGCGGCCGTGGGGGCAAATGGCTTAATGACCATTGGAAGAAACTGGGTGGCCCCGGCGCGTACAATAGCACGGCCATCCACGGATGTAAGACATCCGTTCCCCGTATTCTGTATGCTGAAATTTGCTAGTTCCCAACTTCATGATAATATTCGGCCCCAATTCAGCTACTGGCCACAACTCAGTTATTCTCGCAATCGAGAAGTACGCGTCATAAATGTCGTGAACGTTCATATTAACAACAGTGTAATCCTTCCAGTGCGGTCAACCTCGCCCTCAAGATTACGAGGCCTATCATTCGAGGGGAGGCGACAACTGTAGAGGTCAAAGAAGACGCTGAAGAAGAGTACTCGCGACGGGTGCAAGCGGCATCCGTAGGTAAAGTGTGGAACGGTGGCTGCAATAGCGTGGGTCAAATTTCGAATGACCTCGTCATCCTCTGATATAAATACTTATCCCGGCCCCTTCGATCGAAAGTGGTACGTGAGCAGCACAGGGTGGAATGCGTCCATATACCCATGGAGCCAATTCTATTTCTGGTGGCGCTGCACTTTCCCAGTACGACGTGACTGGACATACAAGGTATGTAGCGTTCGTTGATTTTTTATATATATCCCCCATACCTGACTCGGGTGGATGTTATTGTGCAGTACAAACACTTTCCATTTCGCGTACAGAACTTATTAGTGAGGTCTGGGTTTCTCAGTCTCTTGGCTGTGAGTGTTTTGGGAGCGTTTGGGGCAGTCCAAGGCCCGGCGGAGTGGTGGGATAAGGTCTTGAGATATGGGTCAGAGTTCATTTCGAAAGGAAGTGTGTATATTGGAATTTAAGATAGCGTGTTTAGAATTGAGATTTGCGTGCTAGCTCTCTCCTTCTCGATGGTGCGCCATTGTTGGGTGAGGCATGTTCTAGGGGCTAAGGTTTTTGAAGCACAGAGCTTGTAGCCATGTTCTGTTTGCAGCAGACAGGTAGTACATCCCAATTCCGAGTCGTGAAGTCATACTGTCTTCTGCGGATGAGATAAGATCGATTGATCCATTATAGCTTCATAGTATCTTCAAATTCGAAGGCGATATATGTTATGGTACCTTTTCTATATATAATATGTAACTCAAGAAATATGATTATTATTTGACAGCAACAGGATCTAAAGCACTGGCAAAAAATCGGCTTGCTATTCGTTACCCCTTCATGGAGGCCCAGTGACCCCTATTTTAATCAGAACTACACAAAGAATTTCCCCTGCTTCACGCAAGGTCAACGCACCTAGATGGCGTGTATCTTGTGACAGCCTGAGTCCGCCCTTGTTCTCGTGTCACTGTCACCACAATTGCATTCTACGCTAGACTCGCACCAATTACAATGTGCACTGTACAGCTCCAATACTGGTCTTCTAGCGTTGACAGGCGCATTATTTCCCGGCTTGTTTTGCTACTAGGCTAGTGGCTGTCAATCCGATGAGGGAGAACAACGTTTTTCACCGGAACTGGGAGAAGGATCACCAAATCAGAAAAGTCGTTCTTAGGCCTTCTACTCTCAATATCAAATCTTGTAAATCATTCTAATGAGGCATCGCTTGCTGCATAAAAATGTACACAGCCAACCCAGCATGCCGGTGTAACAAGTTACCCTCTCAACCGAGGTTCCCCTGACTTTTTTAAAATACAGCAGTTTGGAAGGCCTTGGTTTGAAGAGCAGTTGGTGTTCTCATTGACAGAAGCTCTGCAACTGCGCATTGAAAAGTCTAGATCTCTGAAAGGGGTGAAAGAACTCGCCCTAACACCCCTAATCCCTGTATCCAACACGAACGTCTACCAACACCCCAATACTAAATATATGCTCAAAGATTTTTCGAGTTAGACTCGTCCGCGGTTTAACCCACCGGTCTTTAGATTTCGCCCGCTCCGACTGTGGCAGCTAACACGTGGTATAAGCGTGGCCTCGCCAATTGGATTCGAACGAACTAGTCCGGATCCTAGACCAAGATTTTGGCCGGGAAAGCCTATCTTCCGGAAAGAGTCTAAAGGGATGTGGCGAATCGCGGCTTCCCGGATTCGGGTTCGGTGAGATAAGCTTCAAATCCTCCTACAGTGTAAATTTACCATAAGTAGCCCTTGGGGGGGTGATGGTACGTACTAATGCTTCTGAGTCTTACCTAGGACGTGGACTTGGTTTGATAGACGGCTTCGTGTGCATCTAAATCCAGAATACTAGTACACGACTACTGCTTAGTTGGTTTTTGCCTCATTCCACGGGTGCGCCGACGTAGTATCTATATGAGTCAATTCTCTTAATCCAACTTTCCATCTAAAATGAACGCTCCACGAATAGATCCCAGCACCAAGTTATTCCGAGTCACCGGCCAAATCGAAATTCCGAAACACATGTCCCGGGTCATATATACAGATTCCCAGCCCTGCCATCGTGGGTCTACATCTAGCTTCCAGGAGCCCACGGGGAAGGTACCGGGTCCACCCCTTTGTCTCCTGTGACAATTATCCATCAGTGTCAGTACTGTCCCGCGTACCAAAATGAAACCAGGGCGTTGTACATGCATGTGATGGATGCTCCATGTGAAGAATGGAGGTCACGCTATGACGGGCCCGTTGTTTTACGGGGAGATTGTGACGAGAATAATTTTCACTTTGTCTGGACCGTGAGGCCATGATGGAACGTATAGGGCTGGGCAGCTCGGCCTTAGGGGCTTAGGTCGAGGGATGTCGTGACTAGATTCGAAGATCAGTACAAACTTTTTTCTGGAAGCTCGATAAAGGTTACTTCACGCTAATAAATACTGCTAGTGTCATCATTATCAATTGTATTTTTTCAAGGGTGCAAAGTAATAATAAAAAACCATTGCGATATAGACAGAATGACAGGAAAGGTGGAAGGAAGATTGATTACTTCAGGTTCTGGTAACGAAAGTACAATTATTCACGTGTCTTATTTTCTCGATTCTAACATATGAATCTGATTAAACCTATTCAACGAGCTGTGTTACTGCCCACATGACGAATGGGAAAACAATGTCACTAGGGGAGGAAGCAATGATGCACCTGCTTCGCATCCGTCTGTTGTCTCTGGACATTAAGGTTCCCCGTCTCGCTGTGCTTTCGCCAACTTGAACGCCAAAGTCAAATTAAATCCATGCTGTGTTGCTGCCCACATTACTTACATAACAGAAAAACAAAGTAATTAATTACATAAAGCGACAAAAACACAATGATCCACATGTTATTAGATTCGTATCTAAATTACACATGGGGATCCATCAGTACTGCCCTGCCCCCTAAATCAATACATATAATATGCTGTGCACTGCCTACACGACACATGAACAGCCCAAGCCTAATTCAATAAATTCAATAAATGAGCTCCTGAGGTTGCTTGACTTGCCATGTTGTGGTTGTCAAGGTCAGGTTGGGCTATGTGGAAGTGGGGGGGCGACTCCGCATCCTTCGAGCTAATTAAAAAAACTACGGCTGCATGCGGTGCTCAAAGTCGCCTGCCCACCTGCATATATGTGGCTATGTTTGTTCCCCTTGAGTTGGTGGCAGTTCATGGTTATTATTAATATAATATTGTGTTTTTCTCTCTGCCAGTGGGAATGCGAAAGGTGAAAGTGCGAAGTAACAAAGACAAGGGACATACACTCGAAGCTGGCAAGATGACAGACACCGTGGGGAACCGAGATCCCGTTCGTATCTAGACGACGGTTAACGTCGTTATTCGGGCTCACCCCTGTCCTGTGTCCAGCCCCAAGCGACGCGAATGTCATCCTGCGTGATTTATTCTCCTTGGGAACGGGGACTACGAGTCGGATCATGATTGGGTTTTGCATTAAAATTGTTGACGCGGAAGGCGCTGCAGGCCTAATGATCAGACTGAGTGACTGCAATATCCTGCTGTTAGATGTCCGAGTCCTGCATGCACGGGTTTCAGGAATCCAGAATTTTGGGGTATCTATAAAAATAGTGTCATGACATTACCTCAGAGTTGGCAGACTACTAACATGTGTAGACAGATTCATGTTGGCAAATATGTGGCCGAGTCGGATGTCTCTTGACATACATTGGCTCTTGAAGCTACAGCTGCGAGTCAGCTGGACCGAGGGATCATGGATCCAATCGAATACGGTCCGTCTGTATGTATTCAGTTCTGTCCAGAAGCTGGAAGTACCGTACCCCCCGGCTATATTTGACCAATAATGCAGTGTGTTTGAGATGCCTGAGAGTGGGGATTTATATTGAGTAGTAAGGTCCATGCGAGTCGAGACGGGCCCACGGGCGGGGGACTCGGAATGTATTCGATGGTCGACTCGGAACCTCCTATGTGTTACAGTTGTCCGGTGACACGTTGCTAACTTGGTGCTGGCAATAGTATTCCCTTCTTCTTCTGAATGTAGTGCTGCAACTTGCGTCTTACCGTACCGTACTGCAGCTCAGTGATAAACGGTAATTTACAAGTGCCAGTGCGAGGCCCTGACTCAGATGCTGTCGACTTGGATGCTTATGAGAAGAGAAGTTGTCAATGAAGGGACCTGGGCCTGCGCATCTGTCAGTTGTGGGGACGTCATGGTATCGCAAAGGGTTTCAGTGCTGCTTATTGCTGTGAGTGCATATGCTTTGCGTTGGAATTTGACAATGGTGATTGCGGTTGCGGGGCTCTAATTAGTGATTAGTAATCGTGTAGGTCCAGTGCTCGGTCAACTCGGGGTAGAGTGTGGCGACTCGGACTCGGATTCAGACATGTGATCTAACAGCCCAAGTTAGCCGAGTTTATATAGTCTCCCTTGACGATGTAGTTCGGTGTCACTGGTGAGATCCAGACTCGGACATTTGGCAATTATACGGGTATGTACCGTGACTGGGTATGTACTTTGAATTCACTGCTAGGTATGTTGTTCCTATCACGTATTTTAATTGCATCACGTTGTAGTTGGTTGGTTTGGGTTTGGGTTTGACGTTGAAGTTGATGTTGGTGGTGTTGGCGTGTTCGTGCCACGGGTATCGCGAAAATTTGCGAAAGTTTATCGCGTGACCTGCCAGTACTTGGGTAGGTAGATCAGGGTCTGGGTCTGGGTCGCCGTCTGACGGTCCTCATCAATGTGTCCAATATAAATTTAGAAGTCCGGACTCGGGGTGTGGTGCCTAGTCGAGAGATGTGGTAGTCTGGCATACCCGAACCAGGACCCTTCAAATTGCAAACTTCAGATGACTCGGAGGTTCTGCTTCTTAATTACCAGTAGTAAGTCTTCAATGGGTTCTTTTTTTTTCTTCTTTGTTTCTTTTTTCTTTTTTCATTCTTCATTCTTCTTCAGGGGTGCATGCATCATCAAGAATCCGAGTCAATGAACCGACGCAGCATCGGAGTCACTTGTCGAGGGAAATTTGAAAGTGTTGCTTATTCCTTTTATCTTTATCTGTATCTCCTCAGGCTGCAGAGTCCAGGCCTGGGGTATCCGTTATCTGTCATTCATTACTCAGGCTTGGTACTCAGGCTCGTCATTCGGATCCAGGTCGTTCTGATTGTAAACTTGAATATTTATTCACTGGCAATCGGCCGTCGTGCCGTCGTTGAGCTTGAGTACTACCGACCGGGCTTGAGTGCCAGCCTGTGAGTGAGTGAGTACGTGGTGTAATTAAACCTGAACTTGAATTAAATAAATGATAATGAATTTCAGGTCGTTACTGTCGTTGAATGTGACTCAGATGCCATTGAGCAGCTGCACATGCATGTGGGTCCAGGTGCTCGGGCTGCACGCGCTGCTCGGGGAGGATAAGTACTATACTATAGGTGTGATCTAAGCACAAGCACAAGCACAACTCGAAGCTCAGCTCAATGAGCCTTAGCCGAATCAAAACCAGGATGAGTGAGTCACGCTGACTTGTCTTTGGTGATCACGATGTACTTATGATGTTTAGGAGGTTCAGACGTGATAGCTAGTCTGGAATTTTGAATCGGATGTCGTGGTAATTTCAAACGGTCATACTTAGGAGCGCAGCGCAGCGCATCATTGCGTTACAGTTGACGTCGACCCGAGTAGGCGCAGTCCTTCATTAATATTGTGTATTCAATACATACATACATACATACGGTAGAAGGAGTCGACTTTGAAGCTACGTGGGAGTACACATGGACCATGGTGCCTTGGGGTATTAAAAGGTCGAAAGATGTGGTGCTACTTACCCGGGTATACTTACTACTTACTCTTCTCATGACAGGCTCTTCTCTTCTCGAGTTCTCCCGTCTCATGTTTCTCATGTTTCTCAGGCGTAGACTCTTCTCCCCCTCTTTCGTGGACATGTCTTTCTTTCCTTCTTTCCTTCTTTCTTCTTTTTTCCTTCTTCCCCCCCCTTCTTTTTCCTTCTTTTCCTTTTTCCCCCTCTCCCCCCTTTCTTCTTCATGGTGTTTTGGCGGCCCTGTGCGTTAGGCTTTAGGGGTTAGGGGTGACAGTTGATTGTGTTCTAATGTAAAAGTTGAATGTATGTACCGCAGCAGCTGTTACGGTAGTCGAAGAGAATTTAGACTTTAAGCTTCGAGTGAAGGATGGCTCGGATGTTGCTGCGGGATTACTGTACCAGGTATTTACATATCGAATCTTGCTCTGAATCCTGACGCGGACTGCACGTGATCATGATTGTTGTGGTTGTTTGGTGTTCGTTTCGTTTCGTTTCGTTTCGTTTCGTTTCGTTTCGTTTCGTTTCGTTTCGTTCTGTTCTGATTGTGGGATGGTTGTAATTGTAATTTGTATTAATTGTATTAATTGTTCGGCCGCCGTTGAGCATATTGGGCAGTGGGTGGTGGGTGGTTAATTAATACTAGGTAGTGAAGGGCCGGGGCGTGAGAGATTTGTGTGGCGAGTTCGGTCGGTCACTTCAAGGGGGTCATGATGGTGGTGGTGGTGGTTTATGCGATGCATGCACTGGCGGGTCGTAGCTGGTACGGTAGTCTAAGAGAATTTGGACTTTAAGCTTCAAGCGAAGGTGAAGGTGTCATGGCTCGGGTGTTGCTGCAGGATTAATAGGTTAGGTTGCTCTGAATCCTGACTCGGACTCGGACCGCATGTGATTTTGGTGCTTGTTTGGTATTCGTTTTTGTTCTTCGTTCTGTTCTGTTCTGATTGTGGACTGGTCTAATTGTGGACTAGTTGTGTGCTGCTTGTACTTGTACTTGTATTAAATTGTATTGATTGTATTAATTATTCGGCCGCCGTTGATCATGTTATTAATGGGCGGTGGGTTGTGGGTGGTTAATTAATGCTGGGTAGTGATGTTCTTATGAAGGGGCGGGGCGTGAGAGGGTTGTGGCGAGTGAGTTCGGGTTCGTTTGGTTGGTTGGTTGTTGGTTGTCACTTCAAGGGGGTCGTGATGGTGGTGGTGGTGGTGGTTGTTTATGCGCTGCCCGCTGCTTACCTAGGTAGCTATGGCGAGAGGACAATGGGTATCGTCGATGGTAGGCATGGAAGAACTCGAAAAAACTCGGGATTGGAAAAGAAGCTGAACTGTGATCGTTACACTGTTGCGGTGTTTTGTTGCCAATTGTTGTTGTTGCTGTTGGTGTTTTTGTTGTTGGTATCAAAGGGAGTTCGACTCGGGATAGCTAGCTACCTTGAAAGGGGGGGTATGGTTATGATGATGGAATCAGGATTAATGGTACGGCGTGAGATGAGGTGCAGGGGGTGAGTATGGGTGTTGAGATTACTTTCTGAGGTACATATGGACGGCAAATGGAGGGATGGAGGGATGGATGTCGTCGTGTGATTAATTTGCGGGGATTAATTGCGCGATTGGGTGGTGTGATGTTTGGATGCGGACTTTGGCTTGGACTCGTTGGACTCGGGGGCTATGCATGGGAAATGAGATGAAAGTGTGGTTGTTAATTAATTGATTTTCAAAGGGTGGCCGGCGCATGTTTTGGGTGTTCTTGATGAGGTGACCAGTACTTGGCCGGTGACCTGTGACTGGTGAGTACTAATCGGGAGCCGGGGATTCTGACATGCAGTTTGTGCGTGGGACGTCCGGGCTTGGGGGTTGCGTGGATGATCGGACGTGGACCTGGGATGCGGTGGTGGTGGTCACTGGTGATTAGTGATTAGCCCTATAGTATACTTAGTACTGGCGATGTCGGGCGTCCGATTAAGAATTTGAAAGGATGGGAAAGGGGTAGGTAGTGAGTTGATTCGGAAGCGGAGGCGCTTCTTTAGCTACGATAAGCTCTGAGTTGCTGACGACTCATGCGTTGGGGTTCTGGAAGGAAGGAGGTGATTCTCGTTTGAGTGATCCACGCGCGATGGGGGTATACCTGGTGAACTCAAATAAGCGTTCTGCGCCGGCCGTGGAACCGGGTGATGCACCGATAGGCCATCTATTCGGCGATGGTGGATTGCGTGGAGGCCGGTGTGGAGGGGTGTGTATATGCAGTGTGCATCGCGCGAGGGGTGCGGCAGATGCGGTGCTGTCCACCCTGGGGTGTAGGTATTAGCGCACTGCGACGCATTGGGGGGTGGACGACGCGAACGGCCTCAAGGCAGCGTGTTTGTGGGAGGGGGACACGGACCGAGGTGCGAGGGGAAGGTTAAGGTTTCGAGCCGGGAGATGGGCGGCGAGCCCGGGAACGGGGGGAGGATGTATGAGAGGAGGTGCTTCGCCCAGGGATGCCGCGGTTGGGTGGGGTGTGGTTTGTTCCCGGATGCTTCGAATTCGATAACGAGGGAGAAGAGACAGGGCGGACCCTGGACGAGGGTTGGATCAGGTGACGGGACCGGAAGGTGACTGGGGGAGCTGGGACCGCGCGTGCAGGCAGGTGATACGGGAAATGGGGATCAGAGCGAAGCTGCAGGATACCGCAGGATACCTATTAGGCATGGCAGATGCGCAGACGTGCGTGCCTTTCAGGAGCTTGGCTTCAGGAGCTTGGCTGCGACCTCGTGCGCGCGCGGAATCTCGGCGCGGGCGGTCGGCTGGGGTCGGAGCGAGAATCAGCGCCCTGGGTGGGCGTGGGAACGGGCCGCCATAACCCGTCTCAGAGTGCGACTCACGTTTTTCCAGTCCCGCCATCCCGCTCAGCGCGCCATGTCTGCCTCTGCGAGCACACCCGCCGACCCCGCCGCGACCGCATACGCAGCCCCCGCAGGCGAGCAGCCCGTGCGCCACGACGTGTGAGTGTCCCTTTTTTCGTCGCCTCGCTTTCCCAGAGAATCGAAGCCCGGGGCGTGGCGACGGTTCGCTGGGTGCTTGTTCTGGGTGCCCGTTCTGGGTCTGGCGTGGCCAGCGTGTGCTGAGGCCAGATCCGGGGACCACAGGGATCCCCGCTGCTGTCTCGTCGTGTGTCTCTCGCTCACACCATGTCCTCCAACAGAGAGTATGAGCTCACCGTCAGACAGCAGCCAAAGCAGGTGCGCTCTCGCCAGTTTTCTGGCCGCCAGCCCCGCTCACCGTCTCCCAGGCCCGCATGTGCGGAGTCGGCGGCAAGGGTGCGCCCACGTCCAGTCCCTCCCACTCCCACCTTCCCTCTAACTCTGACCTCCAGCCGACCGCCGTCCCATCGATCCGCCACCCATCGTCCAGCTCCGCGTCATCACGCCTGCAAACCCCTCCCCCGCGCCCCCGTCTGCCGCCCCAAATGGCATCCAGTCGTATCTCCAGAATCCCTACTACTTTATGTTTGCGTCCCTCGCGTCCCCAGACACCGACGAGGAGCTCCATCTCCTCAAGGACGGCAAGACCCGCTGCACCACCGGCTCCGTCGTCTCCAGCCTCTACCATCTCAAGGACTCCGAGAACGGCGGCCAGGACGCCGGCTTCTTCGTCTTTCCCGATCTGAGCGTCCGCACCGAGGGCAGCTACCGTCTCAAGCTCACCCTCTTCGAGGTCATTGGGTGCGTCCCCTCCCTTTCCGCGCGAGTCTGCCCGCGTCGAGCTCATTGTGCCCGTATGGAGCAGTGGCAATGTCCACCACTGCAAGTCTATTTTCTCCAAGCAGTTTTACGTCTACACTGCCAAGAAGTTCCCTGGCATGGAAGGTCTGTGCCCGCGTGCTGCCCTCTGCCCTCTGTCCTCACGCGTCTGCCCCCAGAATCAACCGGGCTGTCGTGTTCCCTCGCCGACCAAGGCATCAAAATCAGAATCCGCAAAGACATCCGCGTCCGCAAGCGGCCCTCGCGCGGCGACGACGACGATGACGACGATGAAGACGACGACGGGGAAGCCTACGACGACGACCGCCCCGGCGCAAAACGCCCCCGCCAGGACAGCGGCGCGGGCAAGGGCAAGCTCTCGCGCAAAAAGCGTGCCCGCATCGCCAACGGCGCCCCCGCCGACGAAACGTCCCCGCACAACGAATGGGGCGTCATCGACCCCTCCCTCACCGGCCCCGGGCCCAGCTCCAGCGCGCCCCCCGCCCCCGACTCACACCCCCCGCCGCCCCAGCACGATCCCCGCGCACACCCGCCCCCGCCCACGCCGTACCCGCACTACCCCCCGCACCCCGGCTACCAGATGCCCTACCCCCCCACGACCCCCGGCCAGCCGCCCTACCCCGACCCGCGCGGCCCCCACCCGCACGACCCCGCCTACCACCGCGACGCCTACCCGCCCCACCCGCACTACGCCCCCCAGGCATACGGCAGCCCCGCCCCACCGCCCCCGCCGCCCCCGCCCTCATGGGACCACTACCGCGCACCCAGCATGCCCCCGCAGCAGCCCCCGCCGCCCCAGTACGACTTTGCAGGCGCGCCCCCGCCGCGTCCGTATGCCCCCCCGCCGCCCCCGCCAGGCACGCCCGGGTACGCGTACGGGCACTACGACGCGCAGCAGCAGTACGCGCAGCCCCCGCCGCCGCCTCCACCCCAGCCCCAACCCCAACCCCCACCACAGCAGCAGCAGCAGCCCCCACCCCAGCCACGCAAGGACCAGGCCCCCCCGCAGCCCCCGCCCCAAAGCCAGCCGCCCCCCCAACCCCAAGGCGGCGGCGGCGGCGGCGGGCCACCCCCTCCCCAAGCACAGCCGCAACCCCAGCCCCAGGGCCAACCACAACAGCCACCCCCACCCCCACCCGCCCAGAACCCCGCCTACGCCGCGCCCTGGACACCCGCAGGCGACGCGCCGCCCCCGCCGCCCCCCGGCAGCACCGCACGCCCCCCCGCCCCCGCGCCCCCCGCGCCGTACCCCTACGCACCCGTGCACCACCAGCAGTACCAGCACCCGCAGCACCAGCACCAGTACGCGTACCCCCCGCCGCCGCCCCCGCCGCAGCAGGACTGGTATGGGTACGCGAGGGGTGCGGGGGGGTGGGGGCAGCCGCAGCCGCAGAGTCAGCCGGCTCCTCCTCCGCCACCGCCGCAGCAGCACCATCAGCCGCCGCACCAGCATCAGCACCAGCATCAGCATCACCAGCACCAGCACCAGCATCAACCACCCCCGCCCCCGCACCAGCATCAGCAGCATCCCCAGCCGGGGTATTATGACGGGCGGGCGTACCAGGGGTATCGGGACGAGCGCGCGCCTGCGCCTGCGCCTGTGCCGCCGCCGCCGCCGCCGCCGCCACCTTCTTCTTCTGCTGCTGCTGCTGCGCCGGGGTCTGCGGCATCCTCTGCGTCTGCGGGGGCGGGGGATAGGATTGAGCTGGCGCCGTTGAGGAGGACGCCGCCGCCGAGGGGGAGGGATGTGGGGCAGGGGCACAGCGGGCAGGGGCCGGGCGGGCAGGGACAGGGGCAGGGTGGACAGCCGAGTTATGCGCTGCAGAATGCGAGGTTTGAGAGGTATGGGGGGAGGGAGGATGAGAGGGCGGGTGCGGGCGTGGGTGGGAGTGGGGTGGGGAAGAAGAATCCGTTGAGTATTGGGAGTATTATTTCGGAGCATAGGGAGGAGTAGGGGGTGTTGGGTGTTGGTGTGGAGGTGGAGGTGGAGGTGAGTGCGTTTGTGGGTTGGGTTGGGATGGGATGGGATGCTGATGTGGGTTTGCTTGGGTTTGGGTTTAGGATTCTGTTGGTGGGGTGACTGTTGGTGTTGGTGTTGGTGTTTCGGTGGGTGGGATGGGATGGGGATTTGTGCGGGGGTGTGGTGGTTATGGGTGTGGTCGCCGTCACTGTCACCGTCGCTTTTGCCGTCGCCGTCGCTTTTGCCACCGTTGCAGTTATCGAGTTATGAGCTATGGTCAAGATTATTGTGGACGTGGACCCTTTTCATGGGCATGGGCTCGGATGGTGGGGCGGTCGAGTCGTTTATGGATGTGCTGCAATACCAAAATCGAAATCGAAATCGGAATCGAAATCGGAATCGAAATCGGAATTGGGGCTGGGAGCTGAAGCGATGTAGGAGCAGAAGCTGCCGACCAGAATCAAAGCCAAAACCCCGACCAGAATCAAAACCAAAGCCAAAGTTGAAACCAAAACCACAGCCATAATATTATTCAAAGCCAAAGCCAAAGTCGAAGCCAAAACCAAAACCAAAACCACAACCACAAAACCAAAACCACAACCAAAACCCAACCAGAACCGACGTCAAAACCCAACCCCAACCCAACCAAAATCAGAACCAAAACCAACCCAGAACTAAAACCAAAACCAAAACCATAACGAGAACCCGAACCCAATCCCAACCCCAATCCCACTCCCACTCCCAATCCCAATCCACACGCACACCCACAACTCAGCACTCGCACCCGCACGCACACACCCCGTATCATCCATCACCCTCACACCACCACCACCATCTCTCTCCCAGATTCCAAATATCACATCTCAAGCCTGTACTATGTCCGTCGAACCGTCTCTTTCATTCATTCGAAATCATCATGTTTTCTCGCTCCCGCTCCCGTTCCCGAGGTTTTTTTCTTTCTTTTTTTGCGTCGACGTTAACTCTTTCCTTTTTTTTCTTTTCTTTCTCCGCTCCGTCATAAATATCGTGTCTGTTTCCCTCATTGTCATTGTCGCATGGTTGACCGACTCTTAGGCTCCCCATCCCAGGCTTCACGCTTCAGGCCGCAGTGTGTTCTCTTTTTTTTTTCTTTTTCTTTTTCTTTTCTGTCTTTTCTGTCTTTTTCTTTTTCTTTTTCTTTTTCTGAGCGTTTCGTCGTGGTTCATTCTTAGTCACGGGGGTGTTTTGTAGCATGCAGATAAGGGAATACAAAGAGAAGTTTTTGCGTGATGTGAATATGTACTGTATTATGGTGAAAAGCGTTCGCGTGTGGGCACTTGATAATCACACAAAACGCGAATTGAGATGGCGTAAGTGTCTCGGTGTAAGCATCTTCCTTGCATGTCATTTAGCATGACCCACTTGGAACGTAGATTGTCCTATCTTCCTTGTATGTCATTTAGCATGACCCACCCGGAACGTAGATCGTCCTATCGCCCTCGAGGACGCGTCAGGCTGGAGTGACGCAGCCCTCCGGCATAACGTCACACTGTCACGCGTTGTCACGACCGCTCACTCAGAAGAACACTGCTATTTACACTGGGAGATCATTGCATCAGTATATTTCGACGTGCAATTGGCTATTAATTTTGCAATTTGACTCGACTACTATTCCTTGCGGCTCTGATTCATCCGCAGTGCGTGGGGATTGTGGAACTTGCTGCATCTTTTGTTGGGGTGTGTGTGTGAATGGGTTGACGGGCAAGGTATGAATATAGCTGCCAATGAGGGAGTCACCTCTGACGTAGGGTATTTGCTTGATTGAGGTACGGTTTTGAGAGCTGGGGAGAATGGTGGGCGGTGAACTCGTTACATAAACCTGGTATGTCTGCAGTTTAGGTGAATGTCGGTAGCAGGGTTGACAGGTTCATAAAGCTTGAAGCATAGGCTCTAAGGGGAGACGTGTTGAATTATGTTGAGCACGGCGCGACTCGATGTGTATTCACGGCTACGGAAACGCAGTAGCGATAAACGCCCCGCTGATCAGCACATCAGGATCATCTCTAACTTTATACCATGTCGGCATGAGGCTTGGGTGGCCTGGAAGGGGATCTTAGGAGTCCCCCTGCAGTATAAAAGGTAGACTCGCTCCCTAACCTGAGGCTCCCCAGCACTCCAACTCCCTCTTCTCCAATCTCACCTTAGAAATGTCCGAGTTCTTCAAACCCGCTCCCCTCCCCGCTACGCGGCTAGGTAGATATCGAATCCTCTCGCCTAATGCTGCCGTTCGCGTTTCTCCTTTACAGCTGGGGGGTGCGAACATTGGCGACAAGTGGGAGCAGTTTGGGATGGGTAGTATGAATAAGGAGACTTCGTTTAAGCTCCTCGATGCGTACTATGATGCGGGTGTGAGTTGTGATTGCTTGTGTTTATTTTTTGCGATCGTTGCTCACTTTGTTCCAGGGAAATTTCATCGATACTGCGAACATGTACCAAGACGAGACCTCAGAGAAATTCATCGGCGAGTGGGCGGAAAAACGCGGGATTCGGGACCAGCTCGTTATCGCTACCAAGTACGCGGGGAACTACAAACGCGGCGATGACAGCATTCCGATCAAGATGAATTACATGGGCAACAATCACAAGTCATTACATTTATCCATCGAAGCGAGTTTGAAGAAACTCCGGACGTCGTACATTGATATATTTTACTTGCACTGTGAGTCGTGAGACGCATTGTGTACTGTGTACTCTAGATTGATTGTTTTGTGTTGCGTAGGGTGGGGCTACGATGCTTCTATAGAAGAAGTCATGAGCAGTCTACATGGTCTCGTGATGGCAGGCAAGGTATTGTACTTGGTGAGTTAACCTCGATGTACATTTTCCGCATAAACTCACTGCAGCATGGCATACTCTTCCACTGCCAGGGCGTCTCGGTATGCAATTATTTTCCGATTTCTATGACACGACACTCATCTAAGAATTTGTACCAGGACACTCCTGCATGGGTAGTAGCTAAAGCCAATCAATGGGCGAAGGACCACGGAAAGACTCCATTCTCCATCTACCAGGGCAAGTGGAGCATCCTCGATAGGAGTTTCGAGCGTGATATCATTCCCATGGCAAGATCTGAAGGCCTTGCGCTCGCACCATGGTCAGTCCTTGGTGGGGGTCGCATCATGAGCGATGAAGAAGAAAAACGCCGCAAAGAGACTGGCGAGCACGGACGTAAAGTTATGGGCCCTGACTGGGAGCGCACACCCACCGAAGTCAAAGTAAGTCACAAACTCGAGGAAATCGCGAAAATAGTCGGGGCGAAGCATATTACTTCTGTGGCGATTGCGTATGTGATGCATGTGGGTTAGGTCATTATTCTGGAGAGCTCTGTGAGGTCTGATTGATTTTTCAGAAAACACCCTACGTATTCCCAATCATAGGTGGTCGGAAGGTTGAGCAACTACACGCGAACATAGAAGCTCTCGACATCGCCCTGACTCCGGAACACATCAAGGAGCTAGAAAGCGTACTGGTCTTTGAACCTGGTTTCCCGCATGATCTCATTGTGAGTACAGATATGTTTCAAAGGTTATTAGGATTGAGTTGATTTGATCTCGCTGTATCCAGGGAGACGGCACATCCGAGAATTTCCTAGTCAACAATGCAGGGCACACCGACAAATGGCAGGGCGTTCCCCCGCTCAAGCCATGAATGTCGTGTAGATCATGCAATCACCATCGTCTTGATTTTTGGGTTGTAAATGTCAGCCCCCTCATGGGATAATTGTACAAGTCATATAACATGTCTCTTGTCCCGAAGCCTCGAATTTAAAAACGTCATTTATGTGGATCCCCCATGCTTAGTCATCAAGCCACTGAACCACAGGCTAGGTATGCTGTGGCAACTAGCCAATGCTCTAAGTTGAAGAGATTAACAATCCCCTACAATTCGAGACCTACGGATTTTATCTGATTAATCACCCACTCAACTGTATTAGTAATCTTGTGCCTAAGACAAAATCCACAAAATATAATTTTGTGTGATCAAATACAGAAGGGGATTCATCATAGATTTAACATGACAAGACAGGCATTCCTATGATATAGGTACTTGCAAAATGATTAATCATAAAAATTTATATGATGCAAAATTGGCACAATCTGTTCCAACTGAAGCTGAAGGTTTTTAAATCATTTTCAATGCAATCTACACTGAATAAATTATGCAGAAGTCAACAGTGCTATGACTTCTGCATACCTTGTGCATGCCTATGAGATGCTTGGGCTCTTCAGAACCATCAGTGTTTTCCTTGACTGGGCTGGATGAGAACACTCACTCTTGATAGTCTCTTCCTTTCTCCACTATTTTTCTTGCCCTTGAATGGTCTTCATGAGGGTGGAGAGGGCAGCTTCAGAATTAAGCTCAAATACAATTCTGCTGTTTTGGAGCTTTCTTGCACTCACGAATTCTACCCCAGGGTATTTTTCACCCAGTTGTGTAGCTTTGTCAATTGTAAGGCATGACATGAGTGCAGATTACCCATGGGTTTTTCACAAGTCCATCCATGGGAAACCTGTGGGTATCCCATCCACAGATCCGGATATCTGTTTCCCACAGATCAGGCCTGGATATGGGTCTGGCCTGTGGGACTCTCAGGTATTTTGGTGGATATCCAGGGGTCACCTGACCAGCTCTGATGCCGAGTCTACACCCAGGTGGCAACTACTCACAGGGCTTGGACTCGCGAGTAACAAGTTGGCCAACGCTTGTGAATCCAACTATAGTCATAATGTAAGTGATAGTGTTCAGACATGTTGACTGACTGTTACATAACACATGCAGAAGTGGATCATGTAAAGGGTTTTTACACTTAACTGTGGTTTCCACATTTACTCAAACAGAACCATTCCAAATCAGTTCTATTAAGTGGTGTGTGGATGTTACAAGCAAGTGGTTCTGAAGAACTTAAGGTTCTTCCCACACTATAACTACTACAGTTGTGGACGCATGTGTACACAACTACAGCATAGACATAGTCTATGCATTTACTATACTTTTATATACTGGTATATACTAATATATAACATATATATTAATATATAACATATATATTAATATATAACATATATATTAAGGGAATTATAATTCCCTTACACCGTCCCCCTCAGGCCAAAACCATAGGGAGGCCAACAATGTCTTAAAACATCATGTTAAACAGATATCTTATCCATGTCTGGTGGTGGGAGATGGTGGATTCATCTCCACGTCTAGAGGATTTACATCCTCATAGATCTCTGAGGTGTCAACCCTGAGATCTTTGTTTTCAGCTATGCTAGTGCTGGTACTAGCGGCTGTTAGGCTGCTTCCAATGGACAGAGCAGCCGCAGCACCTGTAGGCGCTGCATCGGTGACTATATCGCTATAGTCAATTCATGCACCTAGCAATGCGGAGGAGGTAGCCCCCTCAGTTGCTTTACCTTTCCCTTTCAGGTCAGGTCTGATAGCAAGGGTGAATGCCTTGTGTTCCATGGCACATTGTTGTGCTGACTGCACTGCTGTACTATAGCGAAGTTTTGTGTCAACCCTTTCATAGTAGGGTTCTAGCAAGTCTGTGGCATGGATGGGGTCAATGCCCCCGTGGTGGCCCAGCAACAGTGCTATGTCTTTCTCGCTAGTGGACTGAGTGTTACCACTCCAACCAAACTTGTTCAGCACAGAGGATCTCAGATCCCCATTTCCCATGTGCCACTGAGCTCCTATGAGGCTCTCCCATTTTCCCTTCTGGGAAAATATAGCCTCGAGCATTGTCCTAAAGTCAATGCTGTCCATCTGTGGGGTGATCTTGTTGATCCAAACCCACACATTGACGTTGCTCAGGTTTAGCAATGCATCCACATCTTCCCTGATTGCAGCAGGGAGTCCTTCTGGATTGTAAATACAGAGCATGAGTGCTGACTTCAAGTTAGCAGGGGTATTGGGGTGGAAGGCAAAGCATTCCACCTGAGTATTTTCCTTGTGGCTCTTTTTGATATGAGCCATGGCTTTCTTCTGAGTGGGAGTACACTCAGTGTAAGGGAGATTGACTCCTGTCTCATATTTGTGCAATAGCAGTGGGCTATTGATGGTGCATGTGTTGTACCATGCACTTTTGGTGCACCTGTGGGGTGCAGGCACCTTGCTGAGTGGACAGGGAATCATCCCTGTCTGAGAATAAGGGGGGTCACCCATGGCGGGGGTGACCTTGTTTTGTAACTTGCGCTTCTTAAGCACACATTTCGATGGCTCCTTAGAAGGAGTCATGCAGACAGAATTTTCATCCTTGTCAGAGGATGAGCCATCCCATGGCCTATATTGCAGTACTTTGTAAAGTACTGGGGCCCCCGTTTTTAGGTCAATCGTATATGCGTGACCAGGCAGGGGCAGTGCCATTCCTGGCTTTTCAACAGGCCAGATGGGGATGTTTGTCCCCACTATTAAGTGCACCCTCGAGGGCGACCTGAGGGGCAGTGATTGAGGCAGCTCACCGCCCTCCCCTTGCAGCTGTATGTCTACAGCCGGATGTGGTGGTACAGACGACTGTGTTGCTGCCTGGGTAAAGGTCTGAGGACCCTTCTTGTGCAGCTCAGCTAGCTGCATAGTGATCTTCAAGCTGCGATTGCATCCCGTCCAAACATCATTTGTGGTCACGTGTTTTTTCTTGTGCCGTGTCTAATTTGCAGCGCATGTCGTTATACCGTTTTTCATGGTATGAGAGCTTTTCTTCAAGCTCATCTATTTTGTTAGTATACCAATGTGCAAGATCAGGGTATGCCTCGTTGTAAGAATGTGGATTTATAGTAGCATATATGCTACTATACAAAATATACAAGTCACTATGGTGACTTACTGTAGTATAGACACCGCCCATTTGGGGTGCTTGTAGATAGTGGACAACTATACAGTTGTCCACAGGTACTTAGATAAGCAGAGATCTTTTTAACTTGTACACACAACTCGCAGACACCAATATATATATTGGCTCAGTCTGTTCATGTGAAAAGTAAAGTCTTACACTTTTTGGACTGCCAATAACAATTGGTAGTACTGCGATAAACTGAAAAGATCAAATCGATCTTTTTGAGCCAAACCGATGAGTTGAACACTCGCTGGAATCCACAGAAACAGTAAACCAATGTTTACTGTTAATTCTTCTAAATCAATAGAAGAACACCACAGAGTGATGAATAGATCAATAGATCTATGGCCTTGATGAGAACTTGAAGCTGAGCATCTAGATCCGGTGAGGATCTAGATATGTCTGGAGCCACAGTGAAGGGCTCCGACAGGCTCCGACACTAGAATTGAGCCTGCCCACAACATGGACAGGCAGACAGGAATGCCAGCGAGGATCCTAAGTCCTTGTACAACTAGGCCACCTGTAGCTTCTGACTCAAGGAGTCAAAAGTGAGTATCTGTGGATCTCATGAGATTCACACAGGATGAATCAGAAATGGACGAGTTATCATCTGTTAAGAAAACAAAAAGAACTTTGACTAGGTCAAAGTTATGTTTGTCTCTCAACGAATTGAGAGAAGTCCCTGGGGGTGTGGTCACCTCACTGTCACCATCGCTTTTGCCATTGCCATCACCACTGCAGTTATTGAGCTATGGTCAAGATTACTGATGCATGGGCTCAAATGGTGTGGGGCAGTCGAGTTGTTTATGAATATGTGCTGCAACATCAAAATCAAAATCAAAACTAGGGCCAGGAGCAGAACCGACGTAGGGGCAGAAGTAGCAGTAGAATCAAAGCTGAAGCTGAAGCCAGAATCAAAGCCAAAACCAAGGCCAAAACCACAACCAGAATCAAAGCCAAAAAACCACAACCAAAACACAACCAGAGCCGACATCGAATCCCCAACCCCAATCCAACCCAACCCAAAACCAGAACTAAAACCAAAACCAAAACCTAAACCATGATGACAACCCCAATCCCACTTCCACACGCACAACTCAGCACCCACACCTGCACCCGCACGCACACACACGTATCATCACCCTCTCACCACCACCACCACCACCTCTCTCCCAGATTCCAAATCTCAAATCTCAAGCCTGTACTATGACCGTCGAACCATCTCTCTCATTCATTCGAAATCACCATGTTTTCTCACTCCCACTCCCATTTCAGGGGGGTTTTTTTTCCGCATCAACGTTACTCTTTCTTTTTTCTTTCTTTCCCTGCTCCATCATAAATATTGTGTCTGTTTCCCTCATTATCATTGTCATTGTCGCATGGTTGACCGACTCTTAGGCTCCCCATCCCAGGCTTCACGCTTTAGGCCAGTGTTCCCCCTTTTTTTCTTTTCTTCTCTTTTCTTTTCTTTTCTGTCTTTTTATTTTTCTGAGCATTTCATCATGTTCATTCGTTGTGGTTCATTCTTAGTCACAGGGTGTTTTGTAGCATGCAGATAAGGGAATACAAAGAGGATTTTTTGCATGATCTGAGTTCGTACCTAGTGTATTCTGGTGAACAGTGAATTCCTCTGTTATTTTCTTTTCTTTTCTTTTCTTTTTTCTTCTCTGTCATTGTCATTGTCATTGTCATTGTTGCATGGTTGATTGACCCTCAGGCTCCCCAGGCTTCGCGCTTCATGCTTCTGAATCAGGCCACAGTGTTCCTGTTTTTTTTTTCTTTTCCTTTCTGTCTTTTTCTGAGCGTTTGTCGTGTTCATTTGTCATGGTTCATTCTTTGTCATGGGGTATTTTGTAGCATTGCAGATAAAGGAATACAAAGAGAAGTTTTTGCATGATCTGAGTTCGTACTGTATTTTGGTGAACAGTGAAGATGTGTAATGTGGGCGCTTACAGCGCTTTGCATTACATAAGGTGTGCAGCTTTTTTTGGTTCCGTGTGAGACCTCAAAATTGCAACTGTTGTGGCTTAATGAAAACAGCAGATATCAACCTGAAATTTGGTAGAAATATTGTTAATGTACATATCTAGGGAATAGCAATATAAATTTTGGGTAAAATGGTCTCTATTTTTGTTTTGAAATTTTGCCTGTTTCCCAAAGCCTTTAGGCAGAATACTGAAGGAAGAAATGCAATACATAAAATGAAATTTTAACCTTGTTTATATGTACAAAATATCTAGTAACTATGATGGTCTCTGTGCCTCCATGCACCCTGTACAAGTTGTGGGAGCAATCTGGCTCCCAGCATGGCCTACTGCTCGTGACCATGAGTGCGGTGTAGATCATTTATTGGGAAGGGTGGGGTGGAGGTAATGTCAACCTCTGTATATGCCATGAAGGCATGTCGCTTGTAGTAGGTGTCCTGGATGGTTGGTGAAGGACATGCACCCGCTGCACGTTCCCGCTGTGTTCCCATTCGTTTATTACTGAAAATTGCACCTGTAACACCAAAAAAATGATTAGTAAAAGTACAGAATATATTTTATTCATACCTTCCATAGCATTATGGTGCTGTTTCATTCCAGAGATCCGGTGCTGGGGTGAGCCCTGTGTTGTGGAACATCATTTGCACACACTCTCGCGCTCTGTGAAGTTTTCATCATCACACTACCACACCACTAGACTACCACACCAAACCCTCAAGCCTCATAGCATCAAAGCATGTTTTAGAGGTGCATTCTAGCCAAATGGCAAGGTTTTGTGGAGTTGAGTGGGGAGGAGGAGGAGGAGGAGGGGAAGGTGGGGGAGGCAAGTGGTGGAAAGAAAGGCCAAGGGGGTGGTCCATCCACCAGAAGAAGTATCAAGGAGCATTCCATTGCCGGTAAGTGTCTTTTCTACTCACTTTCTGGTATTTACCTTCATTGTAGATCACGAAAAATGGGCTGGTGATGGTGAAAATTGTCCTGAATCTGAGCAGGAATTGGAGGGCATTGGTTTTTGTCAGATAGGAAGGGTGGCCAGGGGGTGAATGGGGGATAATAGGGCTTAAAAAGGCGAATTTTATCAGCTATTTCATGATTTAAAATGATGGAATGGTTACTTACATTTTACGTGTTGATCCTGTTTACACATTGATGATCCATGTACCATATGTGTGCGCACATGGATCCCCTGTAATCATACCATCAGCAGGCATTCTTAAACAGCTAACTTGAATGTCAATAATGGTACAAATAAATATTTTGATTGCCATCTAAACAGTACATCAATCCCACACAGCAGGAATGAAGTACTGTTTGGGTGAACATGTATGCGTGTTGAATCTCTTCCATTTGTCATTATTTGTGTATATAGCTATATTTTAAACAAAATTATGAATTATTAGAGTAAATAAATAAGAATATCCTGGACATAGAGAATATACATACATTTTGATGCGAATATTATGTATCATGTGGCCTATGGAACCTATACGTGAGCTTCAACTTGGATCCTACATATGTACCTTCCAGGATTTGGGTCGTAATAAACCCAAAGCTTCACAGCATGGCTTACGGGATGTGGATCTGGTTGCTGCTGGCAATGGAGGGTGAGTTGTTTACATGATCACACATTTGTTCTTTGTCTTTGATCATGTGCTTGTGAATCGTGTCTTCCAATGGGCTCGAAGAAATCCCCAGCCACTCTCAAAATGGCGAAGACCTGTAAAAACCTAGCCAGGAAAGCTAGTGAGGGGATAAAGGCCGTGCTTGCAGCTGAGAAATCAGATGAGGAGGGTGAGTTTCTGAGGCCGGAACAGCTCCTAGAAACAATCCAAGAAGAACAAGAGAATGCTGCGAGTACGATTGATGCTGCACAGGTTCCTCTTCCCAAAAACATAGGAAACACGGAGGTGTACAAGTATGTATCTTCAGGCTACTCTGAATCAGAAGAAGAAGCAGTCCATCCTCCCAAGGGCCGCAAAGAAGGCAGCAGTCAAGGGAAGCCGTTCAGGTTCTGATAGTGAGCAATTTTCAATTCCATGTGACCTCCACTTACATTATTTGCATTCAGTGGTTATATTTTATGTTCCTCAAGGTTATTGGACATCTATCCAAAGGGTTACCATCCCAAAGATGAACGAATGGCAGGACATCTTACAAGAAATACACCTCAATGTTGGATGCGCTGAATTCCTGCGCAAGCCTTCGCTTCAATGGAAAATCAGCAAGAAGGCCAAGCCTAGAATCATGGGACTCAAGAATGCGATGCACTGGGAGGATTTGAAGTCAGAGGTTGAGCAAGAGGAGACAAAAAAGAAGAATTCTGTCATGTCAGTGGACCTCTTGATAGATGATGAGGTAGGTGATACGTACTTAAGTTATAATCTACTGCTAACTCCATTTTGACCAGGGACTGCTATTCTTAGTACATTGAATCACTCCAGGCCCAGCTCATCATGAATTACAAACCAAGCGGGAAGAAAGGGGCTAAAGGAGTTAAGTTTACACCCTTGAACTTGGATGCAGATCCCAACGTGGCCACCCCTGATGGTCATATCGCCAGAGTGCTCCCGCCGACTCTGGCGAGCAATGACGAAGCAAGCATGTGTGAAAAATTAGCATACAACGAAATCTTGACCTACCTCACATCTTGCAAGGACTGCCCTCACATAGGAAGTTATTGTGCTAGGAAGGAAAATGGTGCACATGTATGCATCCCCAATCCCATGGTCAAAGATTGGGCCAAATTTTTGGTACGTTTTGTGCTCGTTTCATTTTGTTGTATACTCACGAGAATTACAGGGGTCTCAAGTCATAGGGGTCACCCACGAGGTGCCCCCAAAAGTACCTAAATGGGATTTCTACTACCGGGCTACTGCATGTGTCAGCAACCCTCAAAGCAAGGCTCAAGCACCCGCTGGTCCTGAAGGTGATGGGCCTGACATTCCCATCATGGTTGCTCCTGTTGGAGCCATCTCAGTTCCTAGTGGCTCTGGTGCATCCGAAGCTAACATGCTCCTGCTCTCCCTCATGCAGATGCAAATGCAGAGCATGCAGTTTATGCAGTCCATGCGTGGTGGCGCTCTACTGATACACAGTCAAGCCCCCCTCCCGTTTCCCAGCCTCGCCACACCCATCCCTGCTCAGGCACATGATCTCACTGACATTTGCTTAGATCCCACCCAGGAATACACTCCACTCGATGTATTTTTTGAGAATCTCGAGTCCAAGTATCCCTGGCGTGATTTGAATGGAATTATGCGGAAGTTGGTTGATAGGGGAATGGGAACTATTGATGAATTTACTCTGTGGAAAGAGGAAGAATTGGTTGAAAAGTTCAGGTTATTAGCTGGAGAAGTACAGTGGATCTTGAGAGAGGCAAAAACAGCACTTAAGGCTGTAGCTTGAATAATGTAGGTATAAGGGCAACCTCCAGAGGGGAGTGGGAATCCAAAGATATATAAGCTCACAGAAGACTACATACAAGGATACACACCTGGCAGATGGGAATCCAAAGAGAAAAGCCTAAGGTTCCCACTGCCAAGATAACTACCTAAAGGAGTACACAAATAAGTGCCAGGATGTACTATTATGTAACGGGGTTGGAATCCAATCCTGTTATGTAACTGGGCACTTATGCAAAGGAAAATGAAGAATGAATGCAGTGTGTTTACGTAATGGGATTGGATTCCAATCCCATTATGTAACACAAGCACTTATGTGAGTGAGAATGGATGCCAAGTTACATAATGGGATTGGAATCCAATCCCGTTATGTAATTGAGTGCTTAAGTAAGCAAACTTGAACGAAAAGATAGGGGCAAGGGAGATAATGGGGGGAAGGGAGAAGTGGGGAAGAACAGGTAGGAAGAAGAGATAATAGAGAAGTGTAGAACCACATGAAATGGGGTTCCCCTTACATCACCCCCCTTCTAGAGTGTGACGTCCCAACACACTGAGACCTACTGGAGGGACAGGTGTTTTTTGACGGAAGGTGTCAAAATCAGCAGCATGAATGCGACGAGGGGCACTGGGATGGAGGAGGTGGAAGTTGGCAATGAGGTCTGGGGCTGCTAAATCTGTCTCAGGAATCCACTCATCATGCTCATACTCATAACCCTTCCACCTGACCTTGTATTGGAGTTTCCCATGGCGGAATTGACTGTCCAAAACCTGTTCAACCTCATAATGTTCATCTTCCCCTACAAGGACTGGGGGAGGTGGGGGTCTGGAGGGGCTGGGAGGAGCTTCACCACAGGGAAGACAGGGTGGAGGCGACTCATAGACTTGGGGAGTTGAAGACAGTAAGCATTGGAGCTGACCTTGTGTTCCACTAGGAATGGATGGGCCTAGATTCCGATGTGACAATTTCTTAGAGGGGCGAGTAGTGCTAATGTCGCTTGCATCTAGGAAGACTTTGTCACCAGGAACAAAGGTAGGGGCTGGCTCACAATGATGATTATAGTATTGAGCCATATCCTCTTTTGCCTTTACAAGGGCAGCTCGGGCTTCAGACAGGGAGTCAGCCATTGGTTGTTTGAACTCATTCACAGCTTCTCTCCTAGATGGCTGCTGGTGAAGTTCAAAGCCCATGCGTGGGTGGCAACCAGAGTCAAGCATGAAGGGAGTTTCTTTTGTGGGTGAGTGAACATGGTTGTTGTACTGGAACTCTGCAAGGGGTAGGAGGTCATCTCAGTTGTCCTGTCGCTTGTTCACAAATAGGCGGAGGTATTGCTCCAGCTCTTGGTTGACATGTTCTGTCTGTGCATTGGTCTGTGGGTGGTATGCAGTGGAGGCAGCCACCTCAATACCCAGAAGTCTGTATAGCTCACGAGTGAACTCACTGACAAACTGTGTACCTCGGTCTGAAACCATGTGGAGGGGTAGGCCATGGTGTCTCCAAACATGATCCCTAAAGAGACGAGAGGCTCCCAATGCTGTAATTGTGGTCAAGGTGGGGATGAAGTGAGAACATTTGGATAAGGAGGCCACAACAACCATCACAGCATCGTACCCATGCAACTCAGGGAGTTCAACAATGAAGTCGACACTGACTGTCTCCCAATGCTGCTGAGGAACCTCCAGAGGGTGTAGTTCTCTGATAGGCAATCGATGCTGAGCCTTGGTGCACACAGCCGCCTTTGTGTAGCTACCAATGTAGCGAGACATGTGGGGCCACCAATAGTTCTGAGAGACAAGTTCCAAGGTCTTCCAATGTCCAGCATGGCCAGCAATACGAGTGTCATGATGTTGGGAGACAATTTGACATCGTAAGTCATGCTGATCAGGGACATATATCTTTCCACAGAACAGAAGTGTACCATCCCTCTCACTCCACTCTGATGACTTCACAGACTTCCCAGTAGTCTTGCAAAGTTCCTTAGCAGCATGTGCAACCGACTCCTCTAGCTCTCCCTCCTTGGTGCCATTACAAATGTCCCTCAGGATGTCACATTCTTCACCTGTAAACTCCAGTCCTTCCAGTGCACAGATGACAAAGAGTTCTGGTTGGAGAAGCACCAAATTATCATTGTCATTTGAGCCAGTGCCATGATCAGGTCAGCATGAGAGTGCATCTGACTTCCCCATTGTCTTGCCAGGACGATGGTACAGGTTGAAGTTGAACCGAGACAGATAAAGGGACCAGCGGCTTGGCGACGGTTGAGCTTTTTAGCCATGTGGAAATATTCGAGATTTTTGTGGTCTGTCCAGATCTTGACATGATGTCTTGCCCCCTCAAGGAAGTGTCGCCATTCTTCAAGGGCACGCATGATGGCAAGCATTTCCTTGTCATGGATCTCATAGTTGTGCTCAACCGGACTGAGACTCTTGGAGAAGAAGGCTATGGGGTGCCATTTGTTATCAACCTTGGACTGTTGGGAAAGAACAGCACCGGTTGCAAAATCAGAGCTATCTGCTTCGACACGATATGGGAGGTCGTCATCTGGGAATGCAAGGATGGGTGCAGATGTTACCAATCTCTTTATAGTGTCAAAGGCAGCCTGCTGTGAGGGTCCCCATGTCCAAGGAGTGTCTTTGCGAAGCAGGTCAAACATTGGACGTGCATGGTGTGAGAACTTCTCAATAAATAGATGATAGAAGTTGGCAAAACCAAGGAACGACTGCACCTCCTTCTTATTGTTAGGTGTTGGCCACTCAGCGACACCAGCAACCTTGACAGGATCCATTTCAGCTTTTCCATGAGAGATGATGAGACCTAGGTATTCAATCTTGGTCTTGTCAAAGTCGCACTTGTCAGGACACAAATAAAGCTTGTGTTCTCTGAGATGCTGTACCACTTTCCATACAACTTTATGGTGACTTTCTAGATCTTCTGAAAAGATCAGAATGTCATCCAGATAAATGCATATGACACCTTCAGCAATGAGGTCATGGAAGATGTCATTCATCATAGTCTGGAAAGTGGCAGGGCTGTTAGTGAGGCCAAAGAACATCACTAGGGGTTCAAACAGTCCCCAATTTGTCCTGAATGCCGCTTTCCACTCATCACCCTCTTTGATTCTGACATTGTTAAAGCCCCAACAAACATCAAGCTTAGTAAAGTAGTGGGCCCCTTGTAGGCTGTTGACAAGGTCAGAAATCAAAGGAAGAGGGTAGCGATTCTTGATTGTCATTGCATTCAGCACTCGATAGTCTTGGACAAACCGTAGGGCACCATCTTTCTTTTTGACAAAGAACACTGGTGAGGCCATTGGTGACTTCGACGGTCGGATGTGTCCTGTGCTCAAATTCTCCTTGAGGAATTTGTCCAATTCAGCCTGCTCTCCTGGGGAGAGGGGGTATACCTTGGGCGAGGCTCTGGGGTTGGCTCCGGGTTCTAACTTGATGGCATGATCCCATGGTTTGCATTCTGGAAGCTTGTCAAACGACTCCTTTGCAAAGACATCTTCGTAGTCAGACAGGTAGTCAGGAAGAGTGTCTGAAGGTTGGGAGTTGCGCCAGGCTGCTTCTGCAAGGCGTTGGGATGTTGTTGAAGAAGCACAAATGAACTCAGCTTGGGGAGGGAGCATAGCGACTAGAATGCAGTCACCCTCTTCTATGGCCTCATCAGATGTGCCTTCAGCCATTTCAGAATCACCCCCATACTGTTGACTCAGGAGGAGTTCTTCTTCAGCTGTTGATCCATCTGAATCATGCATGAGAATGGGGCAAGGACCAATACGGCAGGTGCGCAGTCGTAGGGCCTTCTGATGTTCTTCCTTGATGATGTTGCAACATGTATGGCACTGGGGAGGACACCGAGTCATCCGTACTTCTTGAGACTTCCAGTCAACTTCTGGGTTGTGGTCCCGAAGCCAGGTGTAGCCAAGGATCATACGTTGACACCCTAGGTGTGTAACAGCAAACACAGCTCTCTCAGAATGGTCTTTGTACCACAGAATTAGATCAACGACTTCAGTGATAGATCCAGATTCATTGGGTGAGCCATCAACATTGTACACAGGAATAGGATGAGAGAGTGGTCGTGCAGTGAGGCGGTTTTCCTTAACAAATCCCGAGTCGATAAACAAGCCAGTGGCACCAGAGTCAAGTAGAGCGCAAACCAACTTGATCTCTGCTGTGTCTGTGGTTTGAACCTCAACTGGGAGATAAAGGGAGTTTGGGCCTGGGGTGGAAGCAACAACATACTGTGCAGGAAGGTTTCATTCCCATTTTTTTACGACGGAAGCGAGTAAGAGGTCGGAAAGGAGTTAAGGGTTGTGTGTCTAGCATTTCGGTCTCCGTAGCTGAGGAATCAGGTTCTGAATCTGTATATTCATCATTTACCTGATTATACAGCAGTGGAGCGAAATGATTGGAAATTGGCAGCAGGGGCACACTATTCACCTGCTGCATGACACAAAATCCTCTTCTTCTTCCTGAGGCTCTGGACCATCCTCCTTGATAGGGCTTGCAGCTTTATGATCAGCAGATGACACCAAGTGGGTGATCCATTCCTCCTTCTCTTCTGCAGTCATGGTATGAACATCAAAGGCTTGAGGACATTCTCTAGAGAAGTGGCCTGGTTTTCTGCACCTATGGCAGACAAGAGAACTAGATTGACGACGACGAGTGGCATCTACCTCCATTGTTACTGGCTGAACAGCTGTGGTGACAGCAGGTGGGGCTAGCTGAAGTTGTTGTGCTGAGTCTGATTGGTGAGGTGGGTGTGGGTTTCTGTGGTTAAGACCAGTAGAGATGATGGTGGGGTGGGCTGAAGTGTTTGGTGTACTATGGGAAGCACTTTGAAATGCTTCATTGGCAGCATGTGCCTGTGAAATTGTCCTAGCCACTGAAAACCATTCAGAAAGGTCATCATCTGAGGGGCGTCCTTCAACCATATTTGCAATCTGACTCTGGACAGAGGGGTCTAGACTGTGATGAAATTTCATGACCAGGGAGGCTTGTTCTGTATACCCGGACTTCTCGACCAGTTCCTCGAATTCGTCGATGTAATCATCAACCGTGCGATGATTTTGATAATATTGATGAGACTCAAGCTTGGTCCTGGCAGTAGTCTCTTCATGAGGAAGGAAGAATGTTGATTTGAATGCTTTTTCAAAAGAAGCCCAAGAAGGATGAGTAGGCCTGCCAGTTTTGGTTTCCATCTCAAAGATATGTGTGGCAAATGAAGAGGCATGACCAGATTTCATGAATGACAGGGCCCAGAGGACCTTGGCATGATTGTTGGCAAATTGGGTTGGGCATAGGGCAAGGTAGAGCTTGCACGAGTTTAGGAAGGCTCGTCCTTTCTCTCTGTCACCACTGAAGTCAGCTGGAGTGGTGGGTGTTGCACATTTGTGAGTGGTGGGGGGGGAAGAGTGGCATGGTCATGAGGTTGGCGACATCATGGTTCAAGGTGTGTACTTGGACATCTGTTTGCTGGAGTTGTTGTGATAACAATTCCTTCTGCTCTCTTTCAACATGTAGGGTGGTCTCTGGGACAGCAACACGTTGGTGAAGCTCATTGTAAGCCGCTTGGAAATCAAAGGAAATAGGGTCTTCAGGGATGGGTGTAGACATAGTGGAGATAGATGGAATATAGGGTGCTATGTAGAGAGTGTACCAGAGGGGTTCTGAACTGCTATGCACCTGAAGAAGTCGATTCAGAGACAATAGCAACAGCAACCGATCCAGTAACTTGTCAGGGTTTTCTACTATAAGGGCAACCTCCAAAGGGGAGTGGAATATCACACTGAACACTGGCAGATGGGAATCAAAAGATATATAAGCTCACAGAAGACTACATACAAGGATACACACCTGGCAGATGGGAATCTGAAGAGAAAAGCCTAAGGTTCCCACTGCCAAGATAACTACCTAAAGGAGTACGCAAATAAGCGCCGGGATGTACTGTGATTATGTAATGGGGTTGGAATCCAATCCCATTACGTAATCAGGTGCTTAATTAAGCAAACTTGAACGAAAAGATAGGGGCAAGGGAGATAATGGGGGGAAGGGAGAAGTGGGGAAGAACAGGTAGGAAGAAGAGATAATAGAGAAGTGTAGAACCACATGAAATGGGGTTCCCCTTACAGTAGGTTGGCTTAGATAGCTGTCTTTTATACTGCTATTTGAAATCACACTGCTTGTCATTTTTTTTTTGAAAACAGGAAACCTTTTATTTACTACAACAGGACTACCCACATAATTGTACACTACAAAACTTGATGTACCTATTTATATGTAATTGGAATGAGAAAAACAGCCCCTCGCGTGGCGAGGGGTCACTGAACTTAGCACATTGGAAATAAAACATTTGATTCCCTCCTCATTTTTTGCCTCTAAGGTCACACAGAATGGAGCACCATTTCTTCAGAGGATCGACTTCATGTAGGAAAAGCATTCCTCAATAGGGTTGAAGTCAGGTGAGTAGGGCGGCAAATACAAGAGCTTGACACCTCTAGAATGTGCAGGGTGAATCGTTGAAATAATTAGTGATGGGTCAGTCAGCATTGTCCATGAAAGAGGCAAAACTGACCTACCTTTCTTGACACAGCTCGGCAACACCTTCCATGTGATGGATCGAACAGTTGTCCATTACAAGGACACTGTTTTTCAGTGGATAGGGATTCATAAATTTGAGTAGTCCTTGCAGGTATTCCTGGAACAGGTCTCCATCAACAGAGCCTTTGACGATATGATGGTAGATGATACCATCAAGCGTCAAGGCAGGTAATATAGAAAATCTGTGAAGCAGGTGAGTGACTAGGTGTTTCGTCAGAGCAACATTCACTCACCAGTCCCCTTGGCGAAAATAAGTCTTCATGCGGGCTCTCTGTCCTTTAGGAGCACGTCCCATGTTGCGGTAAGAAGTCAGAGTGTTGATGGCACTCTCGTCAGTGAAGACCAAATGGTCAGCTGGTTCACCAGCAATCTTGAACGAAAAATCCATGCGGTATGTGTGGCATCGTTCAAGGGCGGTTTTCAAAAGCTTGGGGAGTGATGAGTACATCTACTTGCTTATAGAAAGACGTCAGACTCACCCTTTTGGATGTGATGCCTAGCAGTTTGAGACTGCGGTGTACAGTGGAAATTGAGATATCCAGGCTGGTTACATCATTGAGTACTAGGGTGATTTCATCCAGGTAAAGATCTGGCTTCTCTTCAAGTAGTTTTAACATGTACTGTGCATATGAGGGTAAGTCTTTGCCATAGATAATAAATGTACAACTCACATCGCATGCTATTGGATTCAAAACAGGTGGCAGCCCACATCTTTGATACATATGTGGGTCCTTCATGACATCCCCGAGCTCCTTATAGAGCTGCAAGACTCTTTGGACGACGTGCAGTGACATGTTCAAGTTAAGAGCAATTTCAGTGGTCTTCAGACCCAATGTATTCTGCTGATAGACAATGAGCTCTTTGATTTCACGGCAGTAGCAGTGCCAAGTGACTTTGTTTGCTGTATCCACGTCTTCATCTGTATCATTGAGGATGTCGCAATTGTCGTCCATGCAGTGTGTTCTTGTCAAAGTGGAAGCATGTGATACCAAACTTCTGAGTACTTATCTCAGATTATCTATTCTGAAACTCCGTAAGTAACTCAGTACTCAGCTTGCAATCAGCACCTTATCTACCCATCAAGTCAAGTCATGATTCAAAATGCTGCCAGACTTGTGGGCAAGATTGGGTGAGTTCTACAGATTTGGGAGATGGGACTGATGATGGCATGGATTTCACAGAAGGTCTCAACACAAGTCGATGCACACAACGGTCGACACCCTGCAGACACCAACAAATAAACTTCCTATTTGTCTGTTTCTACCAGCTGCGTCCCACTACCCAACAAGTCAGTGTCAGCACACAAGTGTCTGTCTATAAGAGCACCAAGATGGTGCAGAGCACGCACACATATTGGAAGAGGCCTAGCAAGGCTCAAAGATGGGATAAATAGAAGGTAAGCACCTCATGTTAATCCAGATGACCCCATTTAAACTTATTTTACAGTAAACCGAAGCTGAGTCGTACTTCTCAAGGTGGAACCTATTTTTCTATGTAATGAATTTTGCTAACACTCCGGAACTTTTGAACATCGTCTTTCCTTGAGTAAAAATGTCATGAACCATGTGAGTGAAAGATACTCTATTATTTTACTACTAATTTTCTTGCTGTTACAGGTGCAACTTCTGGTAGAAAACACCCATTGATGAATGGGAACTCAGCGGGAATGTGCAGTGGGTGCACGTCCTTCACCGGCCATCCAGGACACCTACTACAAGCAACATGCCTTCATGGCATATACAGCAGTTGAAATTACCTTCACCCTGCCCTTCCCAACAAATGATCTATGCCACACTCATGGTCGTGAGCAGTAGGCTGTGCTAGGAGCCAGATTGCTCCCACAACTTGTACAGGGTGCATGGAGGCACAGAGACCATCATAGTTACTAGATATTTTGTACATATAAACAAGGTTAAAATTTCATTTTATGTATTGCATTTCTTCCTTCAGTATTCTGCCTAAAGGCTTTGGGAAACAGGCAAAATTTCAAAAGGCAATAGAGACCATTTTACCCAAAATTTATATTGCTATTCCCTAGATATGTACATTAATGATATTTCTACCAAATTTCAGGTTGATATCTGCTGTTTTCGTTGAGCCACGATGGTTGCAATTTTGAGGCCTCACACGGAACCAAAAAAAGCCGCGCGCCTTACCTAATGCAAAGCGCTGTAATAATCACAAAAAAAGCAAATTGAGATGGCGTGAGTGTCTTGGTAAGTGTCTTCCTCAGTATGTCATTTAGCCTGACCCACCCGGAACGTAGATTGTCCTACCGTCCTCAAGGAGGGTTACGCGTCAGGCTAGAATGACGCAGCCCTCCGGCACAACGTCACACTGTCACGCGTTGTCACGACGGCTCTTCACAGTGGGGGATCATTGCATCAGTATATTTCGACCTGCAATTGGCTATAAATTTTGCAATTTGACGACTACTATTCCTTGCGGCTCCGATTCATCCGCGGTGCTTGTAGATTGTGGAACTTGCTGTGGCATCTTTTGTTGGGGGGTGTGTGTGAATGGGTTGACGGGCGAGGTATGGATATAGCTACCAATGAGGGAGTCACCTCTGACGTAGGGTATTTGCTTGATTGAGGTACGGTTTTGAGTGCTGGGGAGAATGTTGGGCGATGAACTCGTTACATAACCCTGGTATGTCTGCAGTTTAGGTGAATGTCAGTAGTAGGGTTGACAGATACAAAGCTTGAAGCACAGGCTCTAATGGGATACGTGTGGAATTATGTTGAGCACGGGGCGACTCGATGTGTATTCACGGCTACGGAAACGCAGTAGCGATAAACGCCCTACTGATCAGCTCATCAGGATCATCTCTAACTTTATACCATGTCGGCATGAGGTTTAGGCGGCTGGGAGGGGTTCTTGGGACATCCCCTGCGGTATAAAATGTAGACTCGCTCCCTAACCGCCCCAGCACTCCAACTCCCTCTTCTCCATTCTCCAATCTCACCTCAGAATGTCCGAGTTCTTCAAACCCGCTCCAGTCCCCGCTACGCGGCTAGGTAGATATCGGATCCTCTCGCCCAATGCTGCCGTTCGCGTTTCTCCTTTACAGCTGGGGGGTGCGAACATTGGTGACAAGTGGGAGCAGTTTGGGATGGGTAGTATGAATAAGGAGTCTTCGTTTAAGCTCCTTGATGCGTACTATGATGCGGGTGTGAGTTGTGATTGCTTGTGGTGTCTTTTTTTGTGATCGTCGCTCACTTTGTCTTAGGGAAATTTCATCGATACTGCGAACGCCTACCAAGACGAGTCCTCAGAGGAATTCATCGGCGAGTGGGCGGAAAAGCGCGGGATTCGGGACCAGCTCGTCATCGCTACCAAATACTCGACGAACTACAAACGCGGCGATGACAGCATCCCGATCAGGATGAATTACGCAGGCAACAGCCACAAATCGTCGCATTTGTCCGTCGAGGCGAGTTTGAAGAAACTCCGGACGTCGTACATTGATATATTGTATGTGCACTGTGAGCCGTGATTCGTATTGTGTATTGTGTACTCTCCATGAATTGCCATGTGTAGGGTGGGGATACGATGCTTCTATAGAAGAAATCATGAGCAGTCTACATGGTCTCGTGATGGCAGGCAAGGTGTTGTACTTGGTGAGTTAACCTCGATATACATTTTCCGCATAAACTCACTGCAGCATGGCATACTCTTTCACTGCCAGGGCATCTCGGTATGCACTTATTTTTATTGCTATGACACACGACACTCATCTAAGAATTTTTACCAGGACACTCCTGCATGGGTAGTAGCTAAAGCCAATCAATGGGCAAGGGACCACGGAAAGACTCCATTCTCCATCTACCAGGGCAAGTGGAGCATCCTCGATAGGAGTTTCGAGCGTGATATCATTCCCATGGCAAGATCTGAAGGCCTTGCGCTCGCACCATGGGAGGTCCTTGGTGGGGGTCGCATCATGACCGACGAAGAAGAAAAGCGCCGCAAAGAGACCGGTGAGCATGGGCGGAAAATTATAAGCCCTGACTGGGAGCGCACACCTACCGAAGTTAAAGTAAGCCGCAAACTCGAGGAAATCGCGAAAGTAGTTGGGGCGAAACATATTACTTCTGTGGCGATTGCGTATGTGATGCATGTGGGTTGGGTCATTATTCTGGAGAGTTCTGAGGTCTGATTGGCTTTTAGAAAGCACCCTACGTATTCCCAATCATAGGTGGCCGGAAGGTTGAGCAACTGCACGCGAACATAGAAGCTCTCGATATCGCCCTGACTCCGGAACACATCAAGGAGCTAGAAAGCGTACTGGTCTTTGAACCTGGTTTCCCGCATGATCTCATTGTGAGTCCAGATATGTTTCAAAGGTTATTAGGATTGAGTTGATTTGATATCGCTGTATCCAGGGAGACGGCACATCCGAGAATTTCCTAGTCAACAATGCAGGGCACACCGACAAATGGCAGGGCGTTCCCCCGCTCAAGCCATGAATGTCGTGTAGGTCATGCAATCATGCCATCGCTTTGAGTTTTATGGGTTGTAAATGTCAGCCTCCTTATGGGATAATTGTACAAGTCATGTAACATGTCTCTTGTCCCGAAGCCTCGAATTTAAAAATGTTGTTTATGTGGATTCCCCATGCTTAGTCATTAAGCAACTGAACCACAGGCTAGGTATGCTATGGCAACTAGCCAATGCTCTAACACTGGAGGCAAACAACAATTTTCTGAGTCAAAAGATCTTTCAGAAAATCTTCAGAATCTGCCATGTTTCCTGAGGATTTTCTGGGGACAGAAAACTGCTAAAAAACCTATGGTTTTTAGAGAGTTTTCTGTACCCAGAAAATCTTCATGAAATTCTAGAAATGTGCCCCAGAAAATTGTACAAGAAATACTTGCCAAAACTAATGATTTTCTGATGATTTTCTGAGTCCAAGAAACTTAGAGAATATTGTGGAGGTCCACAGGTTTTTCTGCAACCAGGAAAGCTTGCAAAAATATTGCAGAAAACCATGGTTATTTAACAGTTTTCTGATCAAGGAAACTCAATAAATGAGTATTTTTTAATCAGGAAATTGTCAGGAATCAGAAAACTGTCAAATAACCACAGTTTTGTGCAAGGGTTTCTTCAAGATTTTCTGACTCAGAAAATTGTTGTTTGCCTCTGGTGTAAGTTGAAGAGATTAATAATCCCCTACAATTTGAGGCCTACAGTATCTGATTAATCACTCACTGTATTAGTAATCTTTTGACTAAGACAATCCACAAAATATAATTTTGTGTGATCAACTACAGAAGGGGATTCATCATAAATTTACCATGACAAGACAGCCTTCCTATGATATAGGTACTCACAAAATGATTAATCATAAAAATTTATATGATGCAAAATTGTCACCATCTGTTCCACCTGAAGCTGAAGGTTTTTAAATCATTTTCAATGCAATCTACACTGAATAAATTATGCAGAAGTCAACAGTGCTATGACTTCAGCATACCTTGTGCATGCCTATGAGATGCTTGGGCTCTTCAGAACCATCAGTGTTTTCCTTGACTGGGCTGGATGAGAACACTCACTCTTGATAGTCTCTTCCTTTCTCCATTATTTTTCTTGTCCTTGAATGGTCTTCATGAGGGTGGAGAGGGCAGCTTCAGAATTAAGTTCAAATACAGTTATGCTGTTTTGGAGCTTTCTTGCACTCATGAATTCTACCCCAGGGTATTTTTCACCCAGTTGTGTAGCTTTGTCAATCACATCATTCGCCTTCTGGACTGGCACAAGTTTCATTCAATCTGCTCATTGCTTTTGGTGGACGGGTCTTTGTCAACAAGTAGCTGGTGGTCGCATGTTTGGAGGCAGGTGATATTGGAAGCATGAGAAAGAGGGAGCTGGGCTGCTGTAAAACTAGTGTTTTACTTGAAGTCATGCTATCAGACTGAGCCAATCTTTATATTGGGGTCTGCATATGTGTGTGGTACAAGTTGAAGTAATTCTGATTATATAATCTACTTGTGGACAACTGTATACATGGTATCTACAAGTGCCCCTAGTGGGCAGCATCTATACAATAGCCCACAAGCCACCATTGTGGCTTGTACATTCTACAAGTAGCATATATGCTACTTGAGGATGTATATTCTTACATCCTCCCCCATAGACTGAACTTCAGGAGGTTTGGGTGATACTATGCTGATGGTGGATCAGCATTGGCAAGTGTGGGTGCAGTCATGGCAGACTGTGCTGCTACTTTGATGGTATTGTCATAGTACAGGGTGTCACTTCGATTGATGTCCATGGGATTGTCATCCACATTGGCAGCAGATGCAGGTAGTGGTGCAGGCAGTGCAGAGGGCACCATCATTGGCACATTCATAGGTGCCTTTGAGCAGGGAGGTCCTCTGCCACATCCATCACCTGACAAATTGTTGTCAGAGGTGGAGGGAGCTCCTCAGTAGCCTGGGGGGCAAGGAGATGCAGCCTTGCAAAGACATATGAAGGTCCAGCCTTTGTGGGCATCGAGAACCTGCTGTGCTACTTCATTGTAGCACAGTTTACTCTTTTTCTGAGTAAAATAGGGCTCTATATTGACTAGAGCCTGGGCAGGGTTTACCCTGGCATGAGTGCCCAACCACTGGGCAAGTTCAGCCAGGGAGGTGTCCTTGTAAGGACACTTCCACTTGAATGTCATCTTGACAGGAGCATCGAGGTGTCCTGCCACAAGCAGGATCCAGCAAGCTCTGCCCACTGGCCATGGACTGTAAATAAGTCTGTTAATTTTTGAAGAAAGATGAGACCATCTTTCTTGAGCTTAATGAGCTTAAGCCATACCCAAACATTAACATCCTCAAGGATGAGGGTGTTATCTCCATGCCTGTGGATGGCAGGCAATACTCCCTCTACTCAATTGTGTGCAATGCATCCCTTATATTGGGAGGCATGTCATGCACAATCTCGAATGCTGGCATCTGAGTTGCTACTCTGTGCTTGTGATCAGCATGCTTGATAATTGCATGCTGGGCAGCATTGCGTGACAGTGCAAATGTCATGCATGCAATTGTTGATTGCTCAATGAACTTAGAAAAAGCATTTTTATCACATTTTTTACACTAAAAATATGCTCATGCCCACAGTGTAGGTTTGTTAAGTGGGCAGGTGTCAAACCACTTGGTGGGTTGACAGGTTGTTTGCACTACACCTGGGTGTGGTGCTTTGCCCAGTGGATGGGGCAAGTATCCTGTTTGGGACACAGGGGGATCATTTATGGCAGGGGTGATCCAAGCCATCAGCGACACCAGGTAGGGTGCTGCTAGAGCCCATTTTTTTTTTACAGTGGTCTTATGACCATATGGAAATGCAGCCAAAAGGTTCATTTTTCCTTTTGAAAAATTGATGAAAAAAGCTGAGGATAAATGCTTATCCAATGGATAATCACTGGAAACAAATCAAGGTGGCCTGAGTCAGGGAATGCTTGGGACATCCTCTGGAAAGCTATCATGTTCACATTGTGTATGGACTTGTAACATGCTTATTTTATTTAATATGACCCAGATCTGTTCCAAAGCCAGACATACATGGAAAAATTAAAATGTTCATAGCATGTATTCCATATTATCACAGGATGTTTTGTGTATGCACTGGAAAAGGCCATATTGTGAACACACCCTGTGATAATGTGCAGTACATGCTATAAATATTTTTATTTTTCTATGTATGTCTGGCTTTGAAACATATCTGGCCATATTAAATAAAACAAGCATGTTACAAGTCCGTACACAATGTTAACATGATAGCTTTCCAGAGGATATCCCAAGCATTCTCCAACTCAGGACACCTTGATTTGTTTCCAGTGAATCATTCAATGAGGTAAATGGGTCATTTTTTCAAGTGAAAAATTGATCAAAGAGGCAGGGGATAAATGCTTATCCAATGGATAATCATTCTTCCCAATGGAATAAATATTCAGCCTATGGAAGAATTATTATCCATCAGATAAGCATTCCTATACAAGCTCCAGATGTCACTTCTACAACCAAATTCCATCATTTTTAATCACATGTTCACTATGCTGGAAGGTGAAGGACAACTAAGTCAAAAGGCAGGGTTGGATGATGAGCATCCTATTTGACTTGACATGCTGTTCACTGTCAAGAAGTTCAACAATATGCTATTTTGGTTTTATAGGTATGTAGTTGCTTACTTCCTGCTTTCAGTGTATGCACTAATATAAGTAGACATAACCTGCAATTCCCACTTTTAGATGCTCTCAAAGACATTCTAGAGCTGGTGACTTTTCTAGAAATGGAGACTGCCTGTTCTTTTGCCATTAAAGCTTTGGTATTGCAACAATGAACCTCTCCCCTGCCACACAACTCTCTCTCACAATCAGTTTCTGCATTGGAGACTGAATCAAACCAGCATTTGGTGAGATGATTGCCACACCTGCAAACCTGATGAGCTTAGAGGATTTCATGCAGCTGGGGCTGCCAGTGACCCACTTGATTATGGCAACCCAGGGCTGTTCACATCATCTTGTGGTTGCATACAATCCATTGAAGCCACCCTGTAAGAGAATTATAATTCCCTTAGTAGATATATACCATTAATATCAGTATATACAAGTATATAGGAAATACTGTACATGCATAGGCTATGTCTATGCTAGAGTTGTGTACATACATGTCCACAACTGTAATAGTTGTAGCGTGGGAAGAACCTTAGGTTCAGAACCACTTACTTTGTAACCATCACACACCGCTTGAATAGAACTGTTTGGAACGGTTCTACGAGCTCGTGTGATAACCACAACCTAAGTGTAAAACCCTTACACTTTTTTTGAACCCCAAGAACTAGCTTAGGCTAGATCTAAAAAGAGAGTGCAAAAGCAAACCATATGGGTTGCTAGATAAAGAAGCAAGGAGTGCTTCTTGGAATGTCTGCGAGACTCCAGGTTAGAACCAGGAGTCAGATGAGTTGCCTGTCGAGCAAAGCCAATGTGAATGAGATCGCAGATGGTGATCCAAATGATGCTTTGAAAGCAGCATCGACAACATCAATGTCCAGCATGCCTGGGGCACACCCAGGCAGTGCCAATCTGAACCAATCAACTGGCTCCGATAGGATAGAGATGGAGGGTTTAAAACCCTCCACATCATCGTGCACTAGTGCATGACAAGCAAGGGACCAAGGCCCCATACAGGAAGGAGAACCATCCAGACATGCGAGTGCAACACCCGCATGAGACACTAGAAGAGGAACACCTGGGGTACAACCCAGGCAGCAGAGTGACGAAAGCCACTCTAGCAAGATGATTGAAAATCGGCGTGTAAGCCCCAAATGACAAGCCTCAGAACGAGGCTATTCAACAGAGGAAGAATTCCTTGAGAATGAGCTCATGCAGGAAATCCTGCGAGAGACAGATGATACCCATCAACAGATATAATTTGCCTGTGAACAGAGCAAACAAGCAGCCACTATGGCTACCGAAATGCTAGTCAGACGTGATGAACACTTGAGAAAGTTCATAGAAGAGCTGCGTGTGAAGCAACACACACAAATAAAAGGGAAAAAGGCCCTATGTGGAAACAATCCCAATAGGGATTGTACGGATGAAGAGGGTGACCCGCGACCTCAAAGGGGAATGAATCCCCCTGAAGAGATACCTAGAGTTCGGAAACAAACTCAGGCAGATGACGACCATTCTGATTGGGGAGTGACACATAAAGTGCCATGAGACAGAGTGAGGGATAGGCAATCCCTCTTCGAAATTGTCACTGGACAAATTCAATCAGATGATGAAATCACCGAAATTAGCATTGTGGAAACGCAAGATGTGCTTGCAGAGCAAGCAGACCATTGGGCTGAAGCCAAATGAAAGGCTGCCAGAAGGCATTGCCGCACTCTAGAACTGAGTGTAGAACTGGTGGAACAAGCAGTTGCTGCACAATATCGTCAGGTCAATGGATCTGAGATGGAAGAAGCAGTACATACCGCTAGGATAGTGTGTAACAGATACAGCTTGTATGAATGAGTCTCAAATGCCAAACTAGCTGGTGATACACGTGCGATTCCGACAGTAGCCAGAGGAACACGTCAGGCCCCAGTGGGACCTGATGCAGATGCCCCTCAGCGAGCCCCAAGTATACGGGGCATACCAGAGAGGTACCAATTGGTACCACTCATGGAAGTCAGTTGCCAGCTGATGAACTTTAATGATCGCCCCAACCACACGGATGGGATAGCAATGATGGTGCGCAACACGCTCCATGAGAACCAACATGTGAGTGCCAAAAAATCTGCCTTTGCAAAGGCAGGGATAAAGTTACCACACCCTGAGCCTTATGGGGGAAGTGCCAATCTCGAAGAGTTTGAGACGTTCATCGCAGGAATACTGTGATCGATGGTTAAACATGAATAACCTGCTCGCACCATCTGAGACTAAAGCTCAGATAGGGTACGTAGGCACTCGCCTTAAAGACAAGGTGTTCGAGTGGTTCACTCAGATGGTAGAACAATGGGATTGAGAGATCTGTGACTGGACCCTCAAGTCTGTAGTCACTGCTTTACACATTGGAGACATGACACAAAATGTACCTAGAGAAAAGCGTGGGAAAATTGTGCGAAAAGATCGAATTTTGACACCATTTGTATGGTAGGAAAATTGAAAACATGGTGTGTTTTTGGTCAATATTTGTTTGGGGTGCAGATGTTGAACAAAGTTAGGATTTGATTGGGGTGGAAATTAGGAAATTGCCTCAGATTTGTGCCCCACACAATTTAGGACATTTTTGTTCATTTTATCAAGATTTTCACACCCAAGCATTTTGTAAACAAAGTACCAATTTTCCCAGGGATAAAATCAAGAACAAAGGGAAAATTGCTTCCAATTTTCCTGCAATTTCCCCTTTGTTCTTGATTTTCTCCCTGGGAAAATTGGAGGTTTGCTTACAAAATGCTTGGGTGTGACAATTGTGATAAAACTAACAAAAATGCCTGGAATTGTGTGGGGCACAAATCTGAGGCAAATTCCTAATTTTCACCCCAAACAAATCCTAACTTTGTTCAACATCTGCACCCCAAACAAATGTTGACCAAAAACACACCATGTTTTCAAATTCCCACCATACAAATGGTGTCAAAATTCGATCTTTTTGCACAATTTTCCCATGCTTTTCTCTAGGTACATTTTGTATCATGTCTCCAGTGACAGCAGCAATTCCTACATACTTTGACGCATGGACAAGCATCAAACAAATTTGACTCCTTAGAGCAAGGAAGTCGTACTGTGGATGAAATCTTCTGTGATATTCTAAAATACTCGGCGCACATGATAATGCTGCCAGACAAGTATTCTATGAATAAATGATTCTTAGCTGTGCTAAGAACATCTTTGAGGATAGAAGTTCTCAAACAGGGATACACCCCGGAGACTCACTCCCTAGAGGAGTTGTCACATGAGGCTTGAGTAATTGAGTCAGCATCCCATTATGACTATGGCACGCGAGTGAGTACTACTGCAGCTAGCGGTAGTACGACAACGAAAAAGAATCAGGCTGTGAAGTCACAGCCTAGCACGAGTAAAGTGCAGCTGGGTAAACCAGCATACAAGCCATGAGCTGCACCTGTGGTACCAGTAGCCACTGCTGGAAACAAAGCAGTGGCGAATAATGCCCCGAGACAGGGTGTGGCTGGAATAGGGAAAGCACGTACATCAGATGTATGCTGCTACAAATGTGGCCCGTTTGGCCACATAAAGCCTAATTGCCCCAAATTACGGGACAAGCTGTGCATTGCGGGCGTGCGTGTTAGGGTGCTGGATCAGATGCCTGGTTGGGTTGGGTCAGAACTCTCCTTGACTGAAATCGGGGTCGCAATATTTGGAAATGCGTGGGGATGAGTTGGAAGTTGGAGATCCGAAGACTGATCTATATGGGTGTTGGCTTCAACTTATGGGTTGCGCCCTCTTGGATTTCTAGTACCCTGGTATTTTGGATTTGAGACCGGACGGATATATTGGAGTTCCGATGATCGGGTCTATTTGGAAAGGATCAGTGACAGATTGGAGAAAATCGGAATAAGGACTGAAAGGCTCAAGGCTCATTATGGATGAGAATGATGTCACGGGTTGTAGTGGGGTAACGAGTTTTAATGAGTTATAGTGAAGTGCAATGAAGATGTAATAGAGATGTATCGAAGATGTAACAAGATATAATGAGGTATAATGAAGAAAGAGATATAACAACAAAAGAAAGAAGATGTATATGCTAAGGAAGGCTCAAACATCAAACAAAGAAAGTGTATTTAAAGGAACATGCAGAATTTTGACATCGGAAATGGAAAGATAGGGGTGCGATATGGAGTTCCGAAATCAGGGCGAGTACGGAGATCGAGATAAGACGTATGGGGATAAATAAATAAAAATAGGATCGTGACTGGGAATGATAAATGGCGAATATCAGAAATAAGCGGAAAGGGCTTATCGGAATGTGGAAAACATCAGAACAGTGGAAGTCAGATCTGGGATCTAACAGTATCTCCCTTTTACGGCCGAGCCCTTGAGGCCGATTACGCTATTGAATGTTGTGGGAAGTTTGGGCGTCGGTTATCTGTAAAGGCTGAGATCTTGGATCAGATATATATATAGGGGAAACGGTTTGTGGAACCGCAAAAAATGTTTTGACCCCCCACCACCACCACTAAGAAATGCCATCTCGTACTCGGTCTTCATCTCCTACCTGGTCTGTTATCGATGTCAGCTCTGGCGATGAGCTCGCCACTGAAGTGAAGGAATATGAGTGGAAAAAGGCAGAGCTGGAGTTGAGGATGCGGGAAAGGGCGAAGGTGAAGAGGGAAAAGCGGGAGAGAGAAGCGGCAGAAAAGCAGGAGTGGGATTGGAAAGAGAAAGAAGAGCAGGATTGAAAGGAGTGGGAGGATTGGGATCGGAGGGCGAGGGAGAAGAAGGATGAGGATTGGCGATGAAAGGAGGAAGCCGACCAAAGGAAGTGGGGGGAGGCGGATCGGCAGAAAGCCGAATCGATGCAAACGGTGCGGGAGGAGTTGAGGTGGGAGGAGGCCTGACTCAAGAAATCATTGGTAAGTGGTTACTCTTCTTGTCCATTGATTGATTTTGACGGGAAAAATTGGACTAGCCAGAGAAGATCAATTGAGACTGGAAGGCTGACCAAATTCCAATAGGTATATTGGAAAACGCGACAGGTTGGAAACATCGCCTCGAGGAGGTATGGTCAGAGGCTGACAAGTACGATGATTGGTGCATCCTTTGTCAGACGTGGGGTTTGGAGTACGTCAACAAGGAGCAGAAGGGCAGAAAATCACAGAAGCGGGCTTGCGTCCAGTGCCAAAATGACCGGAAGAAGTGCACCAAGCCGGCAACGTGGATTTCGTGGCGGAAATGGCGGGAAAGTCGTCGTTGTCAGTGCAGAGGCAGGGTTGGGTGGAGAATGTGGAAGCAGGGCCAGGACCGGCGACAAAAAGGCATTGGGCAGAGGTGGTCGCAATTAGCGAAGTTGGGGCAGGTTCGGGGAAAGGCAAAGGCAAGGAGTGGGGGACAAAGGACAACACAGAGGATGAGACGGAGGATGCGGGACTCACGGCAGAAATCCGCGGGCTCCAAAAACTGATACACAGCTTGACCAAGTGGCTCTGGTACTCTGTGGAGGGAATGGTGGCGTTCAACAAGTCATTGAAGACGTCGCACAGGATTGCAGAGATCAAGTACATGTTCTGGAGACAGTGGTGGGAGGTGTACCACAGAGTTTCGTCATCGCGACAGGACTTGGAGTTGGAAGGTGGGTCAGGGAATGAGGTGGAAATTGTCGGGCTGCAGCCTGAACCGGAGAAGGAGTCAGCGAAGGGGAAGGGCAAGGCAAAGGAGGCAGACGACGGCGGAATGGACGTCAATGTCATTCCAGAGGCACTGGAGAAGGAGGTTCCAGAAAAGGCAGAAATCGCCAAGGAATTGGGGAAGGAAATTCCAGAGGTGCTAGGGAAGATGATTCTGGAGGTACCAGAGCAAGAGGTTCTGGTAGGGGAGGAATTGGCCAGGAAGCCGGAGGCAGAAATCGTTGGCGAGAAAACAGCAGATCCAGGACATGCAGCTTTGGACAAGCCAGCTGAGGAGGAAGCAGGAAAGACGGTAGGGGCTGAGGCGGAGGCCAATAGGCCAGAAGCTGGAACTATGCAGTAGATAGCCATTGACAAAATAAAGCGGAAAATGAAGTATCATAAAATAATTCAGAAAAGTTTCGGCGAAGTAATATAGTGAGTTAAGCAATGAAGTTGTGTCAAAAAATCGGAAGGAATGAAGTGATCGGAAAAAGTGAAAAGAAATTGGAGAAATAGAAAAGGTGAATCAATTCTAAGTTAAAGAATATCAGAGGTCAGAGTATCGTGGAATCAGAGGAAAATCAGGGATCCGACTCAGGATCGGGATTGAACTTGTAAGAAATTGTGAAGATGTTTGGAAGAACTGGAAATTGGAATGTGAAAAGGCATAGATGTCGAAGGGTTCATGAAAATGTAAAATGTTGTAAGGATAAGATATGGGTGGAAGTGTTGTTGTTTTTTGAAGTTGTTGGAATAGGGGAGGATGATTGGAAGATTGTTATCAATATGGTGGATACTCCCCTTTCAAGGTAGACGTCCCATCGTCTACATCGAACATCGGAGAGGAGTAGACAAGGCGTCGGAGTATCGGAGATCCACAGGATTTCGGGTTTTCCAGGAAGTAAGGGTTTTTCTTGGAAATTCCTAGATAAAGTGGTCTTGTGGTTGTCCTGTTGAAAATTGTTGTAATCACAGATTGCTGAGGAGTTCAGAAAAATGTTGGAAGGTTTGAAACTTTGAAAAGGAAATGTGTTGGGATTTATCGGGATTTTTTGGCAAAAGGGGTTAAAGGACAAAGAGTGTCGAAGCTTGGAAATAATGAGGGTTTGGGAATGAAAAATGTTGTTCAGGGTGAAAGGAAGAAGTGTATGGAAGAGGAAAAGGTGTCGGAAGAGCTGATGAAGGTACTTGATATTCGGTGTAGAACATTGTTGAAGAAAGGATGAGTATTGTCCTAGTGGTTTGAAGAGGTCCGAATCGATTGGAAAACCTAGGTCAGAAAATGTACAGATGCTGCATTCATGGAAGGAAGGGGTTTAACAATGGCTTTTGAGGAAGTTCATTATGAGTTCCGAAGGTGGTTTGCTGGTTATTGTCCCATGACGCGGAATTCGATATTGGTGACTAGACTTTAGATCGGAGCAACTGTTGCATCTTGAATAGTTGGAATCGGAAAATCTGGATGTTGGAGGTTGGAGAATTAAATCTCAGAGGATGTCTTGAAGCAGATTCGGTGTTCAGAGTTTGGAAATCGTCCTGGTGTGTTCTTGAGGAATTGCAGATGTACTGTGTGGAACATGTCAGATGACAACCTATAGCTAGGGCCTTGTTAACATGTTCTCAAGGTGGGTCTGGCTTAACTAGATGTAAGGAAAAAGTGAATTTTCCATAGTGAGATTCTCTCCCTCCGATAAGACGTAATCTTGTGGGAGTACGTAGCGGAATTGATGATTGCTTTGTCAGAAATTTGGAACAATCGAAATGACAGATTTTCCTACTGGAAGGTGCCAAGGTTCCCATATTGTCGCCTTGCAAACTGACATTGGGTGTTATGGTGAGTTGGAGGATGTTGCAGCAAAGTGGCAGTTTCAGAGATTCAGAAAAATGCAATATTTGCAGGTTTCCAGAGGACATGTCATAGAATTGAATCTTCTTGTTGAGGAGTGCAGGCTAGGTACTACCCAATACCCTGTCAATCAACAGATTGTAATGGGTGGGTTAGTGGTTTTCCAGCACATCGGAACAATTAGAAACAAGTGGCATTATACGTAATGTAATAACGACTGGATTTTCGCTCAACAGGAGGACGTGATTGGTGTGAATAGCCTACTGGATGTTGCGACATAATGTCGTCAGTGATAGAAAATAGAGATCAGTAGAAAATGGGAATCTGAAAGGATGATCTTTAAACATAATGATCGGTTGAAATTTTTCAGGAGAATGATATTCGGGGTCTTCAGGATTAGAGGTAAGATCAGATGACTGTAAGGGATTCTGGCAGAATTGTCAGAAAGTGGAAAGGATGTTTTGTTGGAAAGTGTTTTGGCAGTCTCGATAAGGCACAGAGAAGATATGAAGCGCATGATCGTGCATCGAGATTCCTTCAGCTGTCAGTTTTGGAGATTCAGAAGGTCCTCTAAGGGGACCCTGGTGTTGGATTCACTTAGCATGACAGTTGTGGTTTGGGGTTTTTGCTTTCCTGGCAAAGGGTGATGACCTCAGGCATTCTTTCGCCTTATGACCAGGTCTTCCACAGTAGAGGCATAACTTTTGGTCAATGCATCGTTGTTTCCTCTGTGGCTTTAACTTGCCATCTTGTCCGAGGATGCTGGAAGGTTTTGGTGTCGGCAAAATCGGGATTTTGGTCAGAAATGGTTGCCATCTGTTGTGAGTCATCACAAGGGAGGTTGGAAGTCGCATTGTTGATATCACTCGGGATTGCTCCGGTTTGAAGTCTTCGTCTATGAGGCATTTGTCTAAGTAGCTGGAATACTTGTGAATGTTTGATGAGTTGATGATATCATTGGTAGACCTGTCGGTGTCATCAAGATTGGGTGTTTGGATTTGGGTGTCGGAAAACATTGTAGAAATCAAGAGTTTCAGCTTGTATATACTGTTAAGGACCGGATCAGACGTGAGATTGGATTTGGTCGGAACTCTCCTTGACCGAAATCAGGGTTGCGATATTTGGAAATGCACAGAATATCGGATGAGTTGGAGATCTGGGATCCAAAGACTGATCTATACGGGTGTTGGCTTCAACTTATGGGTTGCGCCCTCTTGGATTTCTAGTGCCCTGGTATTTCGGATTGAGAGCGGATGGAGGTGTTGGAGTTCTGATGATCGGGTCTATTCGGAAAGGGTCAGTGATGAATAGTTCATTGAGACTTATTGGGGACGAGCAGGAGTTTTGGATATTCGGATCAGGATAACCAATGTGGGAAGGGATAGGGCTGACGATAAATGAATATTGAGTAAGGATTTTGGCTTTACAGAAAAGCAAGTGTAATCAATGAATGGGCTTTGAAATGTCAAGAATGTCGGAATCAGAGTGATCAGAATAATTGGAATAAGGATTGAAAGACTTTAAGGCTTGTTACGGATGAGACTTGGAGTAATGAAGGTGTAATAAGGGATATAGTGATATAAGAATGATAAGGTATATCAGGTACAACAGAATATTGCAGGTTGTAGCGAGATAATGAGTTTTAACGAGATATAACAAAGTGTAATGAAAATGTAACAAAAAATACAAGCTAAAGAAGGCTTGAGCAAGGAAAGCATATAAAGGAACATGCAGAATTCCAAAATCAGAAACGGAAAGATAAGGGTGTGATACGGAGTTCTGGAGTCGGAGCGAATACAGAAATCAAGATAAGATGTACGGGGATAATAAAAATAGGATTGTGACTGAGAATGATAAATGGGGCATATCAGAAATAAGAGGAAAGAGCTTATCAGGATGTGGAAAATGTTGGAACAACAGAAGTCAGATCTAGGATCTAACAATCCTGTGCAGCCTGTCAGGCTGCAAAGAAGGATAATAGACACCCAGCAGGGTTGTTACATACCCTGCCAATACCTGATAGACCATGGCAGTCTATCAGAATGGACTTTGTTTATTAGTCGTGATTGACAGACTCACGTCTATGGTGCATCTAGTGCCAACTACGACGAGAGTTACTGTGTGACAAGTCATGTGGTTATACCTCAAAGAGGTAATACGCCTGCATGAAGTACCTGAGTCGATCGTCTCAGATCGCGACTCCAAATTCACCTCCATATTTTGGAGAGAATTGCAGTGGATAATGGGCACAAAATTGCTCATCTCTACAGCATTCCACCTGCAGACGGATGGAGCAACAGAACAAGCAAATTGTTCTGTAGGGCAAATACTCTGCATTGTAGTGCAGAGTGATCAAAAGGATTGGGCCGATAAATGCCCAATGGTAGAATTTGCACTGAACAGCTCAGTCAGTGCGACCACAGGATATGCACCGTTCGAACTGAATGGTGGTAGCTTGCCCCATATTGGGCAAGTACTCTCAGTGGATACTACTTTTAGAGGAGTACAGCAGTTCGCACAACAAGCGTTGTGGAACTTGATTGATGCTCACAATGCAATCATTGCGAGTCGAGTGCAGCAGACAGACACTGCGAATATCAGATGCCATCAGGGAACGACGTATGAGGTTGGACAACTAGTGTATCTGTCTATGAAGAACTTGTCCTTACCTAAAGGATGGGCAAAGAAACTCGTGCCCAATTATATTGGGCTGTATCAAGTGGTAGAGGTGGACAACTCCACCTCCAATGTGAAACTTGAGTTACCTCCAGAGCTCACAGCTCAGAGGATACTTCCAAAGTTTCATGCGAGTCTAATCAGACTGCATATACCCAATGATGACAAATGATTCCCTCATTGCGACGTAAATTATATTTACAACTTTGGGAAAGAAAACAAACCAGAATGGCTCGTGGATGAGATCCTTGCTCATCGCTGGACTAGCGACTCCAAGTTGGAGTTACAAGTGCAGTGGACATTGGGAGATGTCACCTGGGAGCCACTCTCTGCCTGCAGAGAGTTAGAAGCACTAGATGCTTATCTAGAGCTGAGGGGAGTTAGGAAGCCATGTGAGCTTTCTAATTGTGCCTTATAGGCACGATAATGACAAGGAGTGAGTCCTTTAATAAAAGGACTCGACACGAACATAGTTCATGTTGGTGATTTGCAAGACGTGATACCATCACGTGAATTGATCACGTGACGTGACAGGTGCACTCGCCTTAAATTTAAGGGACAATTTTATCACCGCTTCAAGGCTTTTTGCCACCCACTACCACACCTGCACCAGTGTGAATGTACCTGCAATTTCACATGGACACTGACACATGGCATCCACACTCCTCTGCAGAGGTACTACCAAGTGCCTCTGAACAATTCGCTATGCTCCAAAAGGAGCAGAGCTGGACAGTGCATGGTGTCAAGGATGCCGTAGCAATTGTTCATTGTGACTCCTGCACGGAGTGCAATGCGTACACGCAACACTTGCTGCAAGCTGCCAAATTGTGGCTTATCAACCCCCAAATGCATGACATTGAATGTGCATTAAAAGTGGCCTGGCCACTTTTGCTAACCGAAATGGCATGTCCTTTCATAAAGGACACTGTATCCTCTTATAAAGAGGAGACATGTGAGCTCAATGCAGAGCTTAATAACTTGCGTGCTGCTCTCAATAAGGAGAGACAGTGAAATCATGAGATAGCAGATAAACTATCTGCCATGAAGTCAATGCCACCATCGCCAACTATTATTGATCTGACTTCACTGCCAGATTCGATGATGGACTCAGTGAGTCCATTTACTCCAACTACCAGTGCTTCACCGGTAGGACTGACGCGATCCAGTCGTAAGACCACATCCAAGCAGCGAGCATTAGCAGTGTTGTACCCTGCATCACCGCCACCATAGGCGACCCACCTGCAATGCAGATGGGCTTCTTGCCCTGCCCATTGGGCAAAGCACTGCACCCCTCGGCGGTACAAATGAGCTGCCGACCCACAGAGTGGTTTGACATGTGCCCTCTCAATGAAACTAGGTTCATTGAGCAGCTCACACTAGCGCATGTGACATTTTCCATGTTGTGCAGCACACCATCCTCAAGCGTGCTGACTGTGAGGAACGCTTGGCCACTTGAATGCCAGTGTTTGGGATTGCGCATGATACACCTCCCAATCTTTGGGATGCGTTGCACACCATTGAATACTCCCCAGAGGGAGTATCACCCACTATCCGCAGAAATGGAGATAACACCCTCTGTTTAGAGAATGTTGATGTTTGGGTTTGGCTCAAACTAATTAAGCCAAAGAAAGACAGCCTAGTCTTTCTTCAAAAGCTCACGGAACAATTCACAGTCCGTGGCCAGTGGGCTGATCTTGCTGGCACATACTGGCAGCAAGATTTACCGACACTGCTGTCCACCAGTGTCGAAAAAGTCTTTGAGTGGAAACACCCTCCAGAGAGCACATCACTCAACAAAACTAGCCCAGTGGCTAGGTATCTAGGGCTCTAATCAATATAGAGCCCTATTTCATGTGCAAGCAGAGTAAGATCTGCTATAACGACACTGCGCAATGGATACTTGATGCCTGCAAAGGCTGGCCATTCACTGGCCTTCATATATCTCTGCCCCCACGTCCCCCAGGCTTTTGGGGAGCACCTACTATGTCTGACAATGATTTGTTGCTCAATGGATGAGGTGGAGGGCCTCCCTGATCAAAGGCACGTACAGATGTGCCGTTGATGGAACCCTCTGCTCCACCTGCTCCCCCAACTGCATCCGCTATCACAGTGAATGATAAAATGATGGAAGTCGACCCAGCCAACTCCATCTACTATGACAATACCATCGAAGTAGCTGCGCAGTCGTCTTTGACTGTGCCTGCACCAGTATATGCTGATCCTCCATCAGCATAAAGTTGCCCAAACCTCCTGAGGTTCGGTCTGTGGGGAGGATGTAAGAATACAGATTCTTAGAGTAGCATATATGCTACTATCTCAGGTATATAAGTCACCAGAGTGACTTATGGGTTGTATTATATAAGCCGCCCACTAGGGGCACTTGTAGATAGTGGACAACTATACAGTTGTCCACAAGTAATTAAATAAGCAAATACTTTTTTACTCATACCCACACCAGTCACAGACACCAATAATATATTGGCTCAGTCTGTTCATGTGAACAATATTAAGTTTCTTACAATGTTTGCATGGTGATCTCACGTTCTTGCATGACAGGTTTGCAAAGACTGGTGTGACAATTGTGTTGTACATTGATCATAAACATGATATCCTGAATATCATGGTTCGTGAGGGTCCTTTAGTTTATATTTAACAAACTCACAGGCAGCAAAACCCATATGATATCATCTTGAGACTTGAGGCGTATTTTGTGTCAAGATCAGCATTTCATAGAATGGGTGTATTTGTGCTAGGGCTGTCCACGAGTCTACCCACAGATCACCTGGACTCGAATCCGTGGGTATTTTCATTTTCAAACCCTATACTCAGATCTGCATGGGTATTGCATCCAGGTGATCCAAACCCACGAGTTTCAGACTACTCATGGGTTGATCCATGGGTATATATTATTCATTTTCAGCAGACGTAGCTAGCTATGTATTAACCCTAATTTTTACAATTTATTTCGTGTTTTTATCTAATTTATTGGGGCCTGTAGAGGCCCCACAATTTTTGTTGCACCAGCAGCTGGAGCTTATATAGCTCCGCTGTTTGTTGTGCTTTGTAGGTCACGTGACTTACAAAACCTTGTTCGCAATAAAATAAGGTTCATTTTCAAATAAGGTTTTGTGAGTCACGTGACCTACAAAGCACAACAAACAGTGGAGCTATATAAGCTCCAGCTGCTGGTGCATCAAAATTCCAATAAATTAGAGCAAGGCATATGTTTCACTCCAGAGAATGCTCTTGTGTTTTGTTTTTGGTAGTTCATTGATAGTACCTAATTCCAAGATATGAAATGGTTGATCTATTGAGAAGATGAAAATTGGGCACCTGGTACAGTGTCATGCTTGGGAACCCAACCGAGGTGTGTCTGTATGATCGGATGCACATTGAGAACCTTTTGCACACGACTGGATTCTTGGACCCATTCTCCTGAGCTACTCTTCCAGTACCCACCGCACATGATGTGTTTGATCCTCTCCATGCTGGCACATTTGATTGCAATATCATGCCCAGGCACATGATGGTTGCTTAAAACAGAGCACATTCGAAAAATATGGTTGGAACATTCAAATACCTCAGTTGTGAAGTGTATAGCAGGACCAAATCATTCAATGTCTTCAGGGAAATGAACCAGGATGTGCAATTTTGCCTTGTCAATAATACAAGCAGGGTCCACAAGATCAAAGCATCCAATACATTTGCAATAAGGATATTCAACTCAGCCTGTGAGAATTAATTGCTATTAATGTTATATCAGAGGGTCACTCACAATATACTCTGGAAGGTTTGCAATTTCATGGTACCAAACGAGTGCACAGAGAAGACCCACCGCTTTGATTAAAATGAATTGATCATTGGTCACCAAGCCGGGCACATGGAATGGCATAATCTGCATTAATGTTTTAAAATGTTTCCCAATAAGAGCATTTCGATATTGGGAAAGGTATGCTGCATGGATGGGTGGAATCGTGAAGCCTCGAATATCCGAGGATTGTAATCAGACCACAAATTTTGGCCAATTCTGCTCAGTCATTGTTGTGTGTAAGTTGTGCCAAACGTACTTTATGATTCCAAGCAAGATAGTATGCAGTATCTCAACAGGTGTATCTCGATGTGGATCAAGTCCTACATATCAGACACAAAGTCGTCAATAACAAACTAACGCGAAGCACTAATATCAACTTACCTGCAAACTCCAACAACAGAATCCAGGGGGTGTCAACTTGATCGTCAAGCCATTTAAGAGTTTCTCTGTGAATCTCCTCAAGCGTCCACAAGAGATTATCAGCCTTCAAATGCTTTGAATGTTCAATGATTCTTTTGATCCAGATTTGGGCAAATTTATCCTTGATCCCAGATGCTGTTTGCAGGTCTTTCACTGTGCCCATGCTGCCCTGAGTTGCAGTTTCAAGTTGCCTCCTTATTTCTTCCTTCGTGGTAGATAAAGTTCTTGGAGTACCAGGCTGTTCTGAGCATCAACCAGATGATCACAATCATACATGAAATGCCCATTTACCTCATGCAGTGCATGGTAACCCTCATTCATCTCCATATGAGCAGCTGTACCACTGACATAACAGTGATGACACTTGCAATTCCCACTGGGACCAATGTGGCTGCACAATTTTGATTGCTGCAGGTTATCGGCAGGCAGGCCAGGTATTACAATATGGAAATGACACATGCACTTGGTGTGTGCATTATACGTAAGTGGGGGGTCTTTATGAGTCTGTGAGTCCGCCTGTACATCCAAAGGTCAAGGAAGCACTGGCCAACTGCAATGAACAAGTCACGAACGCACTCAATTATAGTTTTGATGGCTTCAAACTGTTCAGGAGTGGTTGCATGCTGGGACATACTCACAAAATGTACAAAGAATTCTTGTTGTAGAAGAGCCCCTGGGAGATTGGAGTGAGCCAGATATATATTCTTGTGAGCATTGATCGGTTTAGTCACTGTCCCACCTACATCATTGGCCCACATCAGAGCAAAAGATGTAAATAAGTCACTGCCACAAGCTAGCTTGTGAAGAGGATTTGGCATCATGTGCCTGTAAAACCCTGAGTGTTCTGTTTTTCTTCAGTACCTTCATGGAATCAAAATCTGCAATAGCACCAACCTTCAAATATAATTGCTCCCTGTGCCTTTAGGTCAAGGTAATTCAGATACAGTTTGTCTCCCAGTATATTTATCAAATCACGAAGAACCACAAGACCTTCCTAGATCATTCATCAGGTATTTATTCCTAAACAAAAGATAATGACAAAACTTACTGGACTCTTATCAACCTTGTATCCATCAGCACACATCTTCTTGTTTTGGATTATCCACATGGATGGTATCATGAGTTCCCCTGAATCTAGTTGACATATCTCATTCACATAGTAATATTTAAGCCCCTTCCGGTACATCGGCGTCAGCAAATTGGGTGGCAGTTCTATGAGATGTTTAGCTTCCCAAAATTCTGTGAGTGGCATCATGCTGTCTTCAGGATAAAATCTCAGGAGTGCAGAAACCTGGGGATTTGCATAGTCCTGTTTTTACAGCAACTTAAACATCAAATGTGCCAAACCAATAGAACCTAAAATTACATGTGTGATCAGAGCCAGGATATCATTGAAGTGCATCACATTTCCAAGTGAGCTTTCAAAACATTTGGTAGGAATTCCTGGACCATTGGAACGTAATTTCTGTTGCGTTAACTGCAGTGCATAAAAGGAGGGCATGTCACAAGCTCCAACTTCCTCTAGCATCCAGAGCATCATCTCCATATGCCTCTGCGAGAGCCTGAGACAGGGGAGATTGTCAAACAGATCTAAAAGACACATCTTGGAACCCAGATCAGGTGAAAAATAAACTGATATCAAGTTATGCTCAAAACATACTGTTTTAGATTCATAAGGGAACCAATCTGCATCTGCAGGTATGTCAGATATTTTACGGTGAACCTTGGAAGATTCTTCTTCATCCAAATCTAAAAATAATGGTGGGGGGATTCAGTGTATGAACACAGAAAATATCACAGAGATAAGTGGCCATACCCAAGGACTGAAAATTGGCTATCAGTGACGCTGGCACAGTCAAGTCTTCCTCCTCAATATCAGGCTGCTGCAATCTGAATTCCTGTTCCAAATATTCTCCAAAGCCATCTAATTCCCTCTCAATTAATTCTTGCTCTTGTTGCCGCATCATGCACTTGTTCATCCCTGCAAATACTTCTGAATCAGACTCAAGGTTTTCATGCATCATTGAGCCATGATCATGACCCCCCAAAACAATGTCAATATTCATACCCAAATGAGAATGTTGGTGAGGATTCACATCAGATGAGGGTATAACCTGTGTGCTGCTGTTATCAAGTGCTGTGCGCATCTGTGATTGCTCTAATTCGATTTTTGAGATCTTGATGGCATAGAGATCTTGATTTGCCTGGTGTATTTTCCTTTTTATGTGGCCTGAAAGGCTTGCTCTCGCAATCCATCCGCCATCATCATCAACAGGTTCAAGTTTGAAGGTCGTGCACGGCACGCAACGAATCTTTTTAGCATCCATTGGATTTTCCTCGAAGTCTGAGCACATACACAATCAAAAAATCGACTCATGGACAAATTTTGGGCTCACCTGGGGGCAGTGCTCTTCTTGGTGCTGGCATGGTAAAATTGCTGGAATAAAACTTCCCAAGCAGTCACACAGAAGCATGATACGTCACAAGTTGCATCATTCAAGTGCAACCTCACTCAAACGTCCCACAACAAGGTCAAAATAATCATTTGCAGGAGTTACATGGGTAAGTGATTATAACACTTGATGCACGAGTGTTTCTTTCCAGCACCAAAAAAAATTTTCATGCAAAGTCCGAGTCATTGGCATTTTCGTTTCTTTGAAGGCAGGGATAACAACAATGTGTGGGCTTGAGATAGATGGAGTAGCTGCAGGCTCCTTTGCTGCAGAACATGTTGGTGCAGACATCTGTGAGGGGTCCTGCCCATTACAATATCTTTAGGCTGGTGTAGAATACACATAACAACAATGAAAACTCACATCAGACATAAGAGCCTCCACTATTTGCCTTGCAGCTGCATCAGGATCCTCCAGGACGGGCACATCGGAAATTCGAGGCACACAACAAATGAGTCTTGCTCTCCTATCAGCATTGAGACCAGCAACTTGTTCCTCACTGAGCGACTTAGGAAAGACAGGTGGTGAGGCACACATGAGTGTAGGGAGCGGTTCCATATTTGTGGTTGATTTCTGCACGACACATCTGACAAGTCTTTGTTTCCCACCTGTGAGAACTGCAGATGTTCCTTCGTCGCTCTGAGCATCAGCAAGCACCAGGGGAGAGCCTGTGTGAACGACTTTGGACGTGGCAGGCTTCAAGTGCTGATAAGCATCCTGAAAGTGTGACTTTTGATTGGACTCACCGACAGATCAGAGATCCCAAGGTCATGCAATGACCTGGGTTGTTGCTTGTCAATGGACAGAGCTTTGGTCGCAGGCATTTGGCAGTGATGGTTTCTGCAAAGGAATGATAGCAGCTCCAAAGTGGGAGAACATTGTTTCATTAAAATGCTCGCAGAACACAAAAAGAGAGTTAGGAGATAAACATGCTGTTTGCGGTCAAGGCAAGCTTGCAGGGATATTGAGGTGATATGTCATGCTGGTCCTTGCCACTGTATAACCAACTGCACTGCCACAAGCTGGCCCAAATGTCATTCCAAGGTCTGGGAAAAGAAGCTTGCACCGATATATTTTTAAGTAAACTGGATATTACATCACAATGTGCCTACACCGGATCTGAATTATTGGCGCAACTTTCTGTGCCTCCAGCGGTGTAATGGTTCTGTAAGTGTTAACCTTGCTTACTCTAACAGGCAAGCCTAAGGAGACTCAAGGTGCGGGCTTGGGCCGATCATGGAATTTGATGACGAAGCTGCCTGCCACATAGGTCACGTGATCACAACTGGAACGACACGGCCCTTACATAAACTGTGACGCGCTGTCAATGTGGCTCACTAAGACAACAGACCATACAACTGAGCTATCGCTGCATCAATATATTCGCCTTGAAACTAGATAGCTTATCCCCGTTGACTCCACTCCTCCCTTCACGGCTCCGATTTTGCACCCGTGCCTTGTAAGTAAACTTACCGCTTATTTTGTTGCTGGGATATGATTGGATTGACCGGGTCCGATGTATGACTATGAAAGAGTCGGGTCTGATGTAGGTTATTTGTTTGAATGTACATTGTTCGAGATGGTATTGTTGAATTTTGAACGGAGATATGTTTGTCACAGAACTCGTTCTAGTATGTCTGCAGTTCAGATAAATGTCGTTAGCAGTCTTGACCAAATTTCCCAGTGAAGGTTGAAGCATAGGATGCATAAGCTCTAGAACCAGACCAATCATTTTGACCATGAGGTGACTCTATATGTACTCAGCAACACTGTAGCGATCAATGCTTCAGTCAGCTCATCTCCCACCCTTACGCAACAATGTCTACCTGAGGCCCATACGTCCTGAAAAGGGATCATTCCCTGCAGTATAAAATAAAGACTCTCCAACCTTCCAACCCCCATCGCACATCCCCCTCCTATCGTGCCTCCAAAATGTCAGCCAATACCAACATCCTTCTCTGGAAAGCCACCCCTGTCCCCACTACACGGCTGGGAAGGTATCGCATTCTCTCTCCGGATGCTGCTGTTCGTGTATCCCTTTAGCTGGGTGGTATGAGCATTGGTGACAAGTGGGATGGGTAGTATGAATAAGGAGTCTTCGTTTAAGCTCCTCGATGCGTACTATGATGCGGGTGTGAGTTCAAGTTGTGATTGCTTGTGGTGGCGTTTTTTTTTGTTATCGTTGCTCACTTTGTTTCAGGGAAATTTCATCGATACCGCGAACGCCTACCAAGACGAGTCCTCAGAAGAATTCATGTGTGAGTGGGCGGAAAAACGCGGTATTCGGGACCAGCTCGTCATTCGCTACCAAATACTCGGCGAATTTCAAACGTGGAGATGACAACATCCCGATCAAGATGAATTATGTGGGCAACAACCACAAGTCGTTACGTTTGTCTGTCGAGGCGAGTTCTCCGGACGTCATACATTGATATATTGTATTTGGGTCGTGATTCGCATTGTGTATTGTGGTCTCTAGATTGATTGCTTTGCGGTGTGTAGGGTGGGGCTACGATGCTTCTGTAGAAGAAGTCATGAACAGTCTACATGGTCTTGTGATGGCAGGCAAGGTGTTATATTTGGTGAGTTAAACTCAATGTAAATTTTGCGTGTCAACTCACCGCGGTATTCTACTATCAGGGTCTTTCTGTACGCACTTCTTTCCAATTGTCACGACACACGACAGTGCTCATCTAAAAATTTGTACCAGGACGCCCCTGCATGGGTCGCAGCTAAAGCCAACCAATGGGCAAGAGATCACGGAAAGACTCCATTCTCCATCTACCAGGGCAAGTGGAGCATCCTCGACAGGACTTTCGAGCGTGACATCATTCCGATGGCAAGGTCTGAAGGCCTTGCCCTCGCACCGTGGGCAGTCTTGAGCTCGGGTCGCTTCAGGACCGACGAAGAAGAAAAACGCCGCAAGGAATCTGGCGAACACGGACGCAAAACTGCAGGCCCTAACTGGGAGCGCACACCTACCGAGGTCAAAGTGAGCCACAAGCTCGAGGAAATCGCCAAAGAAGTCGGTGCGAAACACATTACTTTTGTGGCGATCTGTAACATGCCTCTTGTCCTGAATCCTTGAATTGAACAATTCATTGACATATGAGGTATCTCGTGATATGGAACGGATTTTCTATCAACGGATGGCTAGCATTGGACGCACAACAGGCGCCGCACGGCAGATTATGATAACCACCCAAGCTTGATCATTGAATGCTCTCCAAATGCAACACTCGGTTGGACTTAAGATAACGCCGGGTGATATCATCCAGATATAAAGTTCAAATTGCTAGCACCATCACAAACGCTTCGTCGACGGGTTGAAATGGCTGTTTCTAATTCCATATGACACCTCCATATTCGATCATATTTTCACGAATGAGTGCATAAATTATTTTAAGCTACTAAGTCCCCCAAACAGGCTTATCCCCAACTAATATCATTATAACCCTCTAACGCTGCCACGTTCTCGCCTTCTGTATATATTTGGAGGCCAAAAGAGCAAGAGCGCAGTGGATGTTTACATGACCCGATCACACCCAGTGAAAAAATAATTGTCAGGATAATCCGGCGACGATTCTTTCGCCACCAGTGGAGGAGCGTGTACTGTGTGCACGTGTAAGCAGTATTCAAAGGCATCTATTGGATTTTCCGTGTATTAGTCCCATACAGGGATACCACTACACACCCAAATGTATATCATCAGGAACCTGCAGATTTTGTTTTTTGGAAGATTTTTGCATTTCCGCCTCCAATGCTTCTCCCATTGGAATGGGTCTCATGATCTGGAATACGTATTTTATTGTGTTCTCCGTATTCATCAAGACGCTGGTGTAGCCCGTGTTAAGAGTTTGGGCCATACAACATAACGGCCCTGTGCCGGCGCCACCATATGAGCCGATGCACCACCAACAGTACCAGCACCCGCACCCGCAGCATCAGTATGCGTACCCGCCGCCGCTGCCGGACATGGGGGTGGGGGCGGGGACAGTACTAGCAGCAGCTGTAGCCAGGGTATTACGACGGCCGGGCGTACCAAGGATACTGGGACGAGCGGGAGGCGGGGACTGCCCCTGCTGCGCCCGCGCCTCAGCGAACAGGAGCGCGGGAACGGGCGGGGATCGGATCGAGCTTGCGTCGTTGAGGGGGACGCCGCCGCCGAGAGGGCGGGATGTGGCGCAGGGGCAGGGGGCGGACAGTCGAGTTATGCGCTGCAGAACACGCTGTTTGGAGGAGGGAGGATGAGAGGGGTGCGAGAGGGAGGGACTGGGGCTGGGCCGGGTGCGGGGAATACGAAGTTTTGCATGACTCGAGTACGTCGCATGTGATGATAATTCGAAAAAAAAAAACGGTATGAGACGGTGTAAGGACGGGGGTTCGTCAGACGGTGTGTCATTTAGCATGACCCACCCGGAACGTAGACAGCCGTATAACGTCACACCGTCACGCGTTGTCACCACCGCTCACTCAGACCAGTCGCGACGCTATTATTCACACCGAGATGTCGCTGCACCCTGAGGTGAGAAGCACTGCACGAGTAATATTTTGACTGCAATTGGCAATTATCTCTCCGTTGACTCGACCGCCATTGTTTACGGCTCCGCCGCGTGTGCCTTGTAGAACTTGCGGCTTCTTTTGTTGCTTGATTGGGAGATTGATTGGTGAGGTATGACTATGGCTACTTCTGGTGTAGGGTATTTTCGATTGATGTGTGGCTCTAGATGGTTGGGGGAGAGGGAGGGGGAGGGGGAGAATTTTGGGTACTGGTAGGGATGTTTGTAAACTCGCACTGGTATGTCTGCAGTTTAGGTGAATGTTAGTAACAGTGTCGACAAATTTGGAACTTGAACCTAAGCTCTACCTGTGGAATCATGTCGAGCACGCGGCGACTCGATATATATTGACGGCTAAGGTAATACAGTAGCGATAAACGCCCCAGTCAGATCATCAGGATCATCTCCAACTTTATACAATGTCAGCCTGAAGCTTGGGCGTCCTGGAAGGCGATCAACACCCCCTGCAGTATAAAATGTAGACTCTCCCTAACCTCCCCAGCACTCCACGTTCCCTCTTCTACAATCTGATCTCTAAAATGTCAAACAACTTCAACTCACACATCAACTTCTTGGAACCCGCTCCTGTCCCTGCTACACGGCTGGGTAGATATCGGATCCTCTCGCCCAATGCTGCCGTTCGCGTGTCTCCTTTACAGCTGGGGGGTGGGAGCATTGGCGATAAATGGGAGAAATATGGAATGGGTAGTATGAATAAGGAGTCATCGTTTAAGCTCCTCGATGCGTACTATGATGCGGGTGTGAGTTGTGATTGCTCGTGGTGTTTTTTATGCGATCGTTGCTCACCTTGTTTCAGGGAAATTTCATCGATACCGCGAACGCCTACCAAGACGAGTCCTCAGAGGAATTCATCGGCGAGTGGGCGGAAAAGCGCGGGATTCGGGACCAGCTCATCATCGCCACCAAATACTCGACGAACTACAAACGCGGCGATGACAGCATCCCGATCAGGATGAATTACGCGGGCAACAGCCACAAATCGTTGCATTTGTCCGTCGAGGCGAGTTTGAAGAAACTCCGGACGTCGTACATTGATATATTGTATGTGCACTGTGAGTCGTGATTCGTATTGTATATCGTGTACTCTCCATGGATTGAATTGTAATGTATAGGGTGGGGCTACGATGCTTCTATAGAAGAAATCATGAGCAGTCTACATGGTCTTGTGATGGCAGGCAAGGTATTATACTTGGTAAGTTAACCTCGATGTACATTTTCCGCATAAACTCACTCCAGCATGGCATACTCTTTCACTGCCAGGGCATCTCGGTATGCACTTATTTTGATTGCTATGACACACAACACTCATCTAAGAATTCGTACCAGGACACCCCTGCATGGGTAGTAGCTAAAGCCAACCAATGGGCAAGGGACCACGGAAAGACTCCATTCTCCATCTACCAGGGAAGGTGGAGCATCCTCGACAGGAGTTTCGAGCGTGATATCATTCCCATGGCAAGATCTGAAGGCCTTGCGCTCGCACCATGGGCAGTCCTTGGTGGGGGTCGCATCATGAGCGATGAAGAAGAAAAGCGCCGCAAAGAGACTGGCGAGCAGGGGCGGAAAATTACAAGCCCTGACTGGCAGCGCACACCTACCGAAGTTAAAGTAAGCCGCAAACTGGAGGAAATCGCGAAAGTAGTTGGAGCGAAGCATATTACTTCTGTGGCGATTGCGTATGTGATGCATGTGGGTTGGATCATTATTCTGGAGAGTTCTGAGGTCTGACTGGCTTTTCAGAAAGCACCCTACGTATTCCCAATCATAGGTGGCCGGAAGGTTGAGCAACTGCACGCGAACATAGAAGCTCTAGACATCGAGCTGACTCCGGAACACATCAAGGAGTTGGAAAGCGTACTGGCTTTTGAATCTGGTTTCCCGCATGATATTATTGTGAGTACAGATGTGCTCCAGACGCTATTATCATCAGGTTGATTTTATACTGCCGTAATTAGGGGGATGGCACGTACGAAATTTATCTAGTCAAAAATGCAGGATACACCGACAAATGGCAGGGCATTCCCCCGCTGAAGCCCTGAGTCTCATACAGGTGGTGAGATCATGTGATTGCTTTGATATTTGGAAGGTTGCAAACGACAGCCTCCCTGTAGGATAATCTTCCTGATCATGATCACGTTCTTCATATTGACATCTTAAATATCTTGTAATAAAGGATCGATTTTGTCAACGGATGACGTTGGACACTGAACAGTCCTCACATGACAGATTTAGAATCTCGAGTCCTTGAATGGTTTCTGAAGGCAACATTTCAGATAATGGTTGATTTCATCCATCGATTTGGAGGTATTAGTGCTGGCGTGATTCTACACATACCTTGTTATGGCCTATGGGCCTATCATTCAAATGGCTCGAACCTTGGTTGAGTTTGCACGTATATAGTCAGACTAATACATGCTGGAGCAGCGCAGGTGCCGGCCCCACGACTAACCTTATGCAGCATAAGAATAGCTTGAGTGACAGTGAGTATAATAGTTTGGCATGTTCTCATAAATACAATCCAACCCAAGCATGTATCCAGTAGCTAATAGGCACATCATTCTTTGGGAGCATCTCGGACCAGGACTCTCGGTGGAATCTTTTGAGCTGGTGATCCTGTTTTTTTTTGTCAGAGATTGTGCTTCTGGCCTAAGGGCTGCTATTAAGTAGTCCCATCCTCCTGAACATGTCTGTCATAATTTTGTCACAAATGGAAGTTTCTTACATAATTTTAGCATTGTCTTCATCAGTAAAAAAAAGACTTGGGTATATTGTGGTATATATAGCCTTGATAGCTCCTATACCTCCATATACAAACCCCAAATATATAACACCGAATAGCACCTAGCTCAGAGCATCATAGTACCATATAGTACCATATAGCACTCCATAGATCCAAGGTCTGTGTGATAGCTACCTCTATGAGCTTCATAATGTCAATAGTGCAGGATGGTGTGAGTAGTATATTGCAAGTCATAGTGCTATGTAGTGCTATCAACAGTGGGGGGTGTGGTAGGCTGCTGCCACTGTCACCATTGCTCCATCACCAATCCCTGCTCACCATGCTTTTGGGTGTGGAGTGGTAGTGACACAATTTTAGAGCCAACAGCAGATTGGCCTTTTGGAAGTTCTTTGACCCATTCAAAGGTTTTGTTATTCAAAGTATTGTATTTGGCTGCTACAGACTCCTTCCACTGCTTCAAGTGAGGTGATCTCCTGGCTTCACAATAGCTATTTGGTTCATCTATAATGGCAAAATGTAATGGACACCCTCTTCATTTAAGCCTTTGATGGCTGTATCAATTTCCTCATCTGTAGCTGGACGGTTGTAGTGGTGCATGATCATGTTGTGGGTGATCTCATGGTGGTAATTTTTGATATCTAGAGCCATGAGGGGCTCGAGTTCAGGTAGCCACTGCTTCTGCCACTAGTGTTCCCACAGTCCAGCTTTAAGCCAGCTCTTACATAAGCCAAAGCTGGACCAAAGCTCCGGCTTTATAACAGCTATGGCTTCAGCTTGAGGTTTGGGCTGAATCTCAAGCTGATAGGAGCCTGTTCTCAAGCTGGTCCATATGCAGTCACAGGTGTGACACTGTGCCACATCAGTGTCACAGCCTTCACCACAATGACCACACATGATGGCACCCTATGACAACATGGCCACATGAGGGATGGCAGCAACAGCAACAGCAGCAGCAGTGGCACCCCTGGGCAGCCCTAGTTGGACCCTACCACCCACCCCACATGTGCTGCAGCATCCTAGGCAGCCCTCCCCACATACACCACAGTGCTGCATGCTCACCCCTTTGCCCCCACACTCCTATGCACCCCCACACCCCAGGCTGTACTGACAGTCAGCAGCAGCAGCACCCCCAGGCAGCCCTAGATGGACTCTGCCATCCACCACACATGTGCTGCACTGCTGTATGCTTACCCCTTTACTATAAGGGCAACCTCTGGAGGGAGTGGACTATCACACTCAACCTAGCTAGCAGAAGGGAATCCAAAGGATATAGATATGAGGTGCAAGATATACATGAAAGAACCCTACATACCTAGCAGAAGGGAATCTGAAGAGAAAAGACTAAGGATCCATCTGCTAGCAGGCAAACTACTAGATAAGAATGACTGGAGAAAGAACGAAAAAGGGGAAAGGATGGGCAGGCTAAACTCAGGACACCTTGATTTGTTTCCAGTGAGTAGTGCATCCATCTTCACAGAGTGAAGCATGCATCTCACCATTTGAAATAAAACTGCTATAGCACATTTGGAAACTCCATTTTGCTCTAGTGCATATGGAATAGTAGTTTCCAATAAAATACCATTTCATTTACAGAATGATTCAATGGTCTGGTTGATGTTGTCCATAGTGTTATCACAATGGATACATTTGCAATGCTTTCCCGATTATCATTCTATCATGGCTATAATTTCTTTGAGGGTTCCAGCCACCTCATCCTTTTTATGCAAAAGATGGCCAATAGGGAATCTTGTTCCTAAATCAACTAGAACCAGTATGTACATGTTGTCTGTCCAAGTTGGGGAATCCCTATTCCCTCCCTTTCTCTATTCCTTGACTCCCTTCATCTTCATTTCCTCTTGTCTATTCTCCTCTCTCTCTTTCATCATTTCATTCTTCTTCTATTCTATCTACATCTCAGGTGCCTATTTAAGTGCTCAAATGTATTTGCAAGCACTCATTGTTGATCTTTCAGAGTTTGTTCTATATTTGTTAAATCCCAGATCCGACTCACGTTATTCTGATGTTTTCCATATCCCGATAAGCCCTTTCCCACTTATTTCCAATATGTCCCCATTTATTATTCTTAGTCATGATTCTATTTTGATATTATCCCCATACATCTTATCTCAATTTCTGTATCACGCACCCTTATCTTTCTGTTTCCGATTTCGGAATTCTGCATGTTCCTTTAAATAGGCTTTCCCTTGCTCAAGCTTTCTCGAGCTTGTATATCTCTTATATCTCTCTTACACATCTTGTTATCTCGATATAACCCGCAATACCCTGCACACCTGATATATCTTGTGTACCCTATATCTTTATATCTTTTATTACACTTCATCACTCCAAGTTCTACCTGCAATAAGGCCTTCGACCTTGTTTGGTATTCCGATTATTCCGATTATTCTGACCCTGACATATCCAACATTCCGAAAACCCTTCTTTGATTACACTCGCTTTTCTGTAAAGCTAAACCCTCACTCGATATTCATTTATCATTAACCCTATCTCCTCCCACATTGGTTATTCCAACTCCGAATACCCAAAACCTCCCGCTCATCTCTGATAAGTCTTAACGTATTATTTGTCACTGATCCTTCTGAATAGACCTGACCATCGGAACCCCGATAATTTTGTCTGGTCTTCAGTCTGAAATACCAGGGCACTAGAAATCCAAGAGGGCGCAACCCATAAGTTGAAGCCAACGCCCATATAGATCAGTCTTTGGATCTCCGACTTCTGAGTCATCCGATATTCTGCACATTTCTGAATATTGCAACTTCCGATTTTGGTCAAGGAGAGTTCCAACCAAATCCAACCTTCACGTCTGATCCAGCCTTTAACAATATTCAGTAGTGTAGTCAGCAGTGGGATCCCTAGACTGTTCTCTTCAGATTCCTATGTATCCTCTCTTGTATATTCCTGTAGACTTATATATCTTCGTATTCCTACCTGCTAGGCCATAGTGTGATATTCCACTAGCCTCAGAGGTTGCCCTTATAGTAGAAAAGTCTGCCAACTCACTGGACCAGTCACTGTCGCCATCATCTCTGAATCAATATCTTCAGGTGCATAGCAGCTCAGGACCCCTCTGGTACATTCCCTAATACTCCATCTACCTTTACCATGTTTATACCCATAGCAGAAGACCCAAATCCCTTTGATTTCCAAGTGGCTTACAATGAGCTTCATCAGCACATTGCTGTTCTAGAGGTTGCTTTATGTGTCGAGAGAGAGCAGAAGGAATTACTGATGCAACAGGTTTGACAGACAGATGTCCAGGTGCACACCTTGAACCATGATGTTACTAGCCTTATGACTGCATCCCTCTCACCCCCTACCACTCAAAAATGTGCTGCACCTGCCACTCCTGCTGACTTCAATGGTGACAGAGAAAAAGGACAAGCCTTCTTGAACTCTTGCAAGCTCTATCTTGCCCTGTGCCCAACTCAGTTTGCCAATGATCATGCAAAAGTCCTGTGGGCCCTGTCATTCATGAAATCTGGTCATGCTTTGTCCTTTGCCACATGTATTTTCAAAATGGAAACTAGAGCTGGTCACCCTACTGTAGGGGGACACACACAAGAGTGATATGGTAAAGCCTCTAATCCAAATCTATACCAAGGATAGTGAATATACATGAGCTATCTACCATATATATAGGCAATAGGGCACCTATATAAATAACAACCTTTGAGGCTATCCACCAATCAGGATGCATGGCACTATCTACCAATAAGGAACCAATGATAGCTAAATATAACATTTGTGTCTGCATGGGCTGAGATAAGACAAATGAAAGGAAGTAAAGAAGTATGTGCTGCATGTATGCACTCCCCTGGAGTCTAATGAAGCATAGAGTGGAATACTGATGTCAGAAAAGGTATTCCCCTTACACCTACCCATTCTACCTGGGCCTCTTTTGAGAAGGTGTTCAAGTTGGCATTCTTCCTCCCCCATGAAGAAATTACTGCCAGGACCAAGCTCAAGTCATGTCAATATTATCAGAATCACCATACTGTTGATGATTATATCAATGAGTTCGAAGAACTGGTTGAGATTCAGACTTCTCAACTTGAGAAGTCTGGATATGGAGACAAGGCATCCCTCATCATGGAATTCCATCATGGTCTTGACCCTTCTATCCAGAGTGATTGCTAATATGGTTGAGAGACACCCATCAGACAATGACCTTCCTAAATGGTTTTCAGTGGCTAGGAAAATCTCTCAAGCACATCATGTAGTGATCCGCACGGGTATGGGTAACCCATGTGGGTTACAGGTTTGGGTCACCCCGGGTTGGGTGTGGGTCAGATGTGTCTGACCCACAGCCAACCCAGGGGTATTCCTGGGTTTTTCACCAAGCCGTCCCCACCCTCAACCCCTGCCTGCCATCCCTGTCGCCCCACAACCCCCGCCCGCCATCCCTGTCGCCCCTCAACCCCCACCCACCGTCCCTGTCGCCCCGCCAGGTGGGCGCCGTGGTCACATGTTGCGATGGCACGTGTGGTCGTGTGCCGTCCTCTGGCCGGCGCTCACGCGACCCGGTGGGGGTGAAGGTGGAGGTGGGGTGGATGTGGGGTGGAGAGCGCGCTATCGCAATGGGCACCGTGGTCGCGTGTTGCGATGGCGCATGTGGTCGTGCGCCGTCCTCTGGCCGGTGCTCACGCGACGCGGTGGGGGTGGAGAGCATGCCCACCTGGGGGGAGCACGCCAGGTGGGCGCTGTGGTCGCGCGTCGTCCTCTGGCCGGCGGCCACGCGACCTGGCGGGTGTGGAGGTGGGTGTGGAGAGGGCTGGTGGAGATGGGGGTGGAGAGACGTGGAGGTGGTGGAGGGCTGGTGGAGTTTGCCAGCCTGTACCCATGGCCATGGCGTACCCATGCGTAACCCAGAGAAACCCATACCCACGTCACAGGTAAGGGTTGCACCACGGGTTGGGTATGGGTTGGCATTTTTGTACCCAGGGGTTACCCGTGCCAATCACTAAGCACATGCTGCTAATGAAGCCTTTCAAAGTGCTTCGCGTGGTACACCAAATATGTCTACCTGCCCCTTTGCTGTCTCTGTCGGTATTAACCACAGAAACCCACACCCACCTCACCAATCAGACTCAACCCCACAGCTCCAGGTAGTCTCACCTACTGTTACCATGGGTGTCCAAACAGTGGCAATGGAAGTAGATGCCACTCGCTGTTGCCAATCCAGTCCCTTTGTCTGTCATAGGTGTGGAAAACCAGGCCACTTCTCTGGAGAATGTCCTCAAGCCTTCAATGTTCATACCATGACCACTGAAGAGAAGGACAAGTGGATCGCCAACTTGTTATCATCCACTGATCCTAGAGTTGCAAGTCCTATCAAGGAAGATGACCCAGAGCTTCAGGAGGAGGAAGAAGAGGATTTTGTGTCACGCAGCAGGTGAATAGTGTGCCCCTGCTGCTGACTTCCAATCATTTTTCTCCATTGCTGTATAACCAAGTAAATGATGAATATACAGATTCAGAACCTGATTCCTCAACTATGGAGACCAAAACGCTAGACACACAACCCTTAATTCCTTCCCCATCTCATACTTGCTTCCATTGTAAAAAATGGAAACAAAATCTTCCTGCACAGTATGTTGTTGCCTCCACCCCAGGCCCAAACTCCCTCTCTCTCCCAGTCAAGGTTCAAACCACTGATACAGCAGAGATAGGGTATCTCACAAGTACATACCTGTACTCGCAAGTATTGTATCTGTGGGTATTTTGGTCACCAAAAGCCATATCTTTACTCTCCATTTTTCACAGGTATCACAGATATCTGCAGGTATTTGCTGATTTTTCACAGGTATACCTGTACTCTACCTGTACTTGCGAGTATTTACATGTAGGTGTTTGACCAAATCTCATATCTGTACTCTCCATTTTTTCAAGAGTACAGGTATATCTGTGGGTATGGTGGTACTCGTGAAATGCCCTAAGCAGAGATCAGGTCGGTTCACACTCTACTTGACTCTGGCACCACTGGTTTGTTTATCAACTCAGGATTTGTTCAGGAAAACAGCCTCACTGCATGACCACTCTCTCATCCTATTCCTGCATACAATGTTGATGGTTCACCCAATGAATCTGGATCTATCACTGAAGTTGTTGATCTGATTCTGCAGTACAAAGACCATTCCAAGAGAGCCATGTTTGTTGTTATGTGCCTAGAGCGTCAATGTATGATGCTTGGCTACACCTGGCTTCAGGACCACAACCCAGAAGTTAACTGGAAGTCTCAAGAAGTACAGATGACCCGCTGTCCTCCCCAATGTCACACATGTTGCAACATTATCAAGGAAGAACACCAGAAGGCCCTACAACTGCACACCTGCTGTATTGGTCCTTGTCCTATTCTCATGCATGATTCAGATGGATCAACAGCCAAAGAAGGACTCCTCCTGAGTCAACAGTATGGGGGTGATTCTAAAATGGCTGAAGACACATCTGATGATGCTATAGAAGGGAGTGATCATATTCTACTTGCTATGCTCCCTCCCCAAGCTGAGTTCATTTGTGCTTCTTCAATGACACCCCAACACCTTGCAGAAGCAGCCTGGCATAACTCCCAACCCTCAGATACTCTTCCAGACTACCTGTCTGACTATGAAGATGTCTTTGCAAAGGAGTTATTTGACAAGCTTCCAGAATGCAAGCCATGGGATCATGCCATAAAACTAGAACTAGGAGCCAACCCCCAAGCATCACCCAAGGTGTATCCCTTGTCATCAGGAGAACAGGTTGAACTGGACAAGTTCCTTGAGGAGAATCTACACATGGGGCACATACGACATCAAAGTCACTGATGGCTTCACCAGTGTTCTTTGTCAAAAAAAAGGATGGTGCCCTATGATTTGTCCAAGACTATTGGGTATTAAATGCAATGACAATCAAGAATTGTTACCCCCTTCCCTTGATTTTGGACCTTGTCAACAGCCTACGAGGGGCCCACTACTTTACCCAGCTTGATGTTCATTGGGGCTTTAACAGTGTCAGGATCAAGGAGGGTGATGAGTGAAAAGTGGCATTCAGGACAAATCGGGACTATTTTAACCTTTAGTGATGTTTTTTGGCCTCACAAACAGCCCTGCCACCTTTCAGACCGTGATGAATGACATCTTTCATTACCTCATTTCTGAAGGTGTCATGTGCATTTATCTGGATGACATTCTGATCTTTTCAGAGGACTTAGAGAAGCACCATGAAACCATATGGAAGGTGGTCAAGCGTCTCAGAGAACACAAGCTTTATTTGCATCCCAATAAGTGTGACTTTGATGAGACCAAGATAGAATACCTAGGTCTCATCATTTCACATGGTAAAGCCAAGATGGATCCTGTCAAGGTTGCTGGTGTTGCTGAGTGGCCAACACCTAATGTAAGAATGTAGATTCTTACAGTAGCATATATGTTACTAATTAGGGTATATAAGTCACCAGAGTGGCTTATGGGTTGTATTATATAAGCCGCCCACTAGGGGTGCCTGTAGGTAGTGGACAACTATACAGTTGTCCACAAGTAATTAGATAAGCAATCAGAACTTACTTGTAACCACACAACTTGCAGACACCAATAAACATATTGGCACAGTCTGTGTAGTGTGAACACGAGGTTTCTTACACAATTTTGACTGCCAAAATTATTGGCAGCACTGTGATAAAAAAAGATCAAACTGATCTTTTTACCCAAACCGATGAGTTTAACACTTGCTGGAATTCTTGGAAATAGTAAACAGATGTTTACTGTTTATTCTTCTAAATCAATAGAAGAATGCCACAGTGTGGCTGATAGATTGTAGATCTATGGTTTCGATAAGGAATCGAAGCCAAACGTCTAGATCCAGAGAGGATCCAGATACATCTGGGGCCACAGCCAAGAGCCCAGACAGGAGAATTGAGCCTGCCCACAATGTGGACAGGCAAACGAGAACACCGATGAGGATAGCTAGTCCTCGTATCACTACGACACCCATAACTTCCGACTCTAGGAGTCAAAAGCGAGTATCGGCAGATCTAAGAAGATCCGCACCGAAGGAATCAGAAACGGATGATATATTGTCCATTAAGAGAACTAAAAGAACTTTGACTAGGTTGAAGTTACGATCATCTCTTGATGAGTCAAGAGAGCCACTGACTAGTGACACGAACAATTCACTGGGGGTGCGAATGTCGCAGCTCCCATATGTCCAAGAACATCGCAGATCACGAAGTTCACCGTCCCAAACAGGGACGATAGAGCAAGGGTTGGCGCACCGGGATGAAGAAACCCAGCGATACGAATGTACAACCAGACACATTGCCTGGATGATTATGGCTCTCAAAGAGAGCCATAAACACATAGACACTATGTGTGAAGCAAGTCAGCAAGTGGCTGAGGCAGCTCGTGCAGCAGACAACACTGCAAACCAACTCCAAACACTAGGAGATGGTATGGAACTGTTAATACAGTCCCTGGAGGAGGAAGTACAAGGACCTTTGCAAGGAAAGGCCCCTGAGCATGGCAACAATCCCAATAGGGACCATGAAGTTGACTGCGAAGCAGAGAAGGCTCGCAGGAAGCGAGACAGACAGAGGATACCACCTCCGTCTGGTCCGAGCACTAGAAGTGGTCCTCGAGAACCTAGTGCCATGATAAAACAAGACAGCATCAGTATGCGCCAGCATACTGAGGAGGAGAGGGATCGTGAGCTAGAGGCTCGTGATAGAGAAAATATCTGTGAAGGAATTTGCAGATCAAAAAAAACTTATGATGAGCAAGAAGTGCTCAAAGCAGTGACCCAACAGTCACTGTGGGAGATGATGAAGTCTGATGCTGATAGCATCAGTACCATGACTAGCACTCACATTAGTCTTGAATGTGAGTTCAATCACTGGGATAAGATCAAACATAAGGCAGTGCGACGGAAGCACCGTGTGCTAGAACTCCGTGCTAAACACACAGATAAACTAGTTGAAGAGGCATATACTGCCAGGATCAAAGGCGAGGCCTTCGATAAACTGATTGAGTCAGCAAGAGTGGCTTGATCCGTCCTCAGTAGCAGTTATAGACTGAGGGATGCATTTTTAACGTCTGACAAATGTCGACCATTGTATCAGATTGACGAAGACATTGTCAATCCACCAGTGCAGCAGGACATGAATACTCACATCCCCCAGCCGCACAAGCAGATACAAGCGATACCACGTGTGGTATCACTAGCAGTCACAGATCCTGAACAGAGGATCCAGGAGGTAGGAGGAAATCTGCCTACGTATGTAGATGGTGTTGCCAAGATGGTGTGAGCTGCCCTTGAGAAACACAAGGGCAGCGAGCCAGACAAATCCATGCTTGCCAAAGCCGGAGTAAAACTACCTCACCCAGCAGAATATGCTGGGAAAGCAGATCTTGAAGAATTCGAGAACTTTATCTCAGGGATCCTGAGATGGCTAGTCTATTGGGACCATCCAGCATGGAACTCTAATTAAACTATTTAGGCACTCGCCTCAAGGGCAAGGCATTGGAGTGGTACACTTGAAATATCAAGTGTCATGATTGAGTCATAATCAACTGGACCCTGGAAAGTGCAATCGCTGGGTTACAACAGCGGTTCCTTCATGCACTCACGCACAGGCATGCTTCAAATAAGTTCAACACAATTGTGCAAGGGACCAGAACTGTTCAGGAATTATTGAACGATATTACGAAGTATGCAGTGCAGATGATACATCCACCAGATGAGTATATGATCCGCAAACGGTTCGTAGCAGCACTTCGATAAGTGCTGCGTCATGAAGTCTTAAAATTAGGCGACATGACAGAATTCTGTTCAATAACTGAGTTATATGAAGCCACAAAGGCTGTAGAGGATACATCTCGATATGACATTGGGTCGCGTAAGACAGAGCCTAGCAGCGCTCACGTGCCACAGGCAAAGCCAACTTCGACAACTAGTCAAAATCAGGCTGTGCCGAGCTCATCTTGAGCTCCCAATACAGGAAGCCACTCTACCACAAAGCAGACGATATATCGTCCGCCAAATGCTCGACCTCAAGTGGAAACGAGGCCGAGCGTACCCCAAACAGGGGTACAGGCTACGCAGAGAGCTGGAGCTGGAGCTTCTGTCACTTCTCGTCCTTCACAAAAACCTTCTGGAGGATCAGGGGGTCAAGGACATAGCACAGAGATGATGTGCTACGAGTGTGGACAGGTCGGGAATATCAAGCTGAATTGCCCACAGTGGAAGAATAAACCACACATAGCAGGTGCACAGCTGGAAGAAGTGGTTGAGCACTCAGGGAGTGCTCAAGAAGGGGAGGAGGAGCCATAAAGTGGCAAACTAGATGAGCAAGTGGATGTCCAGGATGACCATGAGAACGAAATCAGCAAACTAGTTGCTGATTACCAGTCGGAGCTCATGCCTTATCAATGGGATGACAACAATGATATGAGAAGGCAAAGCTTGTATTGAGCAGATGGAATACGTCCGCTAGGAGGATCGTATGAAGAAAGGTGGCACAGACACTAACTACCACAATCAGTGGTGGTTTAAGTCGAAACAATGACTTCTGCATCCACGCAGGAGTCGTAGACAGGACCATTGAGCCTGGCTATGATCATCGGTTCAGACTGTGGGATAAGATGCACCCCAAACAGGCGCATATAGACAACCAAACAATCTCCAGGTATTGGGAGATTGGTGGAGTCAGAGCCCACTGTCTACTAGACAGTGGGTGTGAGGGAGTTATGCTCTCCCCAGATTTCATACGTGCTGTAGGCATTAAGACGTTCGAACTTGAACGTCCAATTGGTCTACAGCTAGCATGTGTCGGCAGTAAGTCGACCATCAACTATGGAACACACACCAACATCCACTTTGGTGAGCATAATATCGAGGAATACTTTGATATAGCAAACGTAGACTATTACGACGCAATACTAGGAACACCATTCCTACGTAAATTAGGGATATCCCTCGACTTTAGAGATGAGGGATGCATCCGTATGGGAAAGGAAGTAATTCCAAACCATGTGAATGCTTGGGAAGAGCAGCTGGACTATAAAAACCCGGCTGAATGCAAGACTCAAATCACAAGTCTTAAGCCCAAACTGGTGAGCCACAAACTGGGACTCACAAATGGCTCTTCATTGCACATAGAGCCATCGACAAGCTCGCCAGATGGGAGGCGAGACAAGGGAAAATGGAAAGAAAACCAAAGAAATATTGACGTTGGTTTACTCAACCAATGTACCGATGGGATTGCTGAAGGATGTACTGGCACCAAGCAACCATTATTGACAGCGGATGGCTTTCCCAAACTAAGGGAAAGATGGGAGCTAGAGTACGCAGACCTCTTCGGAGGTGTGCTGTTAGAACTTCCTCCTTAGAGGGAGACCAACCACAAAATTAAGTTCGTAGATGAAACCAAACAGTTTCATTATCGGTTACCGAAGTGCCCGGACGCACTTCAAAATGAACTGATCAACAAAGTTGACTGATATACCACCGCTGGTTGGTGGCTATCAGCGTCTGTACGTTCTGCAGCACCAGCACTATGCATTCCAAAGACAAACAGAAAGCTCAGAACAGCAATAGACCTACATCTACGCAATGACAACATGGTGAAGGACATTACGCCCTTCCCAGACCAGGATACCATCTGGCATGACATAGCTCGTGCCGCATATCAATCCAAGCTTGACATGTCTGATGCATACAAACAAATACGCGTAGTTGAGGAGGACATCAACAAGACGGCTTTAGCGACCATATTTGGTACATTCAAAAGCCGTGTTATGCAGATTGGTGACTGTAATGCGCCGTCTACATTTCAACATCTCATGACGTTGATTTTTCGTAACCAAATTGGTCAATCAGCCACGTATACTTGGACAATATATTCATTTATTCAAGCTCTATAGAAGAGCACAAAAAACACCTTCAAAAGGTGTTTGATATTTTACACGAGGCACAGTTGTTCCTCAGCGGAAATCGATCCAAGATTGATTTGTATTTGCCTCACATGGAATGCCTTGGTCACATAATAGATGACAAGGGCATACATGCCAATGTGGATAAAATGGAGAAGGTTCGAGGTTGGAGAAGACCTCAAACATTTAACGATGTCCAACGATTTCTGGGACTCATGCAGTATCTGGCACCATATATGCCAGATTTGATGGCATATACAACTCCCTTATCAGGAAGTGCGTGCAACAATAGGACGTTTCAATGGACGCCCTTGATGGATAAGTGTTTTGAATCCATCAAAGCACTAACATGTAAGGCTCCAATTTTGAAGCCTATAAATCACGCTAGTACAGAACCCATTTGGGTTGTGACTGACGGTTCCAAGTCTGGAGTCAAAGCAATTTACAGACAAGGTCTGAACTGGATGACTTGTCGTCCAGCAGGATTTCTCTCAAAGAAATTCAGTCCCACACAACAGCATTACAAAATGCATGAGCATGAGACGATTGCTATCCTTGAAGCACTTATGAAGTGGGAGGATAAGCTGCTAGGTCGCCAGTTCACACTGGTGACGGATAACAAAGGTCTCAAATACTTCGAGACACAACAGCATCTGTCAGACAGACAGGTGCACTGGTGGGAATTTCTCTCCAGATTCAACTATACCATGGTACATGTACTGGGGGTGGAGAACAAGGTAGCTGACTGTCTGTTGCACTACTACAAGAACAACAAGCAGGGTGAAAGTCACCCAGCAGAAGAATATGTCGATGTGGATGTGTGGCTAGACCCGGAAGGAGAATTTCTCCCAACAGATAGATTCATAGAAATACAAATGGCCACAGCGTGACGGTTGCAATGATTACAAGATGCGACAGAGCAGTGTGTCATAGATGTGCAGCAGATGAAACAAGCAGGGGAAGAACCTTCCACACAGGTGGAAGGTAATAAGGAGGACGATGTACTAGTTACAGTGTCAGGTGCAGACTCAGAAAGTCTACGTTCACACGTAGAACGTGAGTTTGACCTAAAATGAGCCGTAGCCAATGGCTATGGAACAGATCCAATACTCAAGAAAGTATTGGCAAATCCTGAGGCTCACCCTTGATTTGGGGGGAGAAATGGACTGGTTTGGACAAAGAACCAGTTCAATAAAGATGTAGTGTGTCTCCCCCAGGAGGTTTTTTCCAAGGAGAGGAGAATGGTCAAGATAAGTATCGATCATGCACATAGAGTAGTTGGCCACTTTGGGCAATTCAAAACTGACAAGTACATCAGGTGATCGTACTGGTGGTTGGGAATGGCAGCCAACATAGAGTCATTCCGTGGATCCTGTGCAGCCTGTCAGGCTGCAAAGAAGGACAATAGACGACCAGCAGGGTTATTGCATACCCTGCCAATACCTGATAGACCATGGCAGTCTATTTGAATGGACTTTGTTGGTCCATTGCCAGAATCGAAGGGTCATGACTATTTACTAGTCGAGATTGACAGACTCACGTCTATGGTGCATTTAGTGCCAACTACAACGAGAGTGACTGCGTGACAAGTTGTGTGGTTATACCTCAAAGAGATAGTATGCTTGCATGGAGTACCTGAGTTGATCATATCTGATCATGACTCCAAATTCACCTCCATATTCTGGAGGGAATTGCAGCATATAATGGGCACGAAGCTGCTCATGTCCACAGCATTCCACACGCAGACAGATGGAGCAACAGAACAAGCAAATCATTCTGTAGGGCAAATACTCCGCACAGTAGTGCAGAGTGATCAGAAGGATTGGGCCGAGAAATGCCCAATGGTAGAGTTCGCACTGAACAGCTCAGTCAGTGAAACCACAGGATACGCACCATTCGAATTGAACAGTGAATACTTGCCCCGTATCAGGCAGGTACTATCAGTGGATACTACATTCAGAGGAGTATGGCAGTTCGCACAACAAGCATTGTGGAACCTGATTGATGCTCACGATGCAATCATCGCAAGCCGAGTACAGCAGACAGATACTGCTAATATCAGACGCTATCAAGGAACGACATACAAAGTTGGACAGCTAGTATATCTGTCTACAAAGAACCTGTCCTTACCTAAAGGAGGGGCAAAGAAGTTAGTGCCCAATTATATTGGGCCGTATCCAGTTATAGAAGTGGACAATTCCATTTCTACTGTGAAACTTGAGTTACCTCCAGAGCTCACAGCTAGGAGGATACTACCAAAGTTTCATGTGAGTCTAATCAGACCACATATATCCAATGACGACGAACGATTTCCTCATCGTGATGTAAATTATATGTACAACTTTAGGAAAGAGGATGAACCAGAATGGTTTGTAGATGAGATTCTGACTCATCGCTGGACTAGTAACTCCAATCTGGAGTTACAAGTAAGGTGGTCATTAGGAGATGTCACCTGGGAACCACTCTCTGCATGCAGAGAGTTAGAAGTGCTAGATGCTTATCTAGAGCTAAGGGGAGTTAGGAAGCCACAAGAGCTTCCTAATCGTGCCTCATATGCATGAGAATGATGATGGTTGAGTCCTTAATAAAAGGACTCGACATGAACACAGTTCATGTCGGCGATTCGTGCGACGCGACATTGTCACGTGAAGTTATCACGTGACATTACAGGTGGGCATGCCTTGAATTTAAGCGACAATTTTATCACCACTTAAAGGCTCTTTGCCATCCACTCCCACACTCACACCAGTGCGAGTGTATCAGCGAGACTACCCATGAACACTGAAGCATCCCATATACCTCACTCAGCAGAGGCACTCCCTAGTGCCTCTGAGCAATTCGCTATGCTCCAAAAGGAGCAAAGCTGGACAGTGCATGGCATCAAGGATGCCATTGCAATCGTCCATTGCACTCCTCCCAGGAGTGCAATGCGTACACGCAGCACTTGCTGCAAGCCACAAAACTGCAGCTTATTGACCCTCGAATGCGCAACATTGAATGGGCATTAAAAGTGGCCTGGCCACCATTACTCGCTGAAATGGTGTGTCCTTTTATTAAGGATGTGGTAGCCTCCTACAAGGAGGACATTGGAGCAGGGCTCCCTGGTTTCGGGAGATGCCGAGCAGAGGGAGAGCCTGGTAGTAGCTTAGTCAGCTTGTCTTAGTCATCATCAATCTATCTTGCCTTGTCCCACCACAGGCATCCCACCGCGAGCCCTCCTGGCTCTTCTCCATCTCGGTTCGCAGTCCCCAAGTGGCTGTTCCAACGTATGCAAGCTCAATTCAGAGCTCAACACGCTTCGCACTGCCCTTGATAAGGAGAGGCAGATTATTCGTGAAATGGCAGATAAAATATCTGCCATGAAGTCGACGCCATCAGCACCGACTATAATCGATCTGACATCACTGCCAGATTCGATGATGGACTCAGTGAGTCCATCTATGCCAACTACCGGTGCTTCACCGGTAGGACCCACTCGATCCAGTTGCAAGACCACATCTAAACAGAGAACGCTGGCAGTGCCCTACCCAGTGTTGCTGCACGCTCATATTGCTCCTGCCATCAGTGACCCGCCTGCAACGCAGATGGGATTCTTACCCTGCCCTTTTGGCAAAGCACCGCATCCCACAGCAGTGAAAACAAGTCGTCAACCCACAGAGTGGTTTGACACCTGCCAGCTCAACAATCCAAAATTTGTTGAGCAGCTTACACTTGCATGCACGATATTTGCCATGTCGTGCAGCACCGGGCAGCACACCATCATCAAGCGTGCTGACCGCGAGCAGTGATTAGCAACTCGAACACCAGTGTTCAAGATTGCGCATGACACGCCTCCCAATCTCAGGGAGGCGTTGTGCATGATAGAGTACTCCCCAAAGGGAGTATCACCTGCTATCTGCAGGAATGGAGACAACACCCTCTGTCTAGAGGATGTTGATTTATGGGTATGGCTTAAGTTAATTAAGCCAAAGAAAGACAGTCTGGTCTTTCTACAAAAGTTAATGGACCTGTTTACAGTCCATGGCCAATGGGCCAATCTTGCCAGTTCAATCTGGTGGCAAGATCTCTCGACGCTGTTGTCTACCAGCATCAAGAAGGCATTCGAATGGAAACACCCTCACAAGAGTATGTCTCTCGATGAGCTAGCCCAATGGCTAGGCACATACGCGGGTGTAGATCCTGGTAGGGCTCTCATCAATATTGAGCCCTACTTCGTGCATAAGCAGAGCAAAATCTGCTATAACGAGACCACACAGAGGGTCCTCAACACTCGCAAAGGCCAGACATTTACCAGCCTTCACATACCCATGCCCCCTCATCCCCCACGCTTTTGGGGACAACCGTCGACATCGGACAATGATTTGTCACTCGACAGACGTGGTGGAGGGCCTCCCCGCTTGAAGGCACGTACAGATGTGCCGATGACAGAACCTTCCACCTTGTCTGCTCCCCCGCCTGCACCCACTATTACAGCAGATGACACCAACATGGAAGTCGATCCATCAAACTCCATTTACTACGACAACACTGTTGAAGTAGCCATGCAGTCATCATCGACTGTGCCTGCACCCATGAGGGTCATTCACATGTATTGAGATTGCAAACAAGCAGACTAAATGTACATAATCTCAATCACACATCAGAATTAATAGCTTTACATCTATTTGAATGTTTACACTAACTATTGATACATATGTACAATTTAAAGTTTTTTAAAATTTTATACAATCTCTTTCTTTTGCTAATGATACACATTTTATTCAACAGGCCTATCTCAATGTAGTTATAACTTTTATTGTACATCTAACATACTATAGTACACATCATGTCTAGTTGCACTCTATATCATCATTGTTGATTTATACTTGTAAAACATTGTTGTAGGGCTTCTATATTCTAACATATCTGATCTGAGATGATATGTATCTCTTATATACATTTGTCCAAAAAATCCTGAATGTACATAACAGATATTTAAATACAACATAAACATAGAACTTCTAAACATCCTACTTCATTTAGAATGTCCATCTATATTCAGAAACATAGCTTTTACATGTGTTGGTTATAATACATCATAAATTAAATGCACATTTGGATAAAGTTATGAACAACCTTCTGACCCTGAATGACCCTCCATATATGCTGATCCCCCATCAGCATAAAATCTCCCAAACCTTCCTGAGGTTTGGTCTGTGGGGAGGATGTAAGAATGTAGATTCTTACAGTAGCATATATGCTACTAATTAGGGTATATAAGTCACCAGAGTGGCTTATGGGTTGTATTATATAAGCCACCCACTAGGGGTGCCTGTAGGTAGTGGACAACTATACAGTTGTCCACAAGTAATTAGATAAGCAATCAGAACTTACTTGTAACCACACAACTTGCAGACACCAATAAACATATTGGCACAGTCTGTTTAGTGTGAACACGAGGTTTCTTACACCTAACAACAAGGAGGTGCAGTCATTCCTTGGTTTTGCAAACTTCTACCATTGGTTTATTGAGAAATTCTCACACCATGCTCATCCAATGTTTGACCTGCTTTGCAAGGATACTCTTTGGATGTGGGGACCATCTCAACAGGCTGCCTTTGACACAATAAAGAGATTGGTAATGTTTGCACCCATCCTTGCATTCCCAGATGACAACCTCCCATATTGTGTTGAGGCAGACAGCTGAGACTTTGCAACCAGGGCCATTCTCTCTCAGCAATCCAAAAGTGATAACAAATGGCACCCTATAGCCTTCTTCTCCAAGAGTCTCAGTCAAGCAGAGCACAACTACAAGATCCATGACAAGGAAATGCTCACCATCATCTGTGCCCTTGATGAGTGGCAACACTTCCTTGAGGGGGCAAGACACCATGTCAAGATTTAGACTGACCACAAAAACCTTGAGTACTTCCACACATCTAAAAAGCTCAACTGCCAAGCTCACTGGTCACTCTACCTATCTCGGTTCAACTACAATCTGCACCACCACCCAGGCAAAACAATGGGCAATTCAGATGCACTCTCTCATCAACCTGATCATGGCACAGGCTCAAATGACAATGACTACTTGGTACTTCTCCAACCAGAACTCTTTGTCATTCATGCACTAGAAGGGCTGAAGTTTACAGGCGAAGAGCATGACATCTTGAGGGACATTTGCAGTGGCACCAAGGAAGGAGAGCTTGAAGAGTCAGTTGCACACACTGCTAAGAGCTCCACAAGACTACTGGGAAGTTTGTGAGGTTATCAGAGTGGGATGAGAAAGATGATACACTTCTGTTCTGTGGAAAGGTATATGTCCCCAATCAGCATGACTTATGATGTCAAATCACCTCCCAACATCACGACACTCATATTGCTGGCCATGCTGGATGTTGGAAGACCTTGGAGATTGTCTCTTGGAACTATTGGTGGCTTCACATGTCTTGCTACATTGGTCAGTACACCAAGACATGCAACCTATGCCTGCAGACCAAGGCCTGACATCAAATGCCTATCGGAGAGCTACACCCTCTAAAGGTCCCCGAACAACACTGGGAGACAGTCAGTGTTGACTTCATTGTTGAACTCCCCAACTTGCATGGATATGATGCAGTGATGGTTGTTGTGGATTCCTTATCCAAACATTCTCATTTCATCCCCACCTTAACCACGAGTACAGCATTGGGAGCCTCTCGTCTCTTTAGAGATCATGTTTGGAGACATCATGGCCTCCCTTTCTGTGTGGTTTCAGACTGAGGTACACAGTTTGTCAGTGAGTTCACTCGTGAGCTATACAGACTTCTCGGTATCAAGATGGCTGCCTCTGCTGCGTACCACCCACAGACTGATGGGCAGACAGAATGTGTCAACCAAGAGCTGGAGAAATATCTCCATCTATTTGTGAATGAGTGATAGGATGACTGGGATGACCTCTTACCCCTTGCAGAGTTCTAGTACAACAACCATATCCACTCATCCACAAAGGAGACTCCCTTCATGCTTGACTCTGGTCGCCACCCACACATGGGCTTTGAACCTCACCAGCAACCATCCAGAAAAGAGGCTGTGAATGAGTTCAAGCAATGGATGGCTGACTCCCTGTCTGAAGCCAGAGCTGCCCTAGTAAAGGCCAAGGAAGACATGGCTCAGTACTATAATCATCACCATGAGCCAGCCCCTACCTTTGTTCCTGGTGACAAAGTCTTCTTAGATGCAAGCGACATCAGCACCACTCACCCTTCAAAGAAATTGTCATACCAAAACTTGGGCCCCTTCCTAGTGGAACACAAGGTTGGCTCCCATGCCTACCATCTTCAACTTCCCAAGTTTATGAGTTGCTTACATCCTGTCTTCCCTGTGGTCAAACTCCTCCCAGCTCCTCTAGACCCCATTCCTGGTCAGAAAGCCCAATTGCCACCACCCCCAGTAGTGTTGGATACTGCTCAGTTCAGTTCAGGTCAGTTCATAACCAGTTCAATGATTTGCCTCATGAGTCAGTTCAGGTTCAGTTCACCAGCAGTTCAGTATCAGTTCAAGATAAGTATTTTACTCTACTTTTAATTTACTAAGTAATAACAGTATATACATAATGAATACATGGTAGTGGAGCCACAACAACAGTGGGGGCTGTTGCAGCCCAGGAATGGGGGTGCCACACAGATGTAGTGGATGGTGGTGGGGACGACAGTGGGGGATGGCAATGCCACACTGGGGTGGATGGCAGTAAGATGGGTGTGTGAGGATAGGGGCCATGCAGATGTGGTGGTGGGGGCAGCAGGGGTCATGTGGGGGTGGTGGTGCTGGTGTGGGGCAGTGGCGGTGGTGGTAGGAGATGCGGCAGCCACATCTGCAGTGGGGCCATCACCAGTGGTGGTGGTGCTGGCCACATGGATGCTGAAGGATGGCAGCAGGCACATATGGATGGCGGTGGTGTGGCAGTTGCATGGGTGTGGATGGGGGCAGGGAGTGCAGTGGGTGGCAATGGGGACCATATGGATGGGGCTGAGGTGGAAGGCAGTGGGAACCGTGGTGGTGGTGGCAGTGGTAGTGGCAGTAGTGTTGGTGGGGGTGTGGTGATGTCTTGGTGGTGGGGTAGTCATGGTGGGGTAGTCATGGTGGGTTAGGGCTGTCCATGAGTCTACCCATGGATCACCCAGACTCGGATCCATGGGTATTCTCATTTTCAAACCCTATACTTGGATCCGCATGGGTATTGCATCCAGGTGATCCAAACCCATGGATCCAAACCCACAGGTTTCCAACTACTTGTGGGTTGATCCATGGGTATATGTTATTTGTTTCTAGCAGGCGTAGGTAGCTACGTATTGACCCTAATTTCTACAATTTATTTCGTATTTATATCTAATTTATTGGGGCCTGTAGAGGCCCCACAACTTTTGTTGCACCAGCAGCTTGAGCTTATATAGCTCCACTGTTCATTGTGCTTTTCAGATCATGTGACTCGATGAACCTTGTTCAAAATAAAATAATGTTCGTTTTGAACAAGGTTTTGTAAGTCACATGACCTACAAAGCACAGCAAACAGCAGAGCTATATAAGCTCAAGCTGCTGGTGCAACAAAAATTGTGGGGCCTCTACAGGTCCCAATAAATTAGATAGAGATACGAAATAAATTGTAGAAATTAAGGTCACTACGTAGCTACCAATGCCCACTATAATCACAAGCCACGGATCCCAAATACCCATGGGTTTTAGGCAGAATCCCAGAATCCATACCCAGATCCGTGTGGGTATTGCCCTCTGGGTACTCAATACCCATAGGATCCTTACCCATGAGTTTTCCCACAGATCAACCCATGGGTACCCGTGGGTTGATCCAGACTCGTGGACAGCCTTATGGTGGGTGGCCATGTGGGATGGTGGTGGTGATGTGGTGGTGGTAGTGATGGTGGTGGTGGTGGTGGTTGTGGTGGAGTTGTGGTGGTGGTGGTGGTGGAGGTCATGGGTGGCCATGTGGATGCCTGTGACACATCACATGGTTGCCAGCTAACTGGTTCAGAACTGATTTCAAGATGGTCTGGGGTTTTCGACTGGAGCCAGTTCACGGTTTGGTTTGTTTACCAGTTCATGAACCAAATCAAACCTGAACTGAACCAGATCCATCACTAACCCCCAGTCCTTGTAGGGGAAGATGAGCACCACAAGGTTGAACAGATCTTGGACAGTCAGCTTCGCTGTGGAAAACTCAAATACAAGGTTAGGTGAAAGGGTTATGGGTATGAGCATGACAAGTGGATCCCCAAGGCAGATTTAGCAGCCCCAGACCTCATTGCCAACTTCCATCGCCTCCACCTAGGTGCCCCTCATTGTATCCATGTAGCGTATTTTGACACTTTTTGTCAAATCCCACTTGTGCCCCCCATAGGTGTCAGTGTGTTGGGACGTCACACTCTAGAAGGGAGGTGATGTAAGGGGAATCCCTATTCCCTCCCTTTCTCTATTCCTTGACTCCCTTCATCTTCATTTCCTCTTGTCTACTCTCCTCTCTCTCTTTCACCATTTCATTCTTCTTCTATTCTATCTACATCTCAGGTGCCTATTTAAGCACTCAAATGTATATCTTGCAAGTGCTCATTGTTGATCTTTTGGAGGTCATTCTATATTTAGTAGTGTAGTCAGCAGTGGGATCCCTAGACTTTTCTCTTTGGATTCCCACCTGCTAGGTATGCATCCTCTCTTGTATACTCCTGTAGACTTATATATCTTCAAATTCCCACCTGCTAGGCCATAGTGTGATATTCCACTAGCCTCAGAGGTTGCCCTTATAGCACAGACATAGGCCCAGTTATGTGAAAGGAAAAAGATCCATCTTTTCATATTTGGTGGTGTTGGATTTTGGGAATGGTAGCTGATGTGATTTGCCAAAGGCACAGCCCTCACAGACATGGTCAAAATCTGGGAGCAAGGACACTGTGAGACTGTTGACCATGTCCTTTTGAATCATTTGGTGAATTGCCTGCAAATTCAGGTGGCCAAGGCATTGGTGCCCTAGGTGCATGCTTCCACTACTTCCACTTGAAATGGCATAAGCAGAACTGGACTGAATTTCAACACATTTGACATGGTACAACATCCCTGTACTGCCTCTAAAAGTTCCTCAGAAATGCTCCTCCTGTCCAACATAAACAGAGATGCCAGATTGTATGATTTTTGCAGATGTGCCAGCTCACTGGAGTGTTCCTAAATGGATCATATTTGCAGCTAAGCTGGGGATGTGAAGGGCACTGTGCAAGGTGATCATCTTGACACCTCCAGGTATCTCGACTCAAAATTGAACACTACCACGACTGGCTGATGCTACATTACAAGAATCACCAACTCATATGGTCTCACTTCCAATGGAGGGGGTGTACAACACAAAGTACCAATGGTCAAAAAACATGTGGGACATTGCACTGCAGTCTAGAATAAGTTTGGTGCACCCTAATCCCAATGTTGTCATCAGTACAACACCAATCTCCCAAGATGGCAGTTCTTGAAGTCCAGATACTGCAAGGTTTGCAGTCCCTCCAGACTTGTTTTTCTCATCATCCTGGTGTTTTGGGTACTGGCTAACCCAATGGCCCTTAGCAGCATTCATCTTCTGTTTTTGGCATTCATTTAGGCTGCTTCTTCTTTGTTGACAAGGATGCATCACCACTAGCCTGTCAAGTAGTGAGCAGAGTGGTTTCACTCTCTTGCTCTCTGTTCCAACAATTTACCTTGGCCACTAACCAGTTTTGAGGTGAACTTGTCAATATCAACATTAAACAGCTGTATCTTGATGACATCCCATTGAGGCATTTGCAGTGAGGAAAGCACTAGGGCTTGAGTGATATGGATGTCCAGGAGAGTTTATTTGGTGGCAAGGATGTGGTGAATAGGGTGAGTTCTGGGAAGGACAGGAAACAGTTTTGACAGCATATAACACATACCTGACAGGTCATGAGCTAAGTATTTGCACCTCCTCTGAGTTGATATAGAGGGACCAAGTGTTTACACAGGAACCTCATTTGAACTGGATCTATAGCTAGGGATGAGAGACATGGTGATGAACAGGGATGTACACTAGAAAAGTGACTCACCACTCAGGACTGGGCAGGATCAATTAAGAAACACAGTCACTACTGAGGGATCTATTATGGGAGGTACAGAAGGAGGTTACCACCTTAACTCAATCAGTCAGGTAATGATGGGGATAAAGCCTCAGTATGGATAAGATTGGAGAACCCCGAGGTATGATTTAGATGCCAAGGGAGAAGGTGTTTTCTATAAAGTGAACCTGTTGATGGACTCTTTGTACACTTTCCTCCCTGAGTTGATACCTAGGGGATACACACATCATCTTGATAATTACTTTCCTGTCTGCTACACCACCCAATATTTGTTTTATCTTGGAAAGATGAACTGACTACAGTTCCAATCCACTCATACCTGACAACAAACTAGTACCTTGCTACCTTCCTCAAGAACTATAGTCATATTCAAACTTCTAAGTCCTCTTTTCTTTTCTTTAAAATCCTTAATCCTTTTACATCAATAACTATCAAAACCTCTTCTTTATCTATCAATTCCCTGCACAATAGAAGTCCTAACCTTCCTATTCAGCAGATTCCAAGATCAACCCTCTGAGAAACACAGTTGGCCATGGAATTGACATCTATGTACTTGCAAGTGTACAACTCTTAGAAGTTGTAGTGCATGTCACTCTGTTGTCATGTAGTGATATATGGCTCCTCCCATGCATTCAACATAGCCATTGATGTGTCAGCCTTTCCTAAGTGAGCCCACTGTGTGCTCTCCACTGAACCCTTCAGTAAACCCTGGGCAGCCTGATCTTTCAGCAACCAATCCTGATGCTCCTTCTTCAAGTTCTTCCAATCCAGCTCACTCGTGCTTTCTGGCTTCTCTTTCAGTGGCTTCAAAGGAGCTTCTTCATCTCCTGAAACAACAAGCCAGAGGTATTTAGCTTGCAGTGATGCTTTCATGAATTTTGTCAAGGGGAGTGATGGGTCATTTTCATGAGTGTGCTGGAATTGGGGATGCTGTCCATGCTTCATTGTGCACTGTTCTAATCTATCTCTTAGTGGTCTGTAGTGCAGAAGATCTACTGATGTTTGCCTCAGCAGTCTCGGGGGAGGGCCAGGTTTGGGGAGGATTGTCCACTTGTCACTAATTTTGCTTCTTTGTCCACTTCTTCATTCCCTTCTATCCCTTTGTGATCAGAAACCCATCTTGCTTCCATTAATATCCCCTTATGTGTTTTCTTCACCTCATCAATTTTCTCAATCACCTTGTCCACAATGTATTTTCCTGAGCCACATTTGTGGTTCCATGTAGCTTGCAAAGCTGCCTGACTATCAGCTCCTATTATTGCCATGGGGTTCTTTTTTAAGCAATTCAAAGCTTAGACATAACCCAATCAACTCAGCTTCAAAAACTGTATGTTATGCTTCCTGACCCAAGTATTTCCTCAAGACACCTCATTTCATATTGTTTCTGTATAGCACTGCTGCAGCTCCAACTTTTCCATTGATGCAGGAACCATCCAAATACACTTCAACTTTGGCCATAGACTCTCTTTCGAGTACTTTCGTGTCTCTGGTGTCAGAGGGGATTGTGATGTCTATATTTGGTTTCCAGGTGGGAGATTGTTGGGTTGGGAGAATGGTTTCCATTCTGTTGGGGATTAGGTCAAAACTATGAAATAGCTCATGCAAGAGGGAGCCGTGGTGGGCAACATATCTAGCAGAGGTGTTTTGCACATGCTTCTAGGGTGGATGGGAAGGTGGGAGGCATACTAATCTACTCACAGCTTGGTGGACTACTCTATATACCAATAGGTTGAAAGGGCTGTGAGATATTAAACCTTGACTGGCGTATATGCCACACAAACTGTCTCAGACGCTACACACAATGTGAAGAAATGATTCCACCATATGCTATCTGGTGCGTCCGGAAGATATCAGACGAGGGCCCATGTAAGCGAGGATTCAGGAATGACCTGTATATACAGTATCAGCAGTATATATCTACTGTCCCGCTTTCCCGATGCTGTCTCTATGCCCTGCTTCTGTATAAAAAATAAAAACATTCATTTAGCACCCACATCTACAGAAATAACAAACAAACCGTGTACACATTTTACAACAGACGAAAAGCCAAAAACACGGGAAATCCCTGACGCTGTCCCATCATGCGTAGCTCCCATGCACAGCCATGTAGTTCATAAAAGAGCTCGAGGGTTTTGGCGAAGATGAATTACAAGGAGAAGTCTTAGTTCGAGCAAAGGCAATGTAAAAAATTGAGAAGGGGAAAGGGAAGAGGGAGCGTGCACTTGGTGATCGCCGAAAAATAGTAATGCGGGGTTGGATGCTGTGCGTGGGAAGGGCGTTTCACTTGTGAGCGTGTTTGGGTTGAGGGATTTATTGAGGTTGTTGGCTGGGAGCCAGTTAATGATGAAGAGGAGGGGTGTGCAGCAGTTGATGTATGGTGCTGATGGTATATGGATGGAGAGTGATGAGGAAGTCGTAATCTGTTGTAGGGTTGTTGAAAGAAGGGCTGTGGAGTGGTGAGTAAGCGGGAGTGATGATAGGAATAGAGGGGGGAAAGGTGAAAACTGATAAGCGAGAGAACGGCATGAAGGAGGGCCAGCCTGAGTTCAACGAGACAAGCACTCACCGAGACCGTCGATGTTCCCTCTTCCGAACACGCCATCGTCGCACCCGCCCCGCCATGCGCGTATTAGTTCCAGTTGCAGTTCCCCTTTTTGTCGCATTGTTGCGCATAACCTCGTAAAGCGGCATACACACAACACTGCTCAGCGCGCTGAGGAACAAGACGCACCCGAAACTCTATTTGTTGCCCATGGCGTCGGTCGGGGTCCTCCTCTCATCCCCAACTCACACTCGCACCCATACACACACTACTCCCTTCAAAAAACATGCTGACCCACACTAACTCCACAACCTCAACGCTCACCCTCCCACTGGGCTAATGCACGCCGAGCCAGCGCTGCGCGAGGCGCACTTCGCGTGCGTAGGCTGGAAAACAGTGGTGGAGTACGAGTGTGGCAGGGTGGTGGAGAGGCGTGGTGAAGAGGGTGTGGTGGAGGGTGAGGATGTGTAAGGACGAGGAGATCAGGTGTGTGGGTGTGTTGTTGGATTCGAAGTTGTGCTTATATGCCGATATAGCTCGTATCCACCATCCTCCCCACCAACAACGCCTCCCTGACCAGCGCGGAGCCGACCTCCAACACCATCCTCTTCTCAGCCCGTTGCGCATCCACATGCACTATACACACCCCTGTCAGCGCACATCGCACATCCCCATTTCGCGCTCCTGTTCCCATTCCGCGCGTTTAGGTCTCTTCCGAGACCCTTCAACAGAGGGTGTTGCATTTTCCGCCCCGCACGCACGTCGTCGGACCATTGTATCGAGTGCCCAGCCTGGGCGGAGTATGATGTCGAATTCCGATCTGCGGGCGGGTGCGAGTGCGAGCATACGTGCTACAACATAATGAGTATAAACGAGATAAGGTGAACTCAACACATCGCCCGAATCGGTTTAGAGTAGGTACCATTGGAGAATAGTGCTTATCCCAAAGATAAGATCAAAGGCATCACTCCTCCCAACTCTGAGATTCGCATCTATGGCTCTCCATCTATGTAAGTCTATGTACATGCGCGGAAATCTCGGGGCCTGCCTCAATTCCGTTCTGGGATTGACGTAAAATTCTCGATTCGGCACCGTGGATGACCAGTCTGCCCCAATTCGGGAGTTCATAGACAATTCGGTTACCTAATCGCTCTCAGGCTCTGAGCTCCGAACGGACTTGGCGAGGAACATTCAAATCCTGAGTTCACAGTCGACCTCTAAGACTGATGCACTGATGAGCGCTCCGACCACGGTTTAATTCAACTAAAATTCTCAATTAGGCGAGAACGAAACCGGCAGCAACACCAGTCATATTCAGCTCAAACATAACATGGAATCATGCCCGCGGCCGTGACCCACTTCCAGCTAGTCATCAGGTATGCATGTCGGCAAAAATAAATAAAAATGAACCCTAATAATTCACAATTAAGGAGTATCAGTCAGGCCCTCAGGGACTTGGATGGTGACTTACCGCTTGCAGCTGGTTCCTCGTTCAAGTTGGCCGAACTGTGGACTCGTTCGGTTCGGTTTTTGCTGCAGAACTGGTCAATGTTGTAAGCAATCGGGGTCCCACTAAGGACATGCTCTTGCTCATGATCCTCGCAGGAGTCCAACAACAACTCCACGGATTGATTGGCCAGGAAGAGGAAGACCTACTTCAACTTAGTGTCGTTCAATTCTTCGGAATTCCAGTTCGTTCGTCGGTCACGGACTTTGAAAAAGGCTTTGAAACGTCGAACCGAACGAACTATCTTAGAATTGAGCAGCCCTGTAACGGAACATTCAATGCATTTGAACGCTCAAAGCTGTATACCTCGTGATATGCCAACACATTTCTCGCCGCTCCGATCCATTCATGGCGCCTTGTAGAACTTGGTGCTCCTCTTGTGCTGCCAGGGGTGTGATTGAGTTGACCGGCGAGGTATGACTATGGCCCTGAGAGCTCTGATGTACGTTATTGATTGTCTATTGCTCCAGATTACGGGGGAGGGGGAATTTTGAGTGGGGACGTTTGTGAACCCGTTCAGGTATTTATGTCTAAAGTTCAAGAGAATGTCGGTAACAGTGTTGACATATTTGAAGTTTGAAGCGCAAGCTAGAATGGGACGCGTGGAATCATGTTGAGCACGAGGCGACTCGATATGTATTAACGGCTGCGCCAACGCACTAACGATAAACGCCCCAGTCAGATCTGGATCATTTTAACTTTATACAATGTCAGCCTGAGGCCTGGGCGTGGCGTCCTGGGATCTGGGGACACCCTCTGCAGTATAAAATGTACACGCTTTAACCTCCCCAGGTCACCTCCCTCTTCTCCACTCTGACCTCCAAACTGTTAAACACCCCCAACTTCCACATCGACCCCCTGAAACCTGCTCCCGTTCCCGTCGACTCGGAGCTCTTGAAACCCGCTCCCATGCCCGTTGAATTCTTGAAACCTCCCGTTCTCGTCGACTCGGAGTTCTTGAAACTCGCCCCCGTGCCTGTCGAGTTCTTGAAACCCGCTCCCATTCCCGTCGACTCGGAGCTCTTGAAACCCGATCCCATGCCCGTTGAATTCTTGAAACCCGCTCCCGTTCCCGTCGACTCTGAGTTCTTGAAACCTGCTCTCATGCCCGTCGAGTTCTTGAAACCTGCTCCCGTTCCCGCTACACGGCTAGGTAGATATCGCATCCTCTCTCCCAATGCTGCCGTTCGCGTGTCTCCTTTACAGCTAGGGGGTGCGAACATTGGTGATAAGTGGGAGAAGTATGGTGTGGGTATTATGAATAAGGAGTCTTCGTTTAAACTCCTCGATGCGTACTATGATGCTGGTGTGAGTTGTGATTGCTCGTGGGGTGTTTTTTTGCGATCGTCGCTCACTTCGTCCCAGGGAAATTTCATCGATACCGCAAACATGTACCAAGACGAGACCTCAGAAGAGTTCATCGGCGAATGGGCGGAAAAACGCGGTATTCGGGACCAGCTCGTCATCGCTACCAAGTACTCGGGAAACTACAAACACTGCGATGACAGCATTCTGATCAAGATGAATTACTTGGGTAACAGCCACAAGTCCTTGCATCTGTCCGTCGAGGCGAGTTTGAAGAAACTCCGGACGTCGTACATTGATATATTGTATTTACACTGTGAGTCGTGATACGCGTTGTGTACTGTGTACTCTAGATTGATTGATTTGTGGTGTGTAGGGTGGGGCTACGATGCTTCTGTGGAAGAAGTCATGAACAGCCTACATGGTCTTGTAATGGCAGGCAAGGTGTTATATTTGGTGAGTTAACCTCAACGTATATTTTCCGCATAAACTCATTGCGTCATGGAATACCCTTATACTACCAGGGCGTCTCGGTCTGCATTTCTTTTCCAATTGCTACGATGCTCATCTAACAATTTGTACTAGGACGCTCCTGCATGGGTAGTAGCTAAAGCCAACCAATGGGCAAGGGACCAAGGAAAGACTCCATTCTCCATCTACCAGGGCAAGTGGAGCATCCTCGACAGGAGTTTCGAGCGAGACATCATTCCGATGGCAAGGTCTGAAGGCCTCGCCCTCGCACCATGGGCAGTCCTTGGTGGGGGTCGCATCAGGACCGACGAAGAAGAACAGCGCCGCAAAGAATCTGGCGAACATGGACGTCAATTTGGAGGCCCTTACTGGGAACGCACACCTACCGAAGTCAATGTAAGCCACAAACTCGAGGAAATCGCCAAAGTAGTCGGGGCGAAATATATTACTTCTGTGGCGATTGCATATGTGATGCATGTTGGTTCGGTCGTTATTCTGGGGGGAACAGTGAGGTCTAATTATTTTTTCAGAAAGCACCCTATGTCTTCCCCATCGTAGGCGGCCGGAAAGTTGAGCAACTGCACGCGAACATAGAAGCTCTCGACATCGAGCTGGCTCCAAAACACATCAAGGAGCTGGAAAGCGTACTGGCCTTTGAACCTGGTTTCCCGCATGATCTCATTGTGAGTACATATGTGCTTCGGACGCTATCATCAACAGGTTGATTTTGTGCCGCCATGATTAGGGGGACGGCACATGCGATACGTGCCTAGTCAAGAATGCAGGATACACCGACAAATGGCAGGGCATTCCCCCGCTGAAGCCATGAATATCGTGTAGGTCATGCAATCATGCCATTGTGATGTTTAAGAGTTGTGAACGACGGCCTCCTCGTCGGATAGTTAGTTATACAAGTTATGTAACATGCCTCTTGTCCTGAATCCTTAGATTTAACATTCTATTTACATATGACGTATCTCGTAATAAAGAATGGATTTTCTATCAATGGAGGGTTGGAATTGGACGCACAATAAGCGCCACACGGCAGATTATGAAGATTGACCTGATTGAATGCTTTCCAAATGCAACACTTGAGACAACGGTTGATATTATCCATAAAGTTCGAATCTATACACCACCACCACCTTCTACAAACACCTCATCGACGGGCTGAAATGGCTGTTTCTGATTCCATATGATACCCGCACATTTGATCATATTTTCACGAATGAGTAAATAAGTTATTGTACTACCAACTTCCCTAAACAGGCTTGATAATCCCCGACTAATATCATCATAACCCTCCAACGCTACCCAACCCCCTTGCCTTCTGTATATATTTGGAGGCCAAACGAGCCAAAGGCGGGAACCACTGTGAACGCTTCCATGACCCGATCACACCCAGTGCGAACAGAATTATCAGAATTATCCGGCGACGATTCCTTCGCCGCCAATGGAGGAGAGTGTACTGTGCACGTGTAAGCAGTATTCAAAGAATGCATTTATTGAATTCACCATGTAGTTCCAGTCACGCCATACAGGAAACGCTGACCGCCACCAGAAATGGATCTGGGACCAAGGGTAATTGGTACCGTTCCATCCATTCTCGCTTACATACCACTACACATCCAGATGTTTATCATTAGAAACAACATCTACAAAAGCAAATGAAGGGGCTTACAGTGTTGCACGTGCTGAAGATTCTGTTTTTGGAAGCTTTTTGCACTTGGGCCGAATACTCCTTCTCAGCTTCCAAGCTTACTTCCGCCTCCAATGCTTCTCCCTTCAGAATGGGCCTGATGATCTTGAATACGTACTGTATTGTGTTCTCTGCGGTCATCAAGACGCTGGTGTAGCCCGTGTTGGAGTTTGGGCCATACAACATAAAAAAATTCGGGACTAAAAAGGACGTTATGTCAAATGTGAGAGCCGTGAGAAAAAGGTAGCTTCCTCACACCCATTCATAGCGGTGGTATTGTAAGCACTCGGACCACCCATATTATCCCAGTGATCATGAAGCCACTCCCCGTTGCGGCCTTGAACACGCAGCACTCCGATGCTACTGTTTGTTTCGAAGCCAGTTGCTATTACGATCGCATCGGCAGGATAATCTTTCGTTGCCGTACGAACGCCCTGCGGAAGCACTTCGAGAATTGGGTCTTTCGTGAGATGTACGTTTGGTGCTTGAAGGGATTTAAGGTACAACGAATCCATGTCAAAGATACGTCGCTGATGGGGGTTTAACACATCTACTGATTAGGTAGAGGTACTGAACTCACCTTACAGGCTATCTCCCAATCAGGAATCAATATGTCATGGTATTTCTTTGGCGCAACACGAAATATGTATTCCTTGGACCTTTTCTCGACGGACCGCCGATACTTAGCTCCTGAGGCACTCATAATAAAGAGTCTCCAATGACTTTCAATAGTTAGGAAAACGTAAAGGCGAAGGAGACGTTGGAGAAGTGGTAGGTTGCGAAGAGCCCATTTCACTCTAGGACCGAATCCAGTATTCTTCAATGAAATAAGCCAATGAGGCGTTTTAATAAACTGTGTTAGATTTTTGGTCTCGGGTGCAATCTGGGGGACAGCCTGCGATGCAGAGCCTGATTTTTGCGTAAGCATCAAGCATTGTACAATATGAAAGAATGTGTACTCGCAGCCATTCCCAATAACGACAACCTCCTTGTTTGTTAGATCTACATCTTCTCGCCATCTTGCTGTATGAAACATGGGGCCTTCGAAACTGTTCAGGCCGGGGATCGAAGGATATTTGGGCTCTATCAGAAGTCCAATGGCCGAAAAGAGTATCCGACATTCGTGCACATATCGTTCCCCTGAAGTAAGATCACGAAGGTGTACGACCCACACACGACGTGTGTTATCCCATTGTGCTTGTTCGCACTCAGTGCGGAACGTCATGTGTGGACGAAGCTGGTACTTGTCGACAACACCATCGATGTATCTACAGATCTCATCACGCGTCGGCATCAGATTTGACCAGTTCAAAGTTGGTTCAAAAGAGTAAGAGTAAAAGCCTGCGGGAATGTCACTGGAACAATTGCATAAGTGCTCTGGTATAAAGTATAATGCCACATCAATATGCACCATGCAGCACCTTCGCATGGTCAAAACATCAAATCTCCAACACATTTTATCGAGAGCATGGACTCACCTGGATAGCGATTTACCCACCATGTCCCAGAATGAGTCGAGTTTCTGTCATAAAAGTGAATGTCTTCGAAGCCTAATTTTCGTTTAAATTGAATGCCGAGACATATGCCTGACAAGCCTACGCCGATGCAGAGGACCTTGTTATACTTCGGCTTTGAAAGGTTCTTTACAGCCATGGGTTATGCGGAAAGTGTGGCCTGTGTGACACGGCCTTTGAAATTCCAAATACTGGTTCATCATCTTACAAACCTCGGCTACAACAAAGCGCAGTAGCCCGCTTAGGCTTAGACGGTTCAGCAAGACTGAAAACACTCCCTTATTGATATGTCAGACCTTCAAGTGTTAAAAAATTCAACTGACTGCGCGATTCAGAGGTAGAGTGTATCAGAGACAGCTTGAGCATTCGCCGAAATAGAGAACCATCAGGTTATTGGAGTCTAATCCTAATTAGACTCTTTTCTCAGATGTATTATAACAACTCATATATTTACCTAATCCTAATTAGACTAGAACATATGATTAATATATACTTGTGAGTTGATACATGTCACTTACCTCTTTTCTCAGATGTATTATAACAACTGAGAAAAGAGGACTCGAACGTCACGTGATATAATATTCGGAACCAGATGGGTCCCTGTGGGTCGAATTCTGACACACCCCCTCAATGGACAGACGGATTCTCGATCCTCGTTCATTGCATCACCGTAGGCCCAACATTTCAATGAATCTCCAGTGTTTTGGACGTGGTAGTCCCTTTGTAAGTACGTCTGCAGGCATATCTTCGGTATTGAGGTACTGGAAGCATACATCGTGAGCCTCTACGTGTTCGCGAATGTAATGATGCTTGATATCGATGTGTTTTGCGCGTGAATGTGAAGATCCGTCCTTTGACAGTGAGATGGCGCCAGTATTGTCACAGTCAATTTTCGTGGGTTCTTCTTGTTTGTATCCCAAGAGACTTAGCAGCATATGAAGCCATATGGCCTCCTTTGTGGCATGGTCAGCTGCGATGTACTCGGCTTCACAGGATGAACTCGCAACGGATAGTTGCTTCTTTGAGTTCCATGAGATTACGCCACTGCCTAGCAAAAATGCATAGCCTGAAACAGATTGTCGGTCATCGACATTCGATGCCCAATCAGCATCTGTGTAACCATGCAGAGTAATGGGGAATTCTCCTCCCAGGGTAGGCTTCAGATTCTTTGTCGCATTCAGATAGTGTATGACACGAAGTGCTGCCGTCCAGTGTGGTTTACCAGGATTTTCAAGAAACTGGCTGAGCCTGTGTACTGCGAAGGCAATGTCTGGTCGGGTTGCCACTGACGCATACATCAACAATCCTACGGCTGAACGGTATGGTATGCTTTTCATGGCATTCTTCTGTTCATCCGTAGTTGGACTCATTGATTTTGAGAGATTAGTACTCATATCCAATGGGGTCATGACTTTGAAGGTGTCCTGTGCCTCAAAACAGGAAACGACTTCTTCAATGTATGTTGTCTGTGACAACTCGATCATCCTGGTTGTCCTGTTCCTTTTGACGTGAATCCCAAGCAGCCACTTGATTGGTCCCAAGTCCTGCAACTCAAAATACTTTCGAAGTCCCTTTTTTGCATTATCCATCGCCGTCCCCGTACTGGCCATTATGAGCATGTCATTGACATGGATTGCTGTTATGCATGTACCATGGTCTGACTTGTGAACATACACGCTGTGTTCCACTGCAACATGCGTCCAGCCTTCGTTCATCATACTCTTATGGAGCTTTATGTTCCACTGCCGTCCAGCCTGTTTAAGCCCATATAGGCTCTTGTCCAGTTTGCACACCCAGTCCTCCTTTCCAGGTTCCTCAACTCCCTCCAGCTGGTTCATGTAGATTTCCTCATCCAGGTCCCCATGAAGAAAAGCGGTTTTGACATCTAGTTGATCGATTTCCCAATCATTGGAGGCTCCAATGTGAGGAATTGTCCTAGCCGATTCCAGCTGCACTACAGATGCAAAGGTCTCTTGAAAATCAATGCCTGCCACTTGTGTATACCCCTTCGCCATGACTCATACCTTGCAACACGTCACTTCTCCTTTTTCGTTTCGCTTCCAGGTGAAGTGTGGCTTCGATGGGATAATTTTCCTTCCCTTTGGGACTAGTGAGTGAGGTACGAGTTGCCATACATTGTGTGCTCTGAGTGAACTCATCTCATCTTGATACCCCAGCTTCCATTCTGCAGCATCCTTTGCTACCAGCGCTTCCTGCCAATTTCATGGATCATCCTCGTATGCTGCTGCAATCCACTCATCTTTGTCCTTGAGTAGCGGGACCCAGGTCTCCACAGCTAGGTTTGTCTGATCATCTTCTTCAGTTTTCCTTCCATTCTCTGCCCTTCTTCTATTTCCAGCCTCTTTCGAATCCTCTACAGCATGCTCCAATCATGTGATTTGGGTGAGTCCTTCAGCTTTGGCTCGGTTTGCTGTTGGCTCACGAATTCGTTTTGATCGTCTAGGTTGGTTTTCAGGCAAATCCTGCTGATGCTCTTCAGATTCTCAGTCAGCGTCTTGATGTGTAGCTTTGTTTCTATTCTCATCCTGGCCGTTCTCCTCATGGTTTTCTCTGTCATTTGCATCTCCATGTTCATCCTCATCGTGGGGGTCATTATTTTCCATCACGGTCTCTCTTCATCAGTCCTGCAATTCAATAAAGACTACCTCCCTTGACATGACAATACGTCTTGTTTGAGGATCATAACATCGATATGCTTTGGAGTTTTGTGAGTACCCTACCAACACATATTCCTTTGACCTGCCTTGAATCTTTGGCATGTTGCCAGGCTTCAAGATGAACACCTTGCATCTGATTTCACACAGGTTGTTCAAATTTTGTTTTCTTCCAGTCCACATTTCATAAGGTGTTTTGTCTTTCAGGGCAATGGTAGGTGTTCTGTTCTTCAGGTACACTGCAGTCATCACAAGTTCACCCCACAGTTTGTAAGGAAGTCCAGCATCTGATCTCATCGCTCGTGTACACCCAATAACAGTTCGGTGCATTCTTTCCGATGGTCTGTTTTGGGCTGACAAGTATGGGGCCGTTGTCTGATGCTCGACGCCTTGTTCTCGTAGGTAGCGTTCAAACTCTTTCGACGTAAATTCACCCCCATTGTCTGTTCGATAATGTTTTACAGTGTGTCTGGTTTCATTCTCAACAAGGGCCTTCCATTCCCTGAAAACTCTTTTGGCATCGCCTTTTTTTTGGAGTAAATAGCCCCATGCAAATCGTGAGTAATCATCAATAAAATTCAGCATGTATTGGGCACCACCTGCCGATTCTACAGCTTCAGGACCAGTTATGTCCGAGTAGATAGTGTCTAGCACTCGATCGGCCCATTCACCCTCACACTCCTTTGGTATCGGTTTCTTCGACTGTTTTCCAATGATACAATGTTGGCATATTGGAGGGTGCTCCGATGGGATGTTCGACATACCTATAGTAAGGTTTTGTCTCTTCATGCGTATTATGGCATCATAGCTGACATGCCCAAGTCTCTTGTGCCAGGTTTCGATTGACGGCGCAGTTCTAGCTAGGTTTGCATGTTCCATATGGGGTAGCTTCCCATTCAGGATGTATAGGCCTGTATCTCTTCGATCTCCATCAATAACGGTTCGGTTATTTGATCCAATGATTTGATATTTGTGTTTGTCAAATACCACGCTATCAACTGCAATCTGTTAAGCGTCCGACCATGACTAGCCTCAGTGATGCCTGTGGGACGTATAGTGCATTGTGGAGGGTGATTGTCCCCTTCTTGCACTTTACCAGTATGTCCCCACAACCTGTGGCATGAATGGATTCCCCATTTACTCCCCTTACACTTCTCAGTTCAATCAACATGAAATTTGTAAAGTCGTCCTTAATGGGTGAGCAATGACTGGTTGCCCCAGAGTCTAAGAATAGTGGTGAATTTTTGGTGTTTACAGTCACAGCAACTTCATCCAGAGCGGTGCATGAGATATGGCCGTCGTAGAGACGGTTTTCAAATGATTGTCGTCTGGGATCAACTGCTAGCACAGCGGATTCCGACCCGCTGTCTGTATTGGCTGTATTTGCCTTATCCCCTTTTCCGTTCTTCTTTTTCCACCAGTCTGGCACATTTGCTGACTCCTGGCCTTTCCAGCATTTCTCCGTGGTATGTTCTGTTCAGCTGCATGTGGCACACTTCTGCTTCACCTTCTGACTCCCTTTTCTATTTCTGAGGAGCATTACAGATTCCTCCCTCTTTATGGTGGTTCAACCTTCTCTGGATTTGGCATCAAGGTGTTCTATGATGTTGGTTATTGATTGTACCTTTTGGTTCACCATGAATGTGAGTAAATCCTTTCTCAGCCAGTCATATCTTCCATCGCTGAGTGCATTCAGGAGTAGGATGATGGACCATTTGTCCAGTTCCTTTGAAGACCGCAGCAACAGCATATCCCTGATCTCTGTTATTGTTTTACTGAATGGGATGTCTGCCGAGAATCTGGTCCTGATTGTGGTTGATAAACTCTCAAGTTTTGCAATTATTCCGTGTGGGTGAGTTTTTTCCTTCAGCTTTGACCATGCCTTTGGTGCTTCCGTGATGGATTCCAGTTCACGTTGGAGCAATGGGTCTATGATGGTTCCTAACGCTTCAACCAATTGGTCATGGATCTCATGCCATTTGGTCTTCTCGTCTTTATCTGTTGGTATGGGGGTGCTTGGGTTGATGTACTTCCATGCTTTTTGAGCACAGAGTGACATCTTCACCTCTCTTGACCATTGGATCCATTCTCCTTCTTTTAGCTTATCTATCTTCGAGAATTTGATGGTGAAATCTTGTGTCATTTTGAGTCTGAGTAGAGATTTGTGGATATGAAGTTTTAGGCACACAAGTGCCCAGGGCCCATAACCTATTGGAGTCTAATCCTAATTAGACTCTTTTCTCAGATGTATTATAACAACTCATATATTTACCTAATCCTAATTAGACTAGAACATATGATTAATATATACTTGTGAGTTGATACATGTCACTTACCTCTTTTCTCAGATGTATTATAACAACTGAGAAAAGAGGACTCGAACGTCACGTGATATAATATTCGGAACCAGATGGGTCCTTGTGGGTCGAATTCTAACACAGGTAGTACCAGTTGTGAGACGACTCGGAGAGCTGAAGTTACCACGGTCCTCAGGCCTCAATTAGGTGCCTGTGTGATGGATGTTACTTACTGTGTCTGCGTCTGCCCCCGGAGGTTCAACGTTCAACGTTCAACGTTCAAGGTCTGGCACATATGATACAGCACTGAATGTGGTCAATATAGGTCCACCACCTTCCCAATATCAATCAAACTGTATTCATTGCCCAGAATAGTGTACTATTATAAATTATTATAAGTAACTGTTTGCATCACCTAAAAACCCAATCCTCCTTGCAAAACCGTTGTCCCCCTACCAATGTCCCTTGAACATAAACCGCGGAAATGTTACGATCATCCCCACAAAACAGGAATTTCTCTAACGAAGCCTCCAGGTCCGCGAGTTCTCCCGGGGAAATAAGCCTTGCACTTTCTTCCGGGTCCCACCATACATTCGGATTACCCATCTGAGAACGAAGATCTACTAACAACGCATCGAATGCTTTTCCAGGAGCAAGGCTTCCCGTGCTCTCCTCAAGGTTACACAATTCTGCGCCACCTAGGGTTGCCATGTACAAGAGGGCAGCAGTTGGGAGCGGTCGGTTAGCGAAATGTGTATACATGTCGGCCACAGGGTCGAGGCTCTGGGGTGGTGTGCTAGTAATAGATGTCGAAGTACCGACGAGGGCAGGAGATGGAGTCTGCAGAGCTACGACTTTCGAAGCCATGCTTGCATGTTGGATTGCCGTGAGCATCGAAAGAGAGAATCCGCCCGAAACGTCTGTACCTAAGCCGACCTGAAAAAAAAAAAAAATTTCATTACGAATGAGAACGGTCACGGTGAAGAATAGTATACTTTGACGCCGGCATCAAGCCATGCACCTACTGCTGCTACTCCTGAAGTGAGGTTGAAATTACTTGTGGGGCAGTGGCTAATTCCAGCTCCCGATTTCTTGATCAAGGCAACTTCGTCGGAAGATAGATGACATCCATGTGCTAGAATAGTCGTGGGGCCTAGCAACCCGTTGTCATCATAAACCGAGGCGTAGGATGCATGCGTAGGAAAGAGTGATGCTGTTAAGACGTTTTCTGCAACATTTTCTGAGATATGTGTCTGAATCGGGAGACGACTTGAAGGGCTTGAACGGTTATTATTCAAAGATGATCCAGATATCGCAATAGAATCCTCTGTAGCGAGTTCGCCCAAGCCTTTCAGCAGATCATCTGTACAGGAGATTGCAAATCGTGGAGTTAATATAGGCCGAATTAGTGGCGCGTTCAAGGACTTGATATAAGAAATCATGGAGCGTGAATTGGCGAGAGACTCGACGTGAGAGGGGTCTCGATAAGATGGAGGGGCATTGCGGTCAATGTTACAATGCTGCAGAATAGTCAATGTAAGGTCTAAGGGATTTTCGAGGTACGCACACCAATGAAGGCTCTTTGGCCTGGAACAGAATGAATATGTGTCAGCATTTTAGATATAATCGTGGGATATGGAGAAAAGAGTCATAGGACACGAAGATGTGCCAGAAGCACCAAAACGTACCGATTTCGTTCACCGCGTCGGCGAGAATCTTTGTCCCCGTAATATGTGTCGAGCTAAAGTAACAGCACGTTGTAGTCTATGGGAACGTTAAACATTAGCACCGAAAAAAATAGGGGACAGGTGATCTAACAGAAAAATTTGTTATGGTAAAGGTGAATGAGGGAATATACAGGGTACTTACACCGCAATCTAACAATCTTTTGACTACACTTCTGTATACTCTATTTGCGTAACGTTCTTCTCCAAATTTAGCCTCAGTAGGGAAAGTGAGCTCAGAAAGCCAGTCAAGCAGCTCGTACTGGCCACCCCTGTGAGAAAACGGCAGTGTTATTTTTTGTGTTTATTCCACGCCAAGGGAACTAACACCCTATAAGAAGAGTTACTGACCTCCCAAGATTAGGAAACTGAGGAGCATGCTGTGGGAATCAGGCTTTATAAATGTTCCATTATTTTATACACATAATAGTGAGCCGAACGTACCGTATGTGTATCAATAAAGCCGGGCAAAAGAAATTCGCCTCTTTGCAATCTGGTTATATTCTTCTCCTGGACTCCTCGAGCTGTCAAAATGGCGTCCAATCGGGTATCATTGGCTACATCTTCTTCAATCCATTCGATAATGCCCTCGTAGACGGATATCATAGCGCGAGGGAGATACTTGATAGAACGAGGACTTTCAGGGGTGATTAGAGCACCATAGAAGATGAGAGGTAATGGCATCTTTCTTGCGGTCATATCTATCTGGGGTATGCTGAGCAGAGGTCGAAAATAGAGTATATCTAGGGTTTAAGATGATATGGAGTGGCCAGTTTACCTATGGGTCCCCATGATGTCAGATGCGTTGAGAGTCGAGACGAACAAAATATACGTACCTAAGTCCAGCGAAGAAGATGACCAATTGTTGCTGAGGTATCGTGACCGTCACGAATGTCACTGCTGTAAATGTGACATCGCACAGCCCCACTGTGCCGCTTGGGACGCATATCCGCAGCGACTAAGCAGCTGCTAGTTCTTACCATGATCTTGAACGACAAAAGTGTACGATTGCCAGCCGATCCTATTGACGCGCCACCTGCTTACAATGACATCGAGCGTGGTGACCCATCCAGACTCAGCGTCGACCAGAAGAGCCCCGGTGGATCTGGACAATCTTCCGAACCTCGAGCTGGACCATCGACACTGCGGAGTAAGGCTTCAATAGTGACGACTACATCTCAATCAAACCTAGCTGGGAAAACGTCAGGTGCGCCAGTGGTGAACAAGAACTGGTTCTCGTGGTACAGCGAGAAAGACACGCGCAAAGAAGTGAAACAGACGATTCAGTCTATTGTGAGTGCAACGCCATATGCTGGACTTCGTTAATTGATAAATATCTGTAGATGAGGGATGTTGTAAAAGAAGCGTCGTCACCTGCAGCGGTGTCAGTCCTACAGTCCTGCCTCGAAGCTTGTCAAGCTCGTGGCCTCTCGTTCCAATCTCTTGTGTCGGAAAAATTCATTGAAGGACACTGTCCTTTATACTGGGCCATTGTCAGACATCCAGCCACAGAGTCCCAAGAAAACGATGATCATGTCCAATTACTTGACATTCTCCTGTCCATTCCTCTCAACTCCACAACTCGCTCGGAAGCATATTTGGCCTGTTTATTATCCTCAGACCAGGATCTATTTCAACGATTGCGACATACTCCTGGTGATCATTCCCCTAGTGTCTCGGCCGCCCATGAGCTTCTGTTGGGAAATGTTCCTGAAGATGACGTGCGATCTTTTGACAAGGAAGCGGATCATGGTGAATTCCGAATAGTGTGGAAGATTGCACAGTTTCAAAAACGTATGCGAGCTATTGGAGGTGTTGGTACTGAAGTCGTAGCGAGAGGTCCGTTAAAAGTTCGCCGTATTGATATATATGCTTATATCTTTAGGTCGAATATGGTCGTTGGCATTTGCGGTGCTTCCGCGTGATATTTACTCATCAACAACTCTGAAGGCTGGCACATGGGTGGCCTCAGTTGCTATCATCGATCCGTCGCCTCCTACGCATCTAGATGCTCGATTCTTGATATCTGAACCGATGCCTGATTCTCGGGCTACGTCACCTCCCGGATCTCCTAAGTTATCGACTTTAACTCCAGATACTTCTTTTCCTGTAACGGCGGCGGCGCCGCGAAAAAATAGCTTCGTGCCCTGGTCAAGAGAGACGCCAAGACCCAAGCAGACAATCACTTTGCGCGTTAAAACAGATACCTCACAGTTACAACCACTCCCACTCCTATCAACCAAGCAAGACTTACGAGATCATGTTCTGTCTCATCCCGGAACAAAATCATTAATAGTGCCCTTGAGCAGTCATTTTAACGGGGACAGCCTGCAGTTTGAGTACGTTTTCACCTGATCGTCATGTCCTGAGACAATTGCTGATGGGGAACTATAGTGGTTGCTCTTATTTAAATTCGGACGGCAGTCTCAACGTCACTCTAGACGCAAGGCTCAAAAAGACAGACACAGGAAGCGACTGCGTAATCTGCTGATGAACGGCTATCCGTGACGTCTTGATACCATCGACGCGGACCACTCGTGGATATTTTTTTAAGTTTCTCATCATGTATTGTAGGATCCATGTACCTTGACCAAACCCTTGTCTGACGTCACAGAATGTATAGTATCTTCTGGAAAACTAGAAATATGGATGATCAACTCACTTTGGAACAGACGCTACTAGCTATTTATTGCTTATTTATGCATTTTTAGTGTTAACCCATCCTGAACTCCGAGATATTGCAACCGTTGACCAGGAAGGATATTGTTGTTGAATGGCTGAGATGAGAGCTCAGCAATGTTTTGTAGAATGCGTTCCCTCTGCCGTAACGCTCATGCCCTGCGCGAAAAACATTTTGCCTTGCGCTATATCTATTTTTATAGCGTATTTCGTCCAGCGCTCTGGTTCACTTAAAGATATGATACTTTAGGCATCAATCAGATATGAAAACCGTGCCGTTAATCCGACTGGAACATCCGTGGGACGTCTCGCACCGGAGTATCAATCAAAAACGACATGAGGTATTTTGACTGACAGAGGCAGACCGAAGGACGGCGTTGAAAAACACCGGCTAGAATGTGATTTGTTCGATGTCAGTATGTCAGACACTCAGGCACTCAGCGCAAGTGCATTCCGTAGAATATTCGGTCAAGACCTACAACAAGATGCCGGTAGAATCCCCAGCAATCAGCCTCGATTTAGAACGATGACGTCGGGTCCTGGTTGTTACGAATGACATAATAAAAGGAGAATATATGTACACAAGAGCGCAGTTCCTCCTACAAGATGATCAAAGAAGTTGAAGAGCCGCGTCCGCAACTCACCGTGCCCCTAGAAGCATTGAAGGTGGGTCGTTAGCATCGAGAAGGGTCGTATGGTTCGTCAAATATATTTTGGCATGCCATTTAGACATCCTGCAATTGAAATAGTACGGTTCTCATGTGTCTTGTAGTTGTAGCACTACCAGACGGCGAATAAATAAATTGAGCATGGAGCTGAGCGCAAGTAAACGAACCGGTGGCATGGACCGAGAGAACGCAATTGCAAATCGGTGTATACCAACTCATCCTAGACATTATACCTATAAGACGTGGCGAGTGTCCGAATAGGGATACAATGATGCGTGACAGTGATGAAGGCTGTCATTCATTCTCAGCCTCAACACGTACCCCCCAAAATAGGTGGAACGGGTCATTGAAATCTTCGCGATACGTACATGCAGTCTATTGGGCTCAACGGCCATGGTCATGTGTGCGCGCATGCAAGCCAAAGTGTTCTGAGGGGAATGGAGTGGATCGAGATCCGTAGGGTGTAGACGTACAATTTCCAACGCAGGGTTCGATCCAGAGAACACGCTTAGAAGACATATGCCGAAGAAACTTTGACACTGTCTCAAGCTTGCGACAGTTTTAGAAAGCAAATCTCCCTCGCCAAGAGGGAGGTCGCGGTGAAATCGAAAGAAAACCATACGCAATGTTTTTCACGTGGCAAATTATATCGATGCATTGCTCCCTTTTGCTCCTCGGCGTCCATAGAACGGGAACTGCACGTACACGTCCGGAAACGATACGGTCCGATCGGGGTATAAGATATACGGAAAAACTGACATCAAACATAAATTGAGCCGGCCCTGACGAGGGTCAATAGTGCACACGCGAGGGAGACTACATACACTTGCGTCTTGGGCTTGAAAGGGTGTTTGGTATACGTATCCCTTGCGTCTGTTGGTTCCAGATAAGGGGCCCAATTCCACAAGTCAGTACGGGTGGATAATTGCAATTAATGGAGAGATTTTCCAACGACAGCGATGTTGATAGCGATATGGGAATCTTCAGCCACACAGCGTCAGATGACAAAATTGAACCGCTGCCAAAGGTTTTTTCCAATCTGCCAGTCACTGGACGTAAGGCCTAGGGGATGGTTACATTTATTAAACCACTGCCGTGACGCTCAGCCCGCGGAGCTTATCAGGGAGCAATGGAATGGTCGCCGTGCAATAGATCAGGGCTAGCAGGGGAAAGACTATGCCTGGTGTTCCCCGACGGATCAGGGTACTCCACTGTTCGTAGTAAGATCAGCGCCAAATCATGGGCAACGAGGGATTGGAATTCAACGGATTAGATTGGGAATATGCAGAATACGGCGCTGTGCAGTGCCGGGATGGTGTTACATCCGTTTTCTTGAGCGATGTTCAGGTAGGTGCCTGGAAGAAAATGAAGCGCTGGTGGTGATGGGCGGCGGAGTCTATTCGGAGTTGGAAATGACCCTACGTATGAGAGGCAGCGATGACTGAGGTAAGGGAAAAAGCTTCAATAAATTAGAACACCGAGCTATCAACTCGAGCTAATTTTTTCCGAGGATATTGAAACGACTTGTTGTGTTGCTTAAATTTTGATTTTCAGCGCCGGAAAAGGAACCATTGGAGCCCATAGCGGCAGCCCGGCTGGTATATCTACAAACCCGGGATGTTCCCATCCCGGCGACTGATCAGATGCCCTACTTCTGGTGGCTCACTCTGATATTTCATTTCCCACTGCCTACCTCTTCGTATGTGGAGTCAATGCAACCCGGTGTTTTATTATTCTCCCCGTCTCGAATTCTGGATACCTCCACTGCCATCGCTCGGCGCAGTAGCACAAAGCCTTCCGGTGTTCGCGATTGCCAGTTTCGGCGACATTGTCGCTGTAAAGCCCGCGCCTTCCACTTCGCAGGCTCGACATGCGACCGGGCCTGGGCATATGATCGATCTCAGGTCACTGCAGCTCCCGGAAGCTGCCTGTAAAAGGCGCCCCGGGTGGCACACCTTGTCCACTTGGGCTCGATTTCCGGGCTTGTTTAAAAGCACCATATAGTCTTCAACGTAATTCCCCGTTCTTTCCTGGTATTCACCAAATGATGTTTACGATAGCCCGACGAGAACTCACCGCTCCTGCTACTCTTGCTATTCCTGCAATCGAATCCCACCTCGTCGTCATGGCCATTCCTGCCTGGTATGTATAGTTTTTTTCGAATGGAGTGCAATCACGTGATTACTTACTGCAAGTATTTTAGGGGTCATGTTCGTCCGTTATGCGCATTCATTTCACGAATTGTACAGATCCATCCCGTTTATGTGACATTTTTGATTGCGGGAGACAATGTTTTACGTGTTCGGTCAGAGATTGTTCAGTACTTCGTGGCGCCCGAACATCGCCGCCTTCTCGGGTTGATGAGGTCAGTGTTTATATCTTGTGTTAGGATCTGTATTCACGGCCCGATACGTTCTCAGAGTGGTTGGATTGGGAAGTCTTGTCCCACTAGCTGTTCCCGTTCCCCACCTCTTCGCTATGGGATCCATTGCTGAGACATTTGAACAAATGTATGGGGACATGTTACAGGCTCGTCCTGTCACATGCGCGTTGACGGGAGATATCCACACTTCCTTCCCTCGGCCTACAGTTGTGATTGTCGACGTTCGTCAAATTTCTTCTTTCCCCCTCCCACTATAATCATGAGTTTAATCGAATAACGCGTGAGCGTGACTTCTGATTAGATACTTATCCGATTGCTGGAATTTTATGCTTAACAATTTATTGGCTCATAGATTTGTTCAACCTTTGCAGTCGAGGTGACGCGCTCTGTGAGTGGCCGGAGCGTCCCCGTCCTCGCATGGGTTGCTACGCCCGCATCGTCCCTCATCCGTCTCTTTGGCGACGAATCACGAGGGGGAATCGGAGACCTCGGTGCCCGGATCTACGAGCGAGCAGAGGAAACTGGATGCCGAGCCGAGGACGTTTCTGGAGAAGTACGGCACCAAAATTGAGCTGGCTCCAACCGAAGAAAAAAAGACTGAGTTCTTTGCGTTTATTTAGGTTTTCAGGGAATGCCGTGGGTCCATCGTCAAAATTCCCGGACTCCCGGATCACTACGATCACGAATGGCACCCCCAAGAGCCTCGATCAGCCTCAAGGATACCCTGGGTCATTCACAAGGGTACGTTTTTTTTTGCTTCTAGACTGACCACACCATAATATTGACGTCCCAACCGATAGGACATCGGTGAATCTATATCGTCATTTCAGAAATTTCAGGTTTCTCAACATTTTATTTCCAAGCTCATTGCGAGACTGTGACGGTGCCATATCCATTACGAGTGAGGCGTATGAACCAGAAACGACGCGGGCGGTACACGAATGGTTCTCGGAAGAAGGCAAGGACTTCTTCGCACCGGGCCCCTTGACAGTACCCATAGCGGGTCTCTCGAGTCCTGTCTCGCGAACTACGCCTGGATCCAGTGATTTGTCTTCACAGGATCTCCGGGTTTATGCCCTGTTGGAAGATGCGTTTGAGACGTACGGAAAACATTCACTCATCTATGTACGTTCCCTTCCAGCCCCTTTCGTCTAGATCTGTATCTCATGAAACCCATTAGATTGCGTTCGGCAGTGTATTTTGGCCTAAGGAGTCGAATCACGTGTGGGAATTGATTTATACATTATTGGACCTGGAGATCCCCTTTGTATGTACTTCTTTCCCCATAAACCGTCAAGTTCCCCGCAAAATGAAATTTGACTTAGATTTTCTCGCATGCGTCTTTCTGCGGCGGCCTTCCTGAAGATATCACTCAACGCGTCAGCGATTCTGGTATTGGTCTTATGTTAGAATGGTCTCCACAGCAAATGATTCTCTCACACCCTGTACGTCTCCATTCCCGCGGCCTATAGACACCCACCTAATTCCGTTTGAATTATCCAGGCATGTGGGTGGTTCTTGAGTCACTGCGGCGCCAACAGCGTCCTCGAGTCTCTCTATCAAGGTGTCCCTTTGTAAGATACCCCCTCACCCTCAAAGCATTGTCACCCTCCTTAAACACCCTTTCTCAGAATTTGCTGGCCTCAAGAAGGGGACCAGCCCGCCAACGCGGCATATGTAACCAACGGGCTCGATGTTGGGTTTGAGCTCATGCAAGTGCGCACGGGGCTCGGGCGGCGACGACTCTTCCGTGACGGTACAACGCCAGCGGGGACACTTGAAGCTGTGCGCGCGGAATTTCGCGATGTACTGTCTAATGCAAGAGGGAAGATCGGCGCACGGAAGCGTGCAAATGCCCAAAAGGTGTTGGAGCAGCTGGAGGCTGCCTGGGAGGAAGGGGGCGTGAGCCGCGAAACGATGACAAGATTTGTGAAGAAGTTTGTGAAGCGGCAAGAACAATAAAATAAGTTCAAATGTGGATGGAGAGGAAGAACATTTGTCCTTGTATCACATGGGGTACACAGTATGGGTGATCTGTGACTTATAAGCTGGACTTTGGAGACTGGGGTAGACGCAAGCTGGGTTTCGGTTGTATTTCTAGTAGCATCCAACTGTTTTATTAACGAAAATTACAAGACAAAAAGAGCATTAAATACAAGGGCTAGTTACATGCAGTGCGCCGCGACGGGTAGCGCCGTATTGTCGGGCCAACGCCTTGGGAGATTCTCGTGATAGGTCGGTGTTCGCAAAATCGTGGCGGGACCTGATGCCACCGTATCTCTACTTTGGAAGATCAAACCGGACCCAACGAATCCAGCGACGGGTAGTCTTAGTGCGTGTTGACGGGAGTCGGGGCTGTCACAGGTTGTCGGAAAAATCCGAATTTCCATTCAGGTGATTCACGGCAGGTTCGGCTTAGCATACCGTATGAAACCCAAGGAGCCGGCCAGTTCAGTTCAATTCGGCCTAGTCTGTACTAGAACGGTGACCGCAGCAGACCTTGCTTGTGCGTTGCATATTGCTTATAACAATTATACATATATGTAGTATATGTACATAAGTGGTTAAACCCAGTGATAAGTGCCCCGGATGAGCTCAGCTGGCAGGATGAGATCACGGTGGTTGACAGGTCCGATGGAATCTCAGCAGATCTGTGCACATACCATAATTTCTTTACCATTTGTACACAAATGCCAATTCTCATTTTTTTCTTTCATATTTCTCCAACCAGAGGCTGTGTTCATGCATGAACAGTGTGAAAACCAAACACAAACCGAATGAGCTGAAATTTGGTTTACTGAGTCGGTGTTCTGTCATGTAACACCCCATCATGTATATAAGAGGCTGACCTTGCGCTTTCAAGCATTCCATTTCACTCCCCCCTTCCACCACCTCCCCCTCACACTCTCCAACCCCCTTCAGAATATGGTGAAGGGCGGTGAGAGCCACCTATAAAGACAAAAGTAGGTCATTTACACTCCAGTCACTATCCAGTTATAATTCCACTCTCCTGTAAATTTACTTTCTGCCATTCTGGTTTGTTGGGGTTAACCTAAAACTCTTGGTGGGGTAGCCAATAGCTATAAGTAGTATATGTAAATATCTATTGATTACAGAAAATGTATATATATATATTATGTTATAATATTATTATCTATCTACTTTAAATATCTTTGTATACCATCTCACCTGCAAATATCTGCTTGAGAAGGTTACCTAGTGGTTCCAATAAAACAGTTGTTCTTCATCTGCATGTATCTCATCCAGTCTCTTTCAGGTGGCCCAATTAAATATAAATGGAATTTGCAACACAGCAGTTCACAGTGGACCAGATCTGCTATGACTCTCGCAAGGGATGAGAACCAACAGGCTGAGATTCACCATCCCTTATAGTCTGGATTTCCTCATCTGGTTGGTTCTCAGCAGATCCTCCTTGCAGGTCCACTGAGAACCGACCAGCTGAGCCCTCATCCAAGGGACTTCTCGCTGGGGTTTAAACCTTCAATCTTCCTTGTTTTCAAAAAAAAAACTCCTTTTATGTCTGAACACCCCAGAATTCTGATTCATTTGAACTTGTTATTTCCATCCTTGATATTATCAACATTCTGACCTTCTTCTGATTTCTACTGTAATCTGTGATTACACCCTATTTTTCAACTGGACAACCCCAAAGACCACCTTATCGAGAACCTTCCATGAATTCCACTCATATTTATTGAAATTTCGACAAGATTTAATCAAGCAATCTTTCAACTCTTTGATTCTCTGGCACCATGTAACTCCTTTCCAATGTTTAAGGTAGACAATGGGACATCTACCTTGAAGGGGGAGTAGCCACCCTACTGACACTATGTCTTACTCTGATTATCCATCCTTATTCTGATTCTTCCAACACAACTTCTTCAACCTTCCCAGTCATCTTTTTTTTTTCCAACACATTCCTGAACACTTTTTCAATCCAGCCATTCTATTCAATTCTGTTCCTATGACATTCCTATTTACATCCTTAATCCCAATTCCTTCTGACATCCTTGCCTTCACACTTTCTGATATTGCTGATCCTTCCCAAAACATCCTTACAACCTTTCTACTAGGACCAATCCCCAATTCCAAGTCTTGTTACCTGAAATCACTCCCATTCACTGATTTATTCCGATTTCTGAAATCCTTCCATAAACTTGCTTAAAACACTCTTACCTTGATTTCTTCTGATTTTGCCTATTTTCTGATTCCTTCCACTTTTTCTGATTTTAAAAACATTCTTATTTCTTACATCTAACTCTATGTTACTTTTGATTCTTTGATTCTTCCGATATTCTATCTACTTTCGCCTTTCCAATTCATTTCCACTCCTAATTACTGCATGGTTTCATCTTCAGGCCCATGTGCCTCTGCCTCCGGTTCGGGCTTTTTTGCCTTTCCATTTTTCTCTGCCTCCTCAGGCACCTTCTCTGAATCTGTTTTCTCCAGATTCTTCGCCTCTCTGCTACCCTCCACCTCTGGTTCCTTGGTGTTCTCCACCTTTTCCAGAACCCCACCTTCCATCACCTCCAGAATGACATCCATGTCCATTCCCTTTTCTTCCCCTTTTCCCTTCCCTTCCTCCTTCTCTGGTTCCACTTCTGTCACCTTTCCTTTTGCCGCATTCTCTGTTTCAGCCTCCGACTTGACCTCTAGTTGCTGCACAAATTTTCCATTGAACATTTCCCACCGCTTTTTCCAGAACTTGAAATTCATTTCTGAAATTGCATGCAACATCTTCAGCAAGTCATTGAGACTTGCCATCCCCTTGATGTTGTACCCCAACCATTTGGTGAGGTTATGAATGGGTTTTCGGAGCCCATGGATTTCCTCCACAAGCCCTGACTCCTCCATCCACCCATCTGCCCACTTGTTTTCTGATGCCCACTCCTTCCCTTTGCCTTTTCCTGATGACATCCCAATGTCCTGCTCCACTTCCCTCTGTGACGACCCCACTACATTCCTGATGGTCTTTTCCGACTGCTGTTTCTTTGTTGCAGGCCCTGGTCCAGCCTCTGCATTTCCCAGATGCACCTGTTCCCACACTGGTAACAATGATTTTCTGACCATCTCTGCTGTGAAGTCATGGTCACCCAGCCTTGTGCATTTCTTCTGGTCAATTTGGCACTGGACACAGGCCTTCTTGTGTGACTTTCTGCTTTTCCGATCTTTGCCAATACACGTAATTCCACACGTCTGACACAAAATGCAACATTCATCAAAATCATCGATGTCTGACCATGCATCTTCCAGGCATCTTTTTTGTCCTCCAATGTTTTCTGACAACAGATCACGCTGTCTTTTGGTGTTCTGATCTCAATCACCCTTCTTCAGTTAAAACCAATTTTCCAGCAGAGTCATATCAAGATCAAACCTGATGGCTTACCAAGGCTTTCCTTAACAACACCTCTTCTCACCTCAATTCCTGGACACTCCACGTGGACTCCACCTTTCACCAGTCTGTGTCTGTAAGGGGAACCCCATTTCATGTGGTTCTACACTTCTCTCTTCTTTCTATCTATTCTTCCCCACTTCTCCCTTTCCTCCATTATCTCCCTTGCCCCTATCTCTTCGTTCAAGTTTGCTTAAATAAGCGCCCGGTTATGTAATGGGTGACTTGGCATTCATTCTTCTGAATCTCCTCTCTCATGCGCAAAACCTCAGAGGAGAGCGAAGGCAGGTTAGGGGTATCCGGCGCACTAGCACGCCAATATATAGGAGGAGCGGCACTCTGTACATATATACAACAGCAACGGCTGCATTAAAAAACCCCAGTGGGGAAAAAGCATAACCGTGCATAGATACAAGCAATCGAGACACGGGAAAAAAGGGAGAGGAGGGTGGGTAAAGGAAAGAACACTGCAAACAAGTTAGTAAACAAAAAGACTGCAGCTCATGCTAAGCGAACAATGGACCTGCGAGGTCTGGGAAGCAAAAAGCAGCGTAAAGAGCTAGGACACAAAAAACGAGACTAAAACGGCTGAGGATCCCACCCAGGCAACAGTGGCCGTGGTTCCTGAGACACCACACCATTGCCCAGGACTCAGACCACCGAAATCTGCGAGAATTGGTCAGCATCGACCTGAAGGTCTGAAAAAGCTAGCGCAAGACATACTAGCGAGTATGGGGGTAAGAAGCCAGCAAGAGGCAGCGAGCAAGCGGACAGGTAGCACCTGAGATGAGGGAGAATTCGCCGTGTGTAAGTTCATGCCTCACCTAAACACAGATGAATCTCCTCTCTCACGTGCAAAACCTCAGAGGAGAGTGAAGGCAGGTTAGGGGTATCCAGCGCACTAGCACGCCAATATATAGGAGGAGCGGCACTCTAAGGAAGAAACCCTGAAAAGAAGGAAGAGAGGAGGGGTGGTGGTGGTGAAAAGAAAAAGGAAGACGCAACTAGGTGGTAGAAGTTGAGCTGTGCAAAAGAGCATGAAGGAGCACTGGGTGCTTCCGGATGTAAATGCGAAACATATCGGAAGACCACCGACCCATTGCTTGAATGATGGAATCAGGGGTACCAGTGAGTGTGAGAGCTGTAGTGCTGCCGGAACGGATGGAATGCCCACCGACATCATCTCCCAAGGACGCATGCAAACGAGAGATGAACCAACTGTAGGTTGGGACTGACCCAGCACTGGTCAACCACAATTCAGGGTGGAAGGGGAAAAGGTTGTCGCGAGCATCGATGTATGCATGCATGACACGAACTGGGCAGTGAGAGGGGACAATTGGACGAGTGCGTACAATCACAACATTTCCTTTGAAAAAACGGTCTGCCTTATGGTAAGGCAGGAGGAAAGTGAACTGATCAAGCAACAACGAAAGTGTGTGGCGCAGCGTTATCTTGCAAGAATCACGCTTCATGGCTTGATCGGGTTGTGTGAATTCACCAGTTTGCAGTAGGGCATAAAAACCAGTGAGGAGCATGGTGCTAAAGAGGAGGTTGTCGTAGGAAGAGCTGGGGTAGTATTCGATGAGAGAAATGATGTTGCTGTCTAAGATGGGATGCTTGCGCTGAGGTGGGTGCGAACCGTGTAGTTTCTTCATGCCGTTCAAACAACGGACAACCAGGGAATGACGACGAATGTCATGTACATTCGTGAAATGTGGTTCAAGGTTATTGCAAATGCCCGATAAGTATGAGCCTATGGATTGAGGTTTTATATGGTGAGACATATAAACCACATAAAAGCTGAGAGTGTCGACAGAAGGCTTGACAGGGAATCCGTGAATTTTCACAAAGGTGAGATAAGAGTGTAGATGGGAACTGTACGTTTGAACAGTCGACAGATCTATCGCATGTCCAAGCACTATGGCACGTTCGCGCAGAAGGCATTCATGTGTCCAGGAAACACATGCAGGTTGTCTGGACTTTGAGGCAGTGTGCATCATTTCTCAGACACCCCCAGCACATCCCGAGGGGGTTGAAAAATCCTAATAGCTAAATTGGGATGAAGAGACAAGGCGGGTTCAAAAAGGAGGTGGGAGAGAGCGTCAGCAATGGTGTTGTCAGCACCTGAAATGTGAGTGACACGAAGGGATATGTGGGAAAGAAGCAAAAGACAAACGGCATAGAGGAGCAGGTTGTTATACCCCTCATTAGCTTTCAGCGAGTGAAACATTTCAACGGTATTCAAAGAGTCAGAATGAATCTGAAGTTTGCGCAGAGGAAATTCAAGTTGCGAAGCCCAGTCAAGGCTGAGACAACAGTTAAAGCTTCGAAGAAGAAGATCGTGTTATGAGGGACTTGTTCAGGCGTGGAAGAGCAGAAAGCAACATGGTAAGCGGGGCAATAAAAAGCGATGTGAGACAACGTAGCATCGCAAAAATCTCCAGGTCAGTGGAGTAAAGTTCCCAAGCTATTGTGTCCAATGTGCAAAATCCATCAGATTCTTCAATGACTGAAGCAATCCAACCTAGGTCGCGAATTACAGAACAGTTGAGAAAAATAGGTGCGTGCGACTGCGTTTTCCCAGAGATCTTTGCGTAAGAAGATTGGAGACCTGGCTTCAGAAGTGGGTAAACATTAAGGGCCCAATCTATCCATCCAAGGAGATGTTGCCACTCAACTAGAGGACGATGGCGACCAGTTGTAGTATCAATAAAAGAGCGGATCGCGGAGCACAGTTCGAGCTTGCAATCAGGGACCATCATAATCTTCATGGCACGCAGATCTACGTGAAGACCAACAATTTCAAGACTGCTCCCAAAGACCTGTTTGTCCTTGGAATGAGGAAGGCCCAGTATGTCCCAGAGACGAAGCAATTGAACTTGTTTCAATGGATAATAGGACTCGTAAGGTTCATAGAGTGTGAGGGTCTCATTCATCTCATATGACCAGGTGTCATCCATATAATGTAATAAATCAGCGACATGTGTGACATGAATCGCAATCCAAACGACAAGGCTGAAGAAAGTGCACCAGATGCGTGGTGATGTTCTACTGCCAAAAACGAGACACCTGTCAACGTGCCTCTGGCCATCGATTGTGACGACCTGTTTAACTTGCCACTAAGGACTGGTGGGCATTCGATGATAGGCAGCAGAAACATCAGACTTCCAAAGCCACGCAGGTGGACGGCTGTGTACTTGAAGCACATTATGCAAGATCGTGCCAAAATCCTGAAGATTGTTGAGACATATGCGTGCATCCGATTTCGAAATCCAGGAGTTCAAAGCAAATGGTCCTGCGCTGTGGTCATTAATGAGGCATAATTTGTCACTATGCGGTTTAGGGACAGCGTGGATGGGAGGGCTATACATTCCTGGTAGGAGGTCAGTTCTGAAAGAAGTAGAAAATCTCCCCTCAGTGATTTCGATGTCCCTCTGCGCACGGATTAATTCCACAGCAGGCTCATCGAGTTCTTGATGAATAGAGTCGTTCGTGACAGGATGGTCAGGATTGACCGAGGCGTAAGGCCAAAATCCTTCACAGAGTCCCCAACACACTGAATTCACTAAAGGTTGGTTCGGGTGAGAATGAAGAAGAGCCTCGAATTTGTCAACTTTTATCGGAGTCACAATACTTAAAAGATGCGGTCGCAAATTCAGGGTTTGGTTGATAGGGACAGAAGATCATTCGGTAAAGGGCACCGGTGGGAGAGGCTCGGCCGTTTCTGTACTAGTCGCAGATGGCGTGAGGCTAGCAGCATTCTCGGACCAAATGAATCCCCTCGACCACTTTGGGTGCTTCCAACGTTCATCCTTGCTTTGATTTCTCGCCACTTCACTGTTTCTGCTTCTCACCACAGTCTCACTCTCGATGTCCTCTGCCGCAGGCAAGGCAGCTATGTCGGTACCTACATGTTCCGGGATTGCACTGTCCGAAGTTCCACCTATGACAGATTGGGACCAATGAATCAAAGACTCTTTGTTGCTTCTTGAAGTTGGAACCTCGTGAGATTGTGATGGCAGCCGGCGCGAGTATGTGTTGCGTGACGAGGTCATTGAACTTGTCGAAGGATGTAAGGAGATAGACATTCAACCTGGCAACTCTGAGTCTGATTGCACGATCAAGGTTGATGACTCTTGTGTGTAGCATGGTATCTTGAAGGGCGGCAAATTGTCCGACAATGAAACATTGATAATCGTCGAGTTCTCTGGCTCGGTGAGGATACGCGAAAAGGACGGCGTCTTTGAGAGATGAGAAAGCAATGATTCATTCACCATGAGTTCTGATGATCTTCGTAGGTGACGATCCTGACCCGCCCATATTGAGAACAATCTCGATGTCACCAACCTTTTCGGTGTGTTTGTATTCCGGATTAAGTGAATACGCTCCGGTGTAGATCTTGTTGAGGTCAATGAATTGATCAAGTAATACATTGATCCATAAGCTGTCTGGGAACTCGGGACATCCTCTCTGACCGACCAATTCCGCTTTCGTGCATTTGGAATCGAGAAGGTAGTTTTGCTTGAGCCTGAGCATACGTTCGAGGATGGGATCAACTGGTTCATCGATGGTGACTGGTGCGACGTAGGTGTGCCTCCATCCATATAAAGATTCGTCACTTTGTCTTTTATGACTTGGGCTTCCCTCATCATCGGTGAAATTGACATTGGGTCTTTTCCTCGACCCTGCAACATTGTTGCCGAGCTCTCCAACTCCTCATCTGATGACATCCCCCGCATTAATGCTGTGATCTGTACTGGTATCAAGGGTCGACTGAGATCTTCCCAACTCAACCAGTTTTCCACATTGTTTGCTGGTTGCTCTCGCATGTTCGATTTCATGAATTTGGTCGAGGTACCTGACCAAGGCTGACTCACTCCGGCCCTTGCAGTATGCCTGTGAGTCTGAGAATGACTCTTGACCCATCGATTGTTCCATTCCTGTGTTCGTCGACGACCGCTGACAAGCATGATACTCGACAGTGCCTACTACACTACAAAAGACGCTCACTGCACACGTGCCTATCATCATCAGCTTTCGCCAGACCATCATCTGCTGTGCTACCTCCAGTCCGCCAGACACATCATCTCCACACTCATTCTATTTTTCATTGATTCTATTTTCAATATGCCATCCAGCATTGCTGCCACCACGTCCCATGATTCATTTCAGATGACCGCCAAGCCAGACATACACGTTGGACCACGCGTTGAACTTCCTAGTCGACGTTCTCCCCTTGATGTTCATTTGTCCAGTCCTCCTCCACAAGTCGCACATCGTCGGTACTATCCTCTATATGTCGAATCTCCTGAAGGCCCATTCCGAGTATTCCCCTCATATCCTCCTTCTCGCATTCACGATTGCATATGGGTATTCGATCAAACCTTCCATGCTCCCTTCTACGTCATCAGTTTTGACCCAAACTTTGAACCAGTGAATGGTTGGCATCATATTGTCCTCAGGAATAACTGGTACATCAACGGACCAGGAACAGAGATTTGCTATGGTTATGTGCCTAAGGACTTCGTCAAGAAGGGCTCGTCTTCGTTCCCTCTCTGGAGGAAATTCGTATCCAAGTGTCGTGATTGGTTCACATGTTTCTGAGTCATCATCAAGTCACATGACTCACTTACTCATCTTCGGAGATATTTGACAAGCAACTGGAATCCTATTGGATGGCTATGACTCATTTTTCATCACCTGACTCACTCACTTCTTGGCTGTGCTTCTATTTCCAATTGTTCCACATGGTCTATTGTCTGTGACTCACTTCTATTCTATTTCTGGCTTCTATTTCAAATTCGCTGCCACATTTCTATTCATTTCTTCGACCACCTGACTCATTTTTCCATTTCCTTACAAACCATCTTCCTATTTTGGTTTTCTGCCTCTTGCCGTTAGTCATTTCTCCTGTCTGCTGTCGATGACATCGTTGTATGGCATACTTGCATCGTTTGTTGTTCTGCTCATGTATATAAGGCCTGTTTCGCCTTAGTGTACCCCAATTCACCTCTATCAGTTGGATTCGCTCGTCTAAGTCTAAGTCTAAGTCTAAGTCTACTGCTACGTCTACTACTACTACGTCTACATCAAGGCCAGCTTTGTCAATCACGTGACATTTGCTGTTGTATCTCGTCTACGCTTACGTCAGCATATTACGTCATCATCTTCATCACTGCCATGTCATCAGCTTTGTCCTTGTTCTACTTTTGTTGCTGCTGATAGCAAAGCGCACTGAGCCGAACACCAGTGTAAGTAGCCGTGCAACGACGACACCGCTACCCACTGTCTTTTGGATTCATTTCCGAAAGTAAACCGACACCACCAAACAAGATTTTGCAACTTCTTGTTCCAATGATGTCTGGGGTGCATCTCTAGCTGGTTCATCTTTGCCACTTGGCATAAGATCGATTTGATGGGAGGTATGACAAACTGTAAAGGAAAGAACACTGTGAACGAGTTAGTAAACAAAAAGACTGTGGCTCGTGCTAAGCGAACAACGGACCTGTGAGGTCTGGGAAGCAAAAAGTGGCGTAAAGAGCTAGGACACGAAAAACGAGACTAAAAAATGGCTGAGGATCCCACCTGGGCAACAGTGGCCGTGGTTCCTGAGACACCACACCATTGCCCAGGACTCAGACCACCGAAATCTGCAAGAATCGGTCAGCATCGACCCAAAGGTCCGAAAAAGCTAGCACAAGACATACTAGCGAGTATGGGGGTAAGAAGCGAGCAAGAGGCAGCGAGCGAGCGGACAGGTAGCGCCTGTAACAGTTAGCTAAGACGAGGGAGAATTCGCCGCGTGTAAGTTTGTGCCTCACCTAAATGCAGAATTTTCGCTCACATAAGCGCTTGTGTTATGTAACGGGATTGGAATCCAATCCCATTATGTAAACACAGTGCCTTTGTTCTTCATTTTCCTTCGCATAAGTGCCCAATTACATAATGGGATTGGATTCCAATCCCATTACATAATCACAGTACATTCCAGTGCTTAGTTGCGTACTCCTTTAGGTAGTTATCTCGGCAGTGGGAACCTTAGGCTTTTCTCTTTGGATTCCCATCTGCCAGGTGTGTATCCTTGTATGTAGTCTTCTGTGAGCTTATATATCTTTGGATTCCCATCTGCCAGTGCCTAGTGTGATATTCCACTGCATCTGGAGGTTGCCCTTATAGTGTCTTCCTTCTGCTTTTTCCAATCAGTGTCTTCCTGTCTTCTCCAATCCTCATCCTCCTTCTCCTTTTTTCTCTGCTCAGCTTCCTCCTTTTCCCTCTGATCAGCTTCCCGCTTTTCCTTCACCTCCTTTTCCACCTTTTCCTGCTTTGCCTTTGCCCTTTTCTGCAATTTATCCTCCAACTCCTTTTTCTTCCACTCTGTAAGAATGTATATTCTTATAGTAGCATATATGCTACTATCGAAGGTACATAAGTCACCAGAGTGACTTATGGGTTGTATTATATAAGCCACCCACTAGTGGTGCTTGTAGATAGTGGACAACTATAGCTAAGCAGAATAATCTTTACTTGTAATCACACAATCACAGACACCAATATCAGATATTGGCTCAGTCTGTTTCATGTGAACAATAAGAATTCTTACACACTCATACTTCTCCATTTCCATGACAATCTCCTCATCCAAACTGATCTCAATAACATGGTTGGGGGGTGAAGGGGACCACAAGTGTGATGCCATTTTTAAGTTTTGGTGGTGGTGGTGGTTTGGGTTTAAAAGATGTTTTGCACTTCCTCAACCAATTTTTCCTTTATATCTGATCAGAGATCTCAGCCTTCATGGATAACCAACACCCAAACTTCCCATGACATTCAACGACATAATCACCCTCGAGGGCTTGGCTGTAAAAGGGAGATACTGTCAGATCCTGGATCTGATTCCTGTTATTCTGATATTCCCATATTTCTGATAAAACCCCTTTCCCACTTATCCCAAGATACCCCATCTCATCAATTTTAATCATGATCCATCTCAATCTTATCCCTGTATGTCCTATCTTGATTTCCATACTCGCTCTGATTTCCAGAACTCCATATCACACACCCTTATCTCTTCCATTCTGATTTGGAATCCTGCATCTATCTATATATTAAAGTGCGATGGTGGGTGGTGGGCGCTTTTTAGGCGCCCATGATTTGTCATGATTTGTCAGCTCAAAAGTTGGATCCTGAGCCCCACAGCAGCCCAAATAATTTCCAGAGAAATATAGGAAAAATCAAGGAGGCTTCTGGGACATCCCTGGAACTTGCCTGAGGCTTTCCCCAAGAAAATAACAATAATTCCAAGGCAGTGTCTTCCAGGAAAGTTTAGGGTTAGGGTTTGGTGTCCTGAGGCAGGCTGGAGTGTCAAAATAAAAACAGATGAGAATCTGAATGAATCAGACAATAATCTATCTGAATCAGGGAATCAGAATCTGAACAAGCTGAATTCAAATCAGATAGATTGATCTCAATCCAACTCTGAACTGGCCAATCTGATGAACCAGCTAATCTGACTCTGAACCACTGCAGCCAATCCGATTCCAAATCCAACAATCCAACTCCAAACCAGCTAATCTGATCCTGAACTGGCCAACCCAATTCTGAACCAACCAGTCTGATGCTGATCTGGCTGGTCCAACTCAAACTGGTCAATCTGACTTCATACTGGCCTGATGATCCAATTATGAATCAGACCATCTAACTCCAAACCAACCAAAATGACTCTGAACTGGCCAATTTAATTCTGAGTCATGGAATCCACTTCTGAACTGGCTATATTATATGACTTGGCATCAGACAATCAGAATCTGAACTGTTGCTTTATATCAGTGTTGATATGGTGTAAGTGTAAGGGGATGTGCACAAGGGATATGTGAGATGCCTCTAATCCTAAGTTTACATAATTTACATGAGCTATCTACTTACTGCACATACAGGTGATAGGCACCTATAAGATAACAGTTTGACACTATCTACAAATCAGACTAGGGCATTGCATGAGTAACAGTTACTGTAACACCATACTGTCAGGGTAGCTGAATTTCTCCTTGGTTGGAAATATTGGAATTTGGAGAATCTGGAGATGTTGGAAGACTTGGAGAACCGAAAGGACTAGAGATCAGAATACATGGGTGTCAGCTTCAACTTATGGGTTGCACCCTTTTGGATTTCTGGTGCCCTGGTATTTCAGACTTCTTGACAAGTCAGAAAATATTTTTATAAAATATTGTTTTAGTCAGATCTGTATAGAGATCAATGATAAGATGGATGAGTCAAGACTTAACTGAGCATACAGAAGAATGCAGAATATTTGGAGATGCAGAATAATCAATGTGGAAGAAAGAGAAGTAATGATAAATCAATATTGAGGGAGGATGGTGCTTTGTGGGAAAGCAGAATTAACCAAGGAGTGGAAATGGGAAATGGGAAGTAGGATAGGAGTAATTGAAAAGTATCTGATTGAGATGTCAAGATAATGATCAATTGTATACATGCATTTGGAGCATTATACATAGTGTAGCATCAGAACTACAAATGAGATAAGGAAGAACAATCAGAATAATCAATATACAAGCTAAAGAAAAGCCTGGATAGAGAAGCATATTTAAAGGAATATGTGGAATTCCAAATCAGGAACAGAAAAGGTAATATGTAATACTGAAATGGAGCAAATATGGAATCAGGGTAAAACCTATGGGTATAAGATTGAAGATGGATCTTGACTAAGAATGTTCAAATGTGGTTATATCAGAATAATCAGAAAAATAGGTTTATTGGAAATGCAGAAAATTGGAGGACAGATCTGGGTTCTAACACATACCTGTACTCTTGAAAAAAAATGGTGAGTATACCTGTGACAAATATGCAGATACCTGCTGGTATCTGTGGCTATCTGTGAGAAATGGGGAGTACAGGTATGTTTGGTGACTCACATACCCAGAGAGATGAGATGGTATCCAAGAGTATGGGTATGTACATGTGTACATGAAAGGGGCTCTAAATCAGACTGCATGGTGCTCACTGATATCCACCAACCAAACCAACATGATAGCTAAGCATGACTCACACAGCAGATATGTGTCTGTGTTACAGCTAAAGAGGAAAGTAAGTGGGAAGTGTCATGCTGCATACTCCCCTGGAGTCCAGCATGATGTAGAATAGAGCATAGGTGTCAGCATATGGCCAAATCAGGCCAATATATGTTCCCCTTGCAGTAAGGCTGGTTACAGGTCACATAGGTTTTACCTGCAGATACCTATATTCATACCCAGGAGTAATTTAGTTGCTGGGTCAGCCTGTTTAATTAAATATATATTATCTGTTTACAGAACCCAACCAGCCAAAATAAACACAAATAAAAAATCACCCACAGGTCATACAGATATGGGTACCCAGCACTTATTTAAGTGCCAGGTCATGATCTGACCCAAGGGTTCTCACATACCCTTACCTACAGGTCTAAACAATTGAGAGCCTTAGTGTGGTGGAACACCATCATTTGAGGCAGAGCTTGCAAGTACAAGTGACCAGTCCAAAAACACGACTCAGAAAATCCATGTCTAAATCAGACAATCCAGTCAGAATCAGACCATCTGTCTCCGATTGAACAATCTCCAAATTGAACACTCTGATTCTGAACTTGACAGTCCAACTCCCATGTGAACAATCCAACTGGCAACTCTGAACCAGACAATCCAAGTCCACTTCAAACAATCCAACTCAAAAAAAGACAGTCTGAAATTTGAATCCAACTATCCAGGTCACAATCCAAGGCACTGTTGGAATAGACCTGTGAGTCCCTATGTTTGGTCTTTGTCAATTCTATGTCACAGTCTCTTGGGGAACCAATTAGAAAAGATTAAATCTGCTTCTCAATGAATATTGTATATAAAGATGTTGTATATAAAGATGTTCTGCTTCATCCATCTTAAGTAAGTGACTTGATATGATATGGCACTATGGCTGACAGAGTGTTGATTTAGGAAAATGTAGAAAGAAAAAACCAAGTGTTAGTAACGCCATATAGAATGTGATTTTATATGCAGAAAAAATACCGAGCTTTAGCAAGGCCATGTAGCTGTGTGAGAATATAATTTTCACTATGTAAAAATCCATCAAATTCTAAACAGGGTGCCATACAAAGCACAGGTTACTTATCTAGTACTCTTTTAAGCTTTTCCTCACCAAGCCTCTTTAGCTTGTATATTGACTTAACCCAATCATCTTAAATTTATATACTAAGCAACCCCTTTGTATCCTACTTCATATATTGTTCAACCATATATGTTCTTATACAATTGATCTTTATATCAATATCCTGAATATTCCAATCCTGACACACCATTCTGATTCTCTGAAAAAACTGCTCCTTCAATTGTACTCACTTTTCCATAAAGCTAAAACCCCACTTGATATTCAATTATCATTACCCTCTTCATTTCCGCATTGATTATTTTGAACCCTGAATACTCGCATTCTTCCGCTCATCCAATAAGTCTTGACTCATCTGTCTGCTACTGATCTTCTATACAGACCCAACCATCAGTACTCTGATAATTCCGACTGGTCAAGAAATCCAAAATACCAGGGCACCAGAAATCCAAGAGGGCACAACCCATAAGTTGAAGCCAACACCCATATAGATCCATCTCCAGTTCTCCAATCTCTGAGTCTCTGATACCTCCAAACATCACTGAGGTATTCCAATGTCTGAAACCCTGGTTTACGAGAAGTCCAACCCAGTCAAGAATCTGACCCTGAACACAGAGTCCAGACATTGAACCTTGGCTGAGACCTCAGTACCTTTGGTACTGAGACACCAAGCCGGTGAGAAGTCCCAACAACTCCCATACCCCTGAGGGCATTCTTTCCCAGTGACCTGTGGCTAGTTATTACTCTTCTTTCCTTCATTATTGTATTCCCTCTCCTTCTATTCATATGTGTATATGTTCTTTAATTATAACCCCTCAGCCACTTCACCTGTTTGGAGTTTACCCTGCCCATCCTTTCCCTTTTTTTATTCTTTCTCTGGTCATTCTTATAGCTCACCTGCTAGCAGATGGATCCTTAGTCTTTTCTCTTCAGATTCCCTTTTGCTAGGTATGTAGGGTCCTTTCATGTATATCTCACACCTTATATATATTCTTCAGATTCCCTTTTGCTAGGCTGAGTGTGATAGTCCACTCCCTTCAGAGGTTGCCCTTATACCTCTGGTGTTGGAGAAATATGAATGTTGGAATGCAAGCGATGTCAAGTTGGCATAGTGTTGCTGCAGTTCGGTTGGTTGCTTACACCCCTGTAAAATATTGCCATGGATCTCAGCAAAAAGCGGAGGGGTGTAAATAACCACCAAAAATGGCCAAGACCATTGTGATTTGCCAGGGCTACAGTGGTCCAAACCATCTGAAATTTGGTGTTGACATTCTTTGACTCATATCTCATCCATTTCCAAACCAATTTCCATGGGTTTTTTTTTTTCATTGGAAGCTGAGATCCATGGCAATATTTTTACAGGGGTGTAAGTGACCAACTGAACCACAGCAACACTAAGTTGGCATCATGCATAATGTCACAGTAAAACAAGTATATAAGTTTGTACTTGTGTATGTACTCATGTATTTTAGCCCTCATGTATTTGCAACGCCTTTGTGGCCCCTCATTTTCTAACACAACAATGTTAAAACCCCTGCCCAGTCAAGGCTGAATTTGACACCCTTGCCCCATCAAGGCTGAAGTTGACACCGTAGCCCAGCTGAGGCTGAAGTCAGCAGTTTAAAACCATGCCTACCAAAAGTGCATCATGCCTAATGAAATCATGCTTAGTCATCAAAGTCACACCTGCTGAAAGCATGCACTGTATATCTTTTTTGAGCCTAATGAAAGCTCAAGCTGATTGTGAATCATGCTGGAGACACAATTTGAGAAGCTGAATGAGCAGAATTATCAATTATGTGGATTGGCATTATATGATGAGGCCCTACTCATTGAAAAGAATTATGGGATGTTGGTGCTGGAATCGAGACCTATCCCATGGGTTCTGACCACACCAAGACAGTATGTGCTTTTGTCAAGAAGCAGCAAGTGGTCTGAGCCAAGATCATCCTTCACATTGAGCCATCACAACTTGAATGTCATTTGGGAGAATCTCAAACAGGTCCATCATGCTTGTGGATTTGCCATAAGGCTCTCAACAGGTATAGGGTACCTCAGGTAATACCCACAGGTACCTGTACCCTTTACCCATGGATAAAGGGTACCTGTATGGAGGGTACCTGGCATATAATGAAGCACCAGGTATTGGTTTGAGGCCAAAGAATAGGAGGGTACCCAGGTATTACCCTGAAATATAATACATGATAAATGCCCTTGCACTGCAACTTTCTGTGTGATTTTAAGCATTCAGAGTCTATGAAGAAACTTGTGCTTATGTAGCATGCCCTATGAGTAGTGATCGGCATGGGTAACCACAGGTTCAAAGACCTCGACCAGTACCCAACCCATGAGCCGACCCATACCCGCCGCCTGGGTACGGGTTTGCCTGGTATGCCACAGGTACAGGCCAGCAAACTCCACTGGCCTTCACCACCTCCACCACCTCCCACCACCCACACCCACCACCACCTAGCGCATGCAGCCCCCACCACCATGTCCCCACCACAACGCACCCATCACCAGTGCCACCACCACCTGGCACATGCCACCCCCATCCACGTGCATGCAGCCCCCATCCGTGTGTGTGCCACCACCACCTCACACCATCCCACACCCTCCACTGCACCCACACCCACACCCTTCGTTGCCACAACACCCCCACAGAGCCCGCACGTACACATGCGTGAGCACAGTGGCATCCCACCCAAACCTGTGGGTACCCATACCCATAACCCTCACAGGTTACGTGTACCCATGCAGATCACTACCTATGAGTGACTCCCTCCCCACAAGAAGTGATCAGTTCATTAATCCCATTGTCATGAACTCATGGATGACCAGCCCTAGTCTCACTGTTGACACAGAGTTTATGGACTCATTTCAAAGGGATGGGTATGTGGTGTGAATCAAGATGCCCAGGGGAAGGAAAAAGAAGCAATTTCTATATAGCCATAGGCTCCTAACAGATGGATACCCTTATGAATACCCAGGTAACCTGAGAGTACCTAAGAGTACCCATAAACCCACAGGTAAAGGGTACCTTCATGAGATTAAGCACTGGGTACTGGTTCTACCATATCAAGGGAAGGGTACCAAGGGTACAGGTACCCTTACTTGTGGGTATATACCCATTGAGAACCTTAATTTGCCACATGTCTCACCCTTCATTGTGAATTCCTATATCATAAACATGGAGAACAGGTTATGAATTTGTGGATCTCCAATGTCAAGAATGCCATGTTCTGTCATGAGGCTGCCAGAGTTGCCATACACTGGAGGCATGCCAAAATTTTCTGACCCAGAAAACCCTATGGAAAATCTTCAGAAATGGTTGAGGATGCCAATGATTTATCAAGATAGGAAAACTGTTTGAAAACATAATGTTTGCCAATGATTTTCTGATCCCAGGAAACTTTAATAACATCACTTGAGAAAATTGAGAGAAAAACCATGGGAAAATAGCTTTCCCCATGTTTTCCCATGTTTTCCACTGTTTTCCCATTTTTCCCCTCTCAATTTTCTCACTCTATTCTGAGTGATCTTATCAAAGTTTCCTGGGATCAGAAAATCATTGGCAAACATTCTGTTTTCACACAGTTTTCCTATCCAGATAAACCATTGGCATACTCAACCATTTCTGAAGATTTTCCATAGGGTTTTCTGGGTCAGAAAATTTTGGCATGCCTCCAGTGATAACTGATGAGGACATCATTCTCACACTCACAGCCAGACTACTGGATTTGTATTCCATATTGATCATCACACTCAACAACCTTTCCTGGGATGAACTTACACTCTTGAATGTCATTGCACATCTCTTGAATGAGGAGGTGCATCAAAACCTTCATGAAGATTCTGAGAATTCCCCAGGATCTGTCTTTTCTGTATAAGATGCCAAGAACAAGAAAATCAAGACTTCACTTGCAGAAATCATCTGTTACAATTGTGGCAAGAAAGGCCACTACAAACTGAATTGTCCCAATACAAGGAAAGAGAATGGAGAAGGAAATAGAACTGCAGGATCTCTATTCTGATTGTTTTTTTTTTGACTTTCTGTTGCTCAAGGAGGTGTTGGAATGCAAGCGACATCAAGTTGGTGTCACACATAATGTCACAATAAAACAAGTATATAAGTTCATACTTGTGTATTTTAGCCCTCACATATTTGTAATCTAGCCTTTGTGGCCCCTTGTTTTCTAACAAAAATTTGAAAATTGGCATGTTTATACAAATGGTATAGAAATCATGTAATGTGCACAGGTCCACTGAGATTCCATCAGACCTGTCAACCACTGTGATCTCTGATCCTACCAGCTGAGCTCCAGAGCAAGGCACTTCTCACTGGGATTGACTCCTGGAGTCGATTTGCGGATTTAGATGGATTTGACATCCAAATCACCTTCCCAAACCCCCATCATATCATCTACTGTGATCAGCCCTATTAGTAAGCTAATCAGGATTTGGCTACAGTGTAATTCCGTATCTGCAAAGTAGTAATATGGCACCGTTATCTAGGATAATGATGACGTTAGAGATTCAAATATATACCTTAATATTTGCAAAAGCGTCCAGTACATACAACACAAATAACCATAACCCAAACGAACGTGATGGAATCAAGTTAAAAAAAGAAGGCAACAACCCGGATCATCGTGATTGCCCAACAACATATGCAGGTAAAGTGTCCACTGAACGAGTATCCTCTGCACGTTTATTTCCGAAGCTTGAGGGTGGAGGTCGAGGTAATTGACGTCCCCGTGTAGAATCAGTGACTGTAGTTCCCTCGGACCTTGCCGATTCCGCTCTTCCTACAGATTCGACCCCTCGCGCGGAATCTACTCTAGAAACCGCGTTCCCAACCAATTGCTCAGGGATGGCTCCTAGGCCTCCTGTATTTTGTGTTTGTCGCCCTTGTGTGTTCACCTCCTCTCGGATATTTCTTGCAATTTCAGCAGCGAGCTCCTTGATGTTTATGGTTGGACCGGACGTGCTGTCCCCCTCTAAGGAATCTGCGACCGATGGCTCACCCTGAGGGCGGTGATATTGACCCGTTGGTGACGCGATATGAGGTGCAGAGTGTTGAGCGCCGCGGTATAAGATATCTGGTCGTTGACTAAACTGCGACATATCACGAGACGATTGGGAATGCAGATTCCTCTTCGCCATTATGGCTTCCTTGCGAAACCGTCTGCCTCTTCTGTAGGACATAGCAAGTAGGACTAACAGGATGATCACGGCCAACCCCCCGACAATGCCACCAACGATACCCCCTATAGTACCAGACGATAAGCCTGAACTCATCTGTGTTTGTATAGGAGCAGGAATGGAAGACGAGCTTGACGAGATAAATGAAGAAGTTGAACTAGAAGTTGAAGAAGATGTAGCGTTTGCTGTAGAGTTGAGAGGATGTTGGGGTACTGGGGTGATAGTCGCGAAAGCTCCCACACCGCTCAGCACGGGCGGTGAAGTGGGAAGCTGTGAAAGGAAAAATAAGGTCAGCAATGAAAGTGAATATATGCGCATAGTGTGATGTCGGCATACTGTAGGGGGATTCGTGAGTGTCTTTGCGTTGAGAACAAATTGGTTGAAAGTCTGGTTCCCCGTTGTCAAGGGGGCATTAATCGCGCTGATGGTCATAAGATTCAGATATCGAATCTGCGTAGATATGTTTTTCATATCTCACCCAACCATGCCGTTCGTGCAATGAGGCACGGGCTTCGTAACTTTGCAGAAAAACCATATTGCTGGATTTAACGGAAGCATAGAATTTAGGAGAATAGTCACCTTAGCATGACAGGGGTCCAGGACTTACGTTGAGTATCGTCTGTTACGGTCAAATTCCATTCGGGAATAATCAATGTCCCCGTTGGATTCCCTGTGACACCGCTATCGAAACCATTCGGAAGTGGCGTGCAAGGATTCGCGAAGGAACTTTGAGTGATAGAATGGAACCTGAGTGGTTATTCTACCATCAGCAATAGAAACTTGAGGTAGAACAAAAATAGCTGTTCACATTCCAGTCCACTGAAAGTTTATAACATCGCCTGGGCGTGCCACCACGACCTGAGGATCAAAGAAAGAACCAGTATCACCGACCATAACCTGTCAGAAGTAATAATAATAATTAGCTACGCGTCCTCGGCCAGAGTCGCCAAGAGAGCATGTTTTTCACCGTGATCATGGTTTGGGCATTTGTCAATCGAAAAAATGCGGCAACAAGAGATAACAGGAGCATCGCGTTGACCGTAACAGACGTCATGCTGAGTTGAAGCCAGCCTACCCAGCGAGATCGCAGTCTGAGGGAGGAGGGAACAGAACAGAACCAGTGGAAGGGAAGAAAGCAAAGCGAAAGGATACTGATGCTAGGAACGAGCGCCTGCCCCAGGGGTCCATCGCACATTCATGACGGACAAGCGAGCGAGTTACCAGTGGTAAGCGCACAATCTGCAAATCTGACAGGCCTGTGGGAATCCGACCAGTATTGGAAGACAAGGCTATGTCGCTAGATGCAGCCGGGGATACCATCCAGAAAGACACATCTCAGATACGGCAGATCCGTCACATTGACACTCCAAGATAGTGCAGTGAATTCTGAGATGTCTGCGTTCGGGCGCATTGATGAATCCAACTGGCCAATGACAGTGCAATCGCCATAATACGAGATAAATACCATGCTACGACATAGCACTGGAAAACCATCTATACAGAGTCTGATCACAGGTCTAATTCGTTGAACACGGTACCGGAGATATGCATGCGCAGGTAGTTCAACGCTAAAGCTGGCGCGGAGTGCACTGCTCAGTGCAGACACTAGCGCAGGAATCATTTGACGCGAAAGAGTTCCGGGACCTCGGCCCGCCCCTCGTGGGGACTGTCTGAGGATTGACGATAAGTAACCACATATCCATCTGGATACTTATAGTGTGGATACGCCAAGGTAATGTTTTTAATATTTAAGTCCGGAGTCACTCTTGGTGAACGAGTGCCAACTCTAAATTTAATCATACATGCATGTACATCCATTTGTTACCTCGCGTGCTACTAGTAGGTGTCTTTTAGTTGTGTTCTTACAGTAAGACTTTACACTCACTTTTAATAGTCTATCCAATCAGACACTTCGATTCAGAGCAAGCTATAACGCATATCTTGTGCTTCTGGGACTGGTATAGAAAAATAACTTTGACAAAGAAGATGGGCGTAAGCAGCCATCATGGGAAAATCATTGGTTGATGATGAAAAATTAACTTTGGTCGTAAGTTTCACATGCACAACATTGTCAGCAGGAGAAGTATTTATATGACGGCCGACATATCTGTAAGCACTCAGGAAGATGGACAGAAGATTTTCCTATCATTCACAAAGGGTGAGAGATGGGATCAAAGGGAGGAGGTGGAGATGTGAAGGACTGAGCTCAGACAGCGATTCGCCGACCCCGCATCATCCACCAGCTTAAAAACAATAGTGATGCTCGGTAACAGCGCTTATAGGGAATATTGAGCTGGTAATAAGCAAATATGGAAGATCGGTTTGAAATGGGAGTAAGAATTACAGTTCTAGTACAAACACACAACTCATACGAGTCATACCGAGAGGTCCTGGACAGTCTGGTCAAGAGATAAGGTAGAAAACCCGTGGGAAAATCGAGCTCCTAGTGTGCCTTGCCCGAAACAGCCGGAAACTCGTGGAAACCAAGCAAATGTTTTCTTTCACCTATTCATGTTGGAGAAAACCAAGTCTCTGTCATGCCCTGCGCTACAACCGTATTCTCATCCGCCACACCTCCACTTCACCACCTCACGGGCGACCAGGTCCCCCCCCACTTTCTGTAAAGGAGCAAAAAGAGTGGGAAGAGCTCATTCGTCGTAATCAACTTCCTGCTGCACCTGGTTTTGTGTCTCGTACCGAAAAGGAAGCCGAGTCACAACTACATCCCGATGCACGACGTCCAATTAAGCCTGACTTTGAGGGAGAGACGAATCCTGCTACGGGAGAGATTGGAGGACCAAAGAAAGAACCGTTGCAGTGGGGTGCAGCTGGTGAGTGGACTTATGGCGGTCGAGCAACGGACTTTTAGGGGGACAAGACGTGAGCGCTTGAGCCATTGCCTATCCAACAAATAAGTTCTCACTTGGACTCCTTGATCAGAAAAAAAAAATTGCCTGTTCCGAGGACCGAGCATATATTCTTGATCTATACGCCGTGAAATCCTGGGAATATTATGTAGCCCGGCAAAGCCAACCTCCTCACAATCATGCATTTTCATCATATACAACTTGAAGTGACCTTAGGCTCTACTACATAGCGGTGTTCTTTTCACGCACTGGAAATACCACGATGTGTTGTTAAGGGGTGGTTTTCGGCCGAATTATCCAAGAATACCGCATACACCATTTCACATTCTACCTATGTGTGGTTGTGAACAGCGCCCATGCACCCTGAGTCTAAGGCGTGTGCATCGCCCACAGACACCCATCACACTCGCGGACCGCAAACGTCGGGCAAGCGCCTGCAGAAGCGTGACATCTTCCACTCTTTTACGCATGACTTTCTCATGACTGCTGCCGAGAGGTCAAATTTGCGATAAGGTAAACTTCTTTTTTTCTCATTACTCATCGTCGGAATATTTAATGAGAGGATTCAAGGAGAAAGCTCTACTGACCACTTGCACCCGGTTCGACGCGTGCTCTTCCGAAACTTTAAGCCAAAAGTACCATGCCTGCGGAATCTAAATCGACTAAATACTCTGAAATACTCTGCATTGGCTTTGGTCTTTCTGGAATTTGTTTGGGCGTGCAGTTACAACGCAAGTTTGGGTTTACCGATATCCACTTCTATGATAGAAATCCGAATCCTTCTGGTACCTGGTGGGCCAATCGTTACCCAGGTATATTTTATTCATGGAAGCACTATGGAGCGAATCTTTGATTCTAATATTCCTTAGGTTGTGCGTGGTGAGCCATGAATATTGAATCCTTCTACAATTCTTATGCTTTCATGTCCTAATGTGATTCCAGCGACATTCAGGCCATTTTTTATTCCTTTTCCTTTGAGCCCAATCCGAACTGGTCACGTTTATTGCCCTCCAACGTCGAGATCCGCCAGTATGTCGACAGTGTTATTGAAAAATACAATCTCCGGTCACGTGTGACCCTCCTTACCGAGTGCGAATCAGCGGAGTGGGACGATAGCCGCCAAATTTGGACCGTGTACCTGAGGAATCTCGAAACAGGCGAAAAACACATTCACAATTGTCGCTTACTATTTTCTGGGGTGGGTATACTCGTTGAGCCCAAAGAGCCTGATATACCTGGAAAAGAGACATTCGAGGGACCCCTCTTTCATACTGCACGATGGATCGATGGTGTTGATCTCAAGGACAAGAATGTGGTTGTGCTTGGAAATGGCTGTACGTCTCTAGGTTTCCCTACATTGGCGTAACTTTACGATCAAGCTTCACAGGTTCTGCAAGCCAGATGGTACCTATAATTACGCCACTGACAAAAAGCCTCACACAATTTATTCGAACACCCCATTGGCTCCTAGAGCGCGAAAACACAGTATACAGCCCAACGATGAGCTGGGCCTATCGCAACATCCCTCTTTTGGCCCGGCTTAAACGGCTGAAAATATTCTTGGATTTGGAGTTCGATGAGTACAAGCTATTTCTTTCGAATAAAATTGGCATTAGGAAAAGGCGTGAAACAGAAAAGGAGTCTATGGAATTCATCTACAAGACGGCACCCAAAAAGTATCATGACATGCTGATACCAAATTATGAAATCGCGTGCAAGGTGCGTATTTTATTTTCAATGTGAGAATCATCTTTGCTTATGCTTGTGCACAGCGTCGAGTGTTTGACGCAGACTCCGCATATCTGAAGTCGCTTCATGCCCCAAATTTGCTCCTGACGAAAGACCCCGTACTTGAAATTTTGCCGCATGGTGTACGCACGGGCAAGAAAACGTATCATGCTGACGTGGTCATCATGGCGACTGGATTTAAGACCAACAACGGCCTGGGTCCGCTGCGTATTCGCGGCCGTGAGGGCGAATGGCTTAATGATCGTTGGAAGAAACAGGGTGGTCCGGGTGCTTACAATAGCACAGCCGTCCACGGATGTGAGAAATTCATGTATATACTTTCTTCCATGATTTATTGACGCTTCGGCATTCATTAGTTCCAAACTTCATGATGATATTCGGCCCTAACTCTGCGACAGGTTATTCTTCCGTTCTCCTCGCGATCGAAAAGTATGCTTCACAAGCTCCCTCTCACGTTTTGTATTAACAATGGCGTTGCCCTGCATAGTATGGTTAATTATTCCCTCAAGATCGCAGAGCCGATTATTCAAGGCAGGGCTACTGCCGTAGAGGTCAAAGAACACCCTGAGAAAGCATACTTGGCACGGCTGCAAGCAGCATGTGCTGGCAAGGTGTGGGACGGTGCCTGCAATAACGTGAGTCACAGGTCAATTTCTTACCCCCAGATAAAAGTACTTACACTGGCCGTGTCTATCAACAGTGGTACGTGACAAGCACTGGGTGGAATTCAACCATGTATCCGTGGAGCCAATTTTATTTCTGGTGGCGATGCGAGTTTCCTATACGACGTGACTGGACATACAGCGTATGTACCATCGATTTTTAATACACAGCTCCAAATCCTAATTCTAGTGGATCTCTCTATAGTATAAGTCTTCTTGGTCTAGTATAAGGAGATTATTGGTGAGGGCTGGGTTTCTGAGTCTCCTCGCAGTGAGCGTTTTGGGAACGGTTGGAGCAGTCCAAGGCGCAGAGTGGTGGAATAAGGTTGCAGGCCATGCTTCAGACTTCATTTTGAGAGGAAGCGTGCCTGGTAGAATTGTGTTTTCGACTGTTCAGGACGCGGAGTGGTGGGACAAGCTCACAAGGATTGGGTCAGATTTCATTTCGAAAAGAGGCATGTACATTAAAATTTAAGCTATGAAATTTAGAATATAGACCTATGCGTCAGTGTTGGATAAGGCACATAGATTGCCACATTGGTTATCCCCAGAGTTGTCCCCGCCCAAGGCCCTTGCCAGATGGCACTGCGGCAGTTGCATACTAGAATACTTCCTGTGCGAAGTTAGTTATTGATAGTGGGGCATGTCTCACCTTGCACTCAAAAGCTTGCTCACCGGCTGCCAGCCTTCTAGCGCTCTCTTTCATTTTTATTTCGACCATCAGACCCGTGGATCATAACCGTACTGCGCGTGCGCGTGAAGGTTAATACTGTCATGCTTGCGAACGCCAGGTCAGAGAACTATCAAGGTATATAGATTGAGGTAGTATACTAGTAGAACGAAACTTTGGTGCTATAACAAGACGAGGATCATCGTATATCACTGACGATGGACTCGGACCTTACGCAGCCTGAATCGCGAGTTTCCACCTAGCCTGAGGTGCGTCATATATTCAAATATGCTTGAGGTCAAGTGCGAGAGCTGTAACGCAACTTCTAGCTTACTCCCATAGGTCAGGGTTTCCACGCATCGCAGTGTATTGGCACAATTTCTCACTAGATCTCAGTTGGAGGCAACGTTGCCACTTCTGTACATCGGTGTCAAAATCTGTTAGCCGAGGCTCCGATACGTCAGATTAATCCACCTGCTTATGTCCCAATAGGGCTCGGAAAGACGGTGGCGGCTAAGCCTGTGGTACTTCAATTCGAGATCTTGAAAAACATTGGGGATCCTATTGTAGGTTGTACCCAAATGCCCAGGCTTATGAAGCTCGACGCTCGAAGGTTGCTGCACCAGTTTAAGCGCCATTGGCATCAAGAAGTGGAAGTTGATATACATATGTACCTTGATGCCGCGGTACTCTTCGATGGAGTCCCCCGTCAGTGCTCGCAGTGCTAGATTGGCACTTGGCGTCCACACGGCCTATGAGCACGTGCAACTTGTCAATTCAAATATCTAGAGAACTGCTTATAAGGCGCTCTTAGAGGTCTTCTGATCAGGCCTGGATGTGATAGTGTTAATTCACCGTCAAAAGCTGACTACATCCTCTGGCATTCAGGCTGCCACCCGTTATCTTACCTCGGTGGGATCCTCTCTGAGTCTCCGGCATGGTCCAGGATAAAACCATAGTTCTTCGGTCCTTGGCCGAGAGACAAGGGACTAGCTCAAGCTCAGAGGTCGAGAAACGTTCCATAGAACTTGAAGGCCACGGCGACTCGAACATCCAGCTTGGCTTCGGAAGTACTGAAGAAAAATACTTTTTTCCTGCTTTAGACTACAGTTCTGAAGAAGAGCGTGCAGTCATCCGAACTCTGGATTGGAAGCTAATGGTGAGTGTTCAATTTTTATGTCATGTAGCCGTCTTTGAATTGAAATGCTCTAGCCATGGGTTCTTTTGGTCTCCTTTGTCCTGAACATGGACAGGTCAGTCGCCCAAACCTCTCCCATGACATCCGAATGAAAGACGATCACGTTGAGGACAAATCATTCTAATGCAATATCCGACAATCTCCCTCAAGACCTAGGTTTTAATATAAACACAGTCAATACAGGTGAGCTTGTAGCCGTGTGTTACGTGTCAGAGAATACAAGTCGACGTCCACATCAACATATCTTTATTAGGCACTATTATTTACTCCCTCTGCTTCACGGTCGCTTCATTTACCGGCGCTCTTGCTGCAAAACGAACTGGTCCTTCGCGTTGTAAGTTATAGTAGTACCACATCAATAAGAATTGTTTATATTGTCCTTTCAGGGATACCGACAATCATGGTCGCCTGGGGCATCGTAACACTTTGTCATGCAGCCATTAAGAACAGATCCGGATATTTGGCGGGTGCGTTAAAGCCTCTCTTTGTCCAATTCCGTACTTTAATGTTATGGTTTCAGTTCGTGCATGTGAGTTTTCCTGAGCCCTCAGAAAAGAAATGCTAATTCGTTTTCTATAGTCATCGCCATAACCGAAGGAGGTGTAAATCCCGCGATTATGGTGTACCTTTGTGAGCCCACGGCTTGGAAGCAAGCTCTGAAAGAAAGATTTATGCAGGGTTACTGTTTAAGCCGGATTCTACAAATCTCGAGAATTGGCCACGCGCCTTGCGTGGGTATGGGGCACACAAGTACGGTCCTATCCCACATACTTCCAGTAAATGTGCGCTAAACACCGTGACGTTACCAGTCAGTCGCTAATGCCATCACCGGGTTAATGGCAGCGGGAATTCTCCATCTTGCAGGCGTGCGTGGGTTAGAAGGCTGGAAATGGCTATTTATTATTGATGGTTTGCCCCCTTTTGTGATCCTTTCCCCTTCTGTTTTTGACGAAACTTTGCGTAGGAATCATCACTGTGAGTCTATAGAACACTGATTCGAATATCAATAAATCACATGAGCCTAGATTTTCATCGCGGTGCTTACATGGTATTACATTACCGCAGCCTGAGTTTCCCCAGTATTCAACATTGCGTTGCTAGGTTCTATCTCCCCCGAAACGTCGCAACCACAAGGGGAGGATTCCGTGGACCCAGGCCTTGGTTCAGCGACAGAAACCTCGCTATTGCTGTCACAAGGGTGATTCGAGATGATTACTCGAAACGTGCTTACGAGTGAGTCAGATAAATCGTCTTTAAGCAACTCTAAGTACTGATACCTTGCAGGACTTCTGTTACTTGGGCAGATGTTAGAGATGCAGCCACGGATCTCGGGCTTTGGGGTCACTTGATGGTTTGTTTTAGCCATAACATTTTTGGATGGATCTATCCATAAAGTCCATGTGGGCACAGATAACAGCTATTGGACTGACACCTACGGCGCCGATCTCTACCTGTGCAATATTTACTTCCATTTACGTCCACACACCATACTGATATCGAACAACATAGATCTCCCTACCGTTATCAAGGTATTATCACTCTTGTGATGTCAGCGATTCCAGGCTGAAGTAGTGGTCGTCAAGCTTTTTAATTTCAACGTTTATGTAGCAAATGCCCTTGTCGCCCCACCTTACATTTTACAGTGAGCCATATTAGTGATTCATCGATGCCAAAAATATAGTAATGGCAAGGTTCTGCGCAATGGTCTTAATGACTTGGAATTCTGACCGAACGGGTGAAAGAGGATATCATGGAACTGTAGGGTGTAAGTAAATGGTCCCCGTAATGCGGACTAGGGATTGAATTTATATATTTTTCAGCAATTTGGCAGCTTGTCGGGTTCATTGTCCTTCGTTCGCTTCCCCATAGTGCTTCTAAGGGAGCGCAGTGAGCATCTTCATTTGCCTCCCATGAATTCCTCACCAATTGCTTCGCGCGACAGCTACGTGGGCACTTTGATTACCGCTGGTTGGCCGATGGTTCGTACATGTTTTCCTCTACGTTTCATACAGTTGCGATACTGAAATCAAACTTCCCTAGACTCACGCTCTCAATATTGGTTGGTAGGTGAAAAGAATAGCCTTTATGCCACGAACAGCGATCAATGTGTGTATACTAGGATGAACGAGAACATGGGAACGCTGGGTAAGAAGACAGTCGCGATGGGCGCTATCATCGCGTGAGTCATCGTGGGTTCCTCTGTTGTCCCTCCCTCCATCACTCATTTGCTTCAGCATTGCGAACCTGAGCTTGTCTTGGGGCTCCCAAGTACGTTAGTCAGCTATACATTACTGGCGTATCTCTCACAAAACGTATAGATCTACCAAGCTTCTGATAGCCCCGATTTCAAAACGGGAAACATCATAAATATCGGTACGTGACCCCTTCGCCTCTGGGTAGACTTCCACTGCTCTGTAACACAAAACAAAATGCAGTGTTTTCCGCCGTAGTCGTGGTGCAATGGCTTCAACTCAAATATTATTACAAACGTCAAAACAAGCTCCGCGCTGCGCGCTGGAATACGCTATCCGACGAGCAGAAGCGGCAGGAGGAACATGACGCTGACAGACTAGGGAACAGGTCGGTAACTTTTTGTTTTACTGATTGAAGAGGCGTGGTAGGGGCAATCCCTGTATGCCTGTATGTAAAATTCGTAGTGTACTGTACAAGGGAGCCTCAGTATTTCTCTCAGCTTTGCGGTAACCTTCAATAAACGACAGCTAAGCGCTACTCTATGAGGTCATGGATCGCAGCGCGACAATGCAAAAACAACCGGCTCTGGCGAGAAGAGAGTTTAGCAAAGAAACTATGTTCTTAAATACTTGATATAAAAATGGCACAAATCACAGGAGAACACGATACACGTCTACATTGAATATTAATGAGTCTCCAAAAATTAAGCTTTCTCAGCCTCATTAATTCAGCAGGCACCTAGATCCTAAGGGACAGTAATATCCGATGGTAGTGAGGGCATTGAACACGCATTATATTTGCTTTCATTCCCACCAGGGATATCGATGTCATATGAACAGCCACTGTAGAAAGAGAGTAAGATAAATACCAGCTTGTAAGGAGCTAGCCAAGTAAGCTGTTCAGTCAGCTCCTAACAAGCTGTTCTGCCGGCTTCCAAGGAGCTGTTGAAGGAGCCTTTAGTTTATTATCTATCATGACCCATTATAAGCCGAAATATTAAGCCGTTCTTTGGAGCCAAGTTATAAATTTTAGCTTGTTCTGACAGGTAACGGGGCGCGTCAACAAATGTCATATAAGCAGGTATAGCGCACTAGTAATACAGTGAATCTCTGGCGATAACGGGCAACGCGAGATCAAACATGAATGGAAAGGATAGAAGCAGAGGCGGTTAGATGCGTGCACAGGGCTAGTGCGGGTGCCAAAATAAGTGATTGCAGGAGTGATACGTGCGAAGCGCGTCCGAGCACGAATTTCAATGCGAATTACGGGGGGGATAATATAATGAAGCAATAGGCCGATAGAGAAAAGGAAGGAGAGAGATCTCGGAATTAAACCTGGGTGAACGGTGATTTTGAGAGATGTAAAATATTACTTTGTTCGTCTTTTTCGAGTTGGTGAGCCTCGCGGACTATATGTCGCTGTTGACAGGCATCCTGGACGGCGTTGAGTAAGATTGGTGTCTAGTTTTTTGGTCTAATTGGTGAGAGAGGCATTGCCGAACGGTTGTAATGGTTCGAAGGCCTTCAGCTGCACCTGTGACTATCCCGAGTTGTCCAGTCTTAAGATCTTCGACAAGAACAAGCATAGGGACAATTCCGTTGGCTAGTGAAGATTCGTCAGGCACCAAGGTAAGAGTCACTCTGGTATTCAGGATAGGATAGAACATACATACCAGCAAACTGATCGACTTCGTCTAGTTACAAGTTAGTACAGACAAGTATACTAGTAGCTACATCAGATAACACCATGTAAGATGATTCCATCTTGTGTCATGATTTGAATACCCAGATGGGTCCACGGCTTATGTGGATGAGCACCTGAGGTTGACGTTCGATGGATGAATAACCCACTCGATGCAAGGAATATATAAATTCGCGATGCATCTGCAGCGGCTATGTGAAATGACTCGAAAATGCTCAATCTGCCCGTGCCTTGCATGGTGGATATCCCCTCAGTTCATGTTGCATCAATTCCTGATGCTTGCATGACGACAACGAGGAAGAGCCTATATGCAAAAAGTCAGACTCTGCAACGCCTACAGTTCATCTTTCAACTACTGACTTCTCAAACACAGAAACATTAACCGTGAAAGCAGGGTCTCCAAAATAAAGGCTAGTCGAGACTAGTGTTTGCAGGCATGCTAGCAGAGAAAGATAACTGGCACGTACCGTTGAGATTCCATTCATTTATGAGGGTATTCTAGAATAACTGGTCTGGAATCGGGACGGGTGAGGTGGGTAGAAGTCTGAGCAGTGGTCTTTAGGGCTGCTGCCAGTGGGGCATTAGCATTGATTATATGCTGCAGAAAAAACCTGGAGGATACTCAAGCGCTCACCTGTGTGGCTAATAATGGCTGTATGTTTCGAACCATCATCGAAAAACTTTTGAAAAAGTTCTGACAAGCTTTTCCGGTGTCAGAGGGAAGTTTGAGGCGGCAATGGGGAAGGGTGATGCGACTAACTGTCAATTTGCATGTGCTGTTTTTTATTCAATGGCATTTTGAGAGCAGTTTCTATGTCTGCGGGGTTTGAGGGTAGAGTGGCACACAGACCACTTTCTAACAGGGAGTGGTGGTGGGGGAACGAAATGGTCGGAAGTTGAATTGACTCGGGCGGTTTCACAAGCTCGCCTTGGCCCTTGGGCGCCGAAAGATTAGATGAGAAACTGGTGAGAATTCTACGGACTGAAGTGTAGACAGTTGATTTCCGCTTTTACTTCGAAATGAACAATTTTATAACTAAAAGTACATTTTACGGCATCTGGCCTACGAAATAAAAAAAAAAAAGGTAGAGTAATCGGTACATGGGATAATAGCAACGCCCAAACACACGAAATCGAGATGCGACACGACACGACACGACACGAGAGAGACCCCGCAGCGCAGCACAGCACAGCACAGAACAAAACAAAAACACACACAAGCCCCGCCACCGTCTAATTCACAATCCCAGCCTCCATCCCCCCGCCAAAGATCAACCCCTCCTGACACACCTGCATCGGCTCCTCCCCAGGCCACCGATACCCAGGCATCAACACACTATTCAACCACTGCTCGCTCGAAATCGCCTGCATCGTCGCCAAGAACTCGTCCTCGCACAGCTCCATCGGATCCTCATGCACGCCCGCCGCAGCCGCGGCCGTCGCGCTCCCCGAGCCGCCCGAGCTCTCTGTCCACGTCTCGCCCCAGCCCTGCGAGGCGCCGTCGTGCTCGTGCTCGGGGCCGGGGGTGGGGACCGAGGAGCCCGCGCTGGATGTGGCGGAGTGGCCGCCGGGTGAGTGCGAGAAGGGCGGGGCGAGGAGGGGTAGGTCGAGTGGCGTGGGCGCGGGGGGCATGGAGGGCACGTGGGCGGTGAAGGCGGGAGAGGCTGCGCGTGTCGTAGGGGCGGATGTGGGGGCGGATGCATATGTGGGTGCGACGGGGGTGGATGCTGGGGCGGTTGGGACGGGGGTGGATGTGGAAGCGGGAGCTTGGCTGGCGGCACCTGCATCACCGCCGATCGCACCCAAGTGCCGTAACTGCCCATGCAGAAACTTGGCATACAACTTCGGCGTATGCGTCTCGTCGATGGCTGCTGCAGGCGACGCGAGCACCTCCACAAAGTGCGCGACGAGCTCCACAATGCGCGTGCGCTGCTCGTCGTCCATGAGCGCTGCGAACTCCGGGCGGAGCATCTAAATGCAATGTAATCAACATTTGTCCAAAGGTTTAGGTCAGAAGAAATGTGGATACCTTGAGCAGAAAGGCACTGCAGAACCCGCCCATGACGAAGAAGCAGTCCGGGGCGTACTTGAGGTATCCACTTGGCGCGTATACGTCGCTCAGATGGCGTACGACCGCCGTTGCGCTTTGCATGCACTGCAACCCGGAAACACGCGTCAGCGGCTGTACGACCGCGGCAAGGGCACGCGCACCTTTACGAAGAACATATCCCCAGGCTCGAGCCCATGGCGCTTCCACGCAGCCTCAAAGCCAAACGAGTACATCACAAGACGCATGTAGTTCTCAAACACAGGGACGCCCTTGGTGCGGACGACACATCCCGGATCTGAGCGACAAGCAACAACAACGACGTCAGAACGCGAAAAACCAAAAAGACACAACCCCCCAACGAAAACACGTACCATTCGGATCCGACTCGTTCGCATAGCTCCACGCAACCTCATCATGCCACCCCCTAATCTCCGCCTCCGTCGCCTCCGTAAGCGCACGAAAATCGCATTTCTGCAAAAAAAAAAAAAAAAAAAAGGAACCACACGAAATCAGCACCCATCCAACTCACTCGCACACACCCCACACACGCCGGCACTCACCCTATTCAACCCATTCCCAGCGCTCGTATCCGAATACACGCTCTCATGGAACCTCGACACGATCCTCAACAGCTCCGTATACGCCACAAGATGCACATCATGCGGATGATTGTACCGACTCGCGCGGTACCACTGCTTCGCACCGCGCACGGCGGCGTCCTCGCGCAGCCCCGTGGGCTTGCCCCATTGGGTGGAGGAGGAGCGGTCGACGTTGAAGCAGTTGAGCCAGGTGCGGGTGCGGTTGAGGAGTTCGCGGGCGTGGCGCTCGGAGAGGGGCTTGGTTGTTGAGGCGCGGTCGAGGCCGAGGTCGGTTGCGATGCTGGAGGGGAGGCAGGGGGCGTGTCAGCGGTGCACGGATTGGGGAGGGGAGGGTAAAGGGGTGGGGATGGCGAGGGAAGGGAGGAAGGGAGAGGAAGAAGAAGAAAAACCAGAAAAACCGCCCTCACCGACTCGCAAGACCCCCATAGAACCAACTGCGGTCCTCCTCCCACCGCCGCGCGGGCAAGCCATACACGCTCATGAGCAAGTACGCCTGCGCGAGCTCGACGCTCTTGACACCGTCCACGAAGGCCGTCGCGGCTGCCGTCTTTGCAAAGTGCATTGCGATTTTGTGGAGGCCTGGGCGGGAGGGGAGGTAGCGGGATGAGATGGCGCAGACTGTTGGGGCGAGGGGGGAAGGGGGGCAAAGGGAGAAGGGGGGCAAGGGGAGAAGAGGGATGTTTTAGTGGGGTGTGGATGCGTGTGTGACGCGCTACTCACCGACTGTGAAGAGGAACGGACACCGCTCGTATACGCTCGATGTGGTGTGTAGCACGGGGTCTAGGACGGACACGAATGGCTGTAAATACGCGGGGACGCAGAGTTAGAGTCTAGAGCGATGCGCTGTGAGGGTGCGGGGATGGGACGTACGCTGACGTGTTCGAAGAATCTGTAAGGAGGAGGGCAGCGAGCGAGTCAGCATGTGGTGAACGATGTGGAAAGCCCAAGTCACAGAAGAAAGCCCAACAACAACACCAACATGAATTCCCCGCACCCAAACCACCAAAAAAAAAAAAAAAAAAAAAAACCCCCGCACAACCGCTAACCCTCGCCAAAAAAAAAACCCACACACAAAAATCACATCCCCTGCACGCAAAAAAAAAAAAAAAAAAAAAAAAAAAACCCCCAAAAAAACCAAAAAAAAAAAGCCACTCACATCCGAAACAACTCCCCCGCCTCCCCCCAACTAACAAGCCCACTCGCCACAATCGGCGGCGGCGTCTCCCGCTCATTCAGGACCCTCCGCAGCGCGAGGTTGGACGTGGGCCCCGGCTGGAAGTAGGCGGGGTTTGCGATGCCCCATTCGGAGGGGGGGGGGTGGTGGAGGAGGAGGAGGAGGAGGAGGAGGAGGGTGTGTCTGGGTGGGGAGAGTTGCCGCTGCCACCACCGCTACCGTCGCCGCCGCCATCGTTTACGTTCTCGTCCCCGCCGTACTCGTCTTCTTCTTCAGACCGTGCGCGTTTCGTTGCTTTCTTCTTCGTGCTCCCGCGTGGACCTGTACCCGAGCCCGTGCTCGAGTCCACAGACGCAGACGCATGCACTGAGGAAGGCGTGGGGGAAGGCACGGGTACGTCCTCCTCGAGCGACATCCTTGCCAATAACCCCATCGGCGCACCGCGATCGGGGAGCGCGTGGATGTGCATGGGAGGGAGGGGGATATGCGCGGGGGGCGGGAGGGGCGCCGTGTTCGAGGCCGAGGTCGAGGCGTCGTGCGTGCGCGTGTGCGTGTTTCGCATCGTCGTCGGCCGGTGCACGCTTCGTATCCCCATCCACCCACACCCGCACGCTTCCCACCCCCGCCCCAAACCCAACTCTCGCCCTCCACACGCGCTCCACCTCCCAATCCCACCCCTCCTCCCACTACTCCCACTCCCAACACTACTCTCCTCGTCCTCATCCTCGCTCTCATCTCCCGCACCTCCTCCGTTCCCTCTCCCTCCACCACCACCCCTCCCCTCTCCCTAAACCGCGCCCTATACCTCACCCCCGCCCGCCACCACCTCCACCGCCACCGCCACTACACCGCCAACCCCCTTCTCAGCAGCCACAAGCGCCGCACGGTCCGCCGCACTCAGCCCCGCACCCGCACCGGCGCCAACCTCACTCGCAAGCTTCGAGCCCGCAAGGACGAGGGACGTACGGCCTACGAGGGTACCCGCGTACGCAGCACCAACACCAGCACCGCTCCAATTCTTGCCCCCCTTGCCGAATGCGCCTGCACCCCCATTCCCAAACGCACCGACACCCGCACCCCCAAACGCACCGACACCCGCACCCCCAAACGCACCGACACCCGCGCCCCCAAACGCACCGACACCCGCGCCCGCACCCGCACTCCCCGCAAGCAACCCCGCAATCTGCGCGTCCTTCTCCCTGATCTGGGCGAGGAGCCACTCGCGGCGGGAGGGCGTGCGCGGTTTGCGGCCTTCGACGGTGCAGGGGTGGGAGGCGGCTGTGCAGCGGATGCAGGAAGGGGCGGGGGCGGGGGCGGGGGCGTGTGTGGAGGTGGTGTTCGAGTTTTGTGTGGGGTTGGGGTTGGGATTGTGGTTGGGGTTGGGATTGGGGTAAGTGCGGGGAGGGGTGTGTGCGTGGGGGTTTGGGTTGGGTGTGGGGTTGTGGTTTGGGGTTGGGGTGGAGGCGGAGTTGGGGGGGCGGGAGTTGCGCTTGCGCTGGGGTTTGGGTTTGCGGTTGTGATTGTGATTGGTGCTGTTGCGGGTGCTTCTGCATCTGGGGCGGGGATCTGGGCGCGAGTGTGCGGGGTGGCTGGGAATGCGGGAGCGCGGCGGGGGATTGTTGTTGTGTGGGGAACTGTTGTTGTGGGGCAGTGAGAGCGTACTGATGTTGTGGCGGTGGCGGTGTGGGGTACTGATGTTGCTGCTGTTGCGGTGGCTGTGGTTGCTGGGGGATGTACTGCTGCTGCTGCTGCTGCTGCTGCTGCGGGGCGTACTCCATGTGCAGCTGCTCCTGCTCCTGCACCTGCTGATACTGCAGCTGCGCCTGGACCTGCTCGCCGGGAATGGCATACCGCTGCGCCGCAAACGCGTCGTGCTTCGCGTCCGCCTGGGGGTAGTACCGCAGCTCCTCGTAGGACGCGGGCATGGGGAAGGCGGCCCAGGAGCCGGAGAAGGCATTGCTGGCGGAGGGCGTGACGGCGCTGGAGAAGGAGGAGCCGGAGCCGGAGTAGGCGGAGGCGAGCTCGAGGGGCGGCGGGGAGGAGGGCGGGAGGATGCGGGGCGGGGCGGGGGCGTGGGTGGGCGGGGTGGGGCGGCCGCGGTCGTGGGCGATGTAGGAGGAGAAGGCAAAGTCGGCGTCGTCGTCGTCGTCGGGGAGGAGGGGCTGTGGGGGCGCGGGGACGGCGTGGGCGGGGGCGGGCTTGGGGTCGAGGTGGAAGCGAAAGTCGAAGGCGAATGCGGGGAAGGAGGACATGGTGGTGGTGGAGGGAGGGATGATGTGCCGCTGATAAATCTTGCAGACGGGATAATATAGCTGCGATGGATGGAGCGTGTGGTCGGGAAATGGACGTCGCCGGTAGGACGCACCGCGACTCACCGGTTGCTCTGCGGCATGATCACAGTATAACTGATCACTGCTGCTTCTTCGCGCGCTACGCTCCCGGTCTCGCTGGTCCACGCCCGGGCTGTGTCTGCACCGTCTGCACACGAGCATGTCCAGCGCACCATCCACCTCCAGTCCCGCGTTACGTCTCTCGCGTTACGTCTCTCGCGTTACGTCTCCACACAGTCTACTCGCTGCAGTCCACGGCCGCACGGCCATTGACAGTGGGCACCATCGAAGCAGAGAAGCACACGCGCTAGCACGTCCCAATGCGGCATCCCACACCCACGCGGGTCCACCGCTCCACTTCTCCGCTCGCCCTCAGCGTGTCCTCACGCGTCGACGGCACCAAATCTGCCTCCGCGATCGCCACGATCGCACTGATCCCAGGAGATCGCACACGATCGTACAAGGCCTGCTGACTAACGCCCTCTTGGCTGCCCTGCCAGGCCCGCCGTACTCCCACACACTCGTCTTCAAACGCGGGTCATGTATTCACCCCCGCCAGACTACGTATGCTTCCCTCGTGTTCTGGGTGCCATTAACTCTAAATCAGCAACCGCACGTGACCTCCCCTTCGGCATTCTACACCGACCACCGACGTCCGATACGTACACTGCGTGTTTGCACGCCTCGCCACTCCCGGCAGATCGCCAGGCACCATCACCGTCCTTGTCATCACTCGGTCCGCACTTCCACTTCCCCCGCAGCGTGCTGGGCCGGATTAATGCTAATGTCGCCGGGGTGGCGGGTAGGTCCCACTGAAGCGAATGCGCGAATACGCGACACGAACGCTGTCAGAGGCCGTGTGTCCCGTCCAAATCCAGATCCGAAGCGGAATCCAAACATCAACACCTGCAATTAACACCCGCAAGAACATACACACACAACCCCAACGTCAACCCCACTCCCAAATCCCAAATCTCGTCCCACAGCACGCAGCCGTAACACCGCAGACAGATCCATCACCTCACTCACCGCCTGCAGATCAGGGCCGGGGCCCAGTCCCAGTGCCAACACTCGCGCCACCATGCCATCATGCTCACGGCTAAACACCGACACTCCCACCGACTCGGAGGCTTTGGAAAAAGGCGAAGCTCACTCCGTCCCTCCGCCTCCCCATTCCCAACCCCCATCCCACACAAGCGACACAGCAACAACCCCCCGAGTCCGCCCCGTCCCGCACCGCCCCGGAACATTCTCCACTCACACTGCACGTCCGCAGGCTGATTATCGGCATATATATATCTACCTCCTATCTCTCTATCCATATCTCACCCCAGCTCCCTATCTATTTACCACACCACCACCCCTCGATAAACAGCCCACAATACCCGAGTGACACCTGTCTTCCCCCGTCTACTTACCTCACACATTCTACCGACACATTCTACCGACATCGCGACCGCAACACCAGTCGTCGTACCACCCTGATCCCCGTGCCATCCCCGTGCCAACTCCCACCTCTCCTTCCCTTCCCTCCTCCTTCCCTTTCCATTCCGTTCCACGCAACCAACCCTATAAATAGCACACCCCACCTTCGAGCGGAACGATATAAATAGCAGCGAACAACGCAGCACCCGTGGACAATAACAATAGCGATACCGAGCGATAACGACACCGCATTGATAACGCCAACGCCAAAATCCCGACTCGACTCCCCTCCAAAATGCACACTCCGCATTCCGCATTCCGATTGCGAGTACTAGCCGAGGTTATTTATGCACACGGACCGTGGTTGATAACGCGACCGCGACTGAACATCCTCGACTCCCTCGAACGGAACGGAGCAGTACAGAACAGAACAGAACAGCATAGACAAGAACGGATCAGACAAGAACAGAACAGACCAGAACAGAACAGCACAGCACACACAAAAACTGCACAACAGAACGGAACACCCCAAAATCCAAAAATAACTCCAGAGCCCAGATCCCAGGCTACGACTCACCCGCCTCCTCGCTTCAAGTCGAACCAATTCTCCAATCCCAAAGATATTTCCCCGATCCACGCCGCGCTACACCGTCTCCTTCGCGCGCATTACGTCCCCTGCCAAATCTAATCTATTACTTCAATCTAACCTATTCTAGTCCAATCCGGCCAAACACAAGTCTCGGTCCAAATCCGTCCACGTTTACGCCACATTATTACGTTTGTTCTCGCTTTTGGCTTGGGCTTGAGTTCTGGGTTCTGGGTTCTGGGCTTGAGTTCTGGGTTCTGGGTTCTGGGCTTGAGTTCTGTGTTCTGTGTTCTGGATTTTGGGCTCGGACCTGGGTTCTGGGTTCTGAACTTGGCTTGGACTTGGCACGGGCTTGGTTTTGGACTTGCTGGGCTTGGACTTGGACTTGGGCTCGGGCTTAAGATTTATTAACGGGTTCTGGGCACGGGCTGGGCTCGCTGCGTTGGGCCTGGGTTTGGGTTTGGGTTTGGGCTTGGGCATTGAGTTGGGCTCGGGCTTGTGTTTGTGTTTGGGCTCAAGCTGGGCTCAGGTCAGAACACACGGCAGAGCTGGGCTAGCTTCAATATCTAGACTGAAATACCCCGTGCCATGTTCGATCCTGGGTGCTCGGTTTTCGATTCCCAGTTCTGGTGATGAGTCCTGAGTTCCGAATGCTCAGTTCTGGTACTTATTACGAGTTCGGACGTGACTATGTACGGTACGACTCGTTCGTTCGTTCGTTCGTTCGTTCATTCAATTCGAGGCTGGAATTCTGGTTAGGCTCCGGTTTGGGTTTTGATTCCTTCTAGTTCTGGTTCTGGGCCTGGGTTCGGTCTGGGTCTATCTCTAGCTCCGATTCCGATTCCGATTCCAGCTCTGAAGGTATGCCTATTCCCCATCCCCATTCCCATCTCCATCCCTGAACTTATCTACCTCCCATTATCCCATATAACTTACTTCCATTCCCGCTCTTACGGTCCCGACACCCACGCTACCGCACCCCTCTCATCTCCTCAATAGTAACCAAACATCACCCGCCCCAAGTCCAAGTCCAAGTCCAAGTCCGCCAGCCGTTCATCCGACAAAGTCACGATCCAGCCACTCGTATCCCGCACCCGAGGTCCCGGACTGGGCGTTTGGTCGACACTTCGTGGGTGTGGCGTTGTATAACGTGGTGTACATAATGTGGCGTTAATCAACATTCAACATTCAACGTCAACATCCACCATTCAATAGTACGAGGCACCACAGTACTAGTACTGTATATACAAGTTCCAAGACCCGAACCCGAACCCGAACCCGACCTCAGTGAGTATGTCGTATGTATGCAGAAATCTCAAACATGATGATCTCGTTCAAGTTCTATTCTCTTCAAGCTTGGCGGCGACCGCCTGAGGTACGTGTATACATTGACACCCCTGACTTGACTCGGAAGCTCGAGTTTGGGGAACAGAACATTCTGAACACATGACATAACTAACTGCTCGCACTCCCCCCCTAAAAAATAAACTAATCACTCCGTCTCCGTGACTCCGAGTCGTTCAAATCCCCCCCCCCCTTTTTTTTTGGAAGCCACAACCTGCCCGTACCTACTACAATGCATACCGCCCTCACGAATCACGACGAGCGCCCACGTGAATATGTACACCACATACCACATACATTACTACCCTTATTTGGACCCCATCCTCAGACAGCAGGGAGTTTACCACTTTCCGCCCGCGCCAGCGACAGAAATCAACAATCAGCATTCAGCATTCAGCATTCAACATAGCTACATCATCTATCATCCATCCATCGCAGAAGCTTCATTGTTTTAAATGAACTTTTGAATCGCCTCTGCAAATTTTCGATCGACTCGGATTGATGATTGGTCCGGGGGGTGCGTGCATGGAGTTTCTGAATTAAATCAGTGCACCGCCTCCCGGTGGGCCCTTGGTGTGGGGTAGTGCTTCTGTTCCTTCTATTCATGAGATTCGATGCGGATAATGTGATGCGCGATGCTCCGGACCTCAACTTGAAGTACTGGCAGCGCGCAGTCAAAACAGGTCCACACTATATACTTCGCAATTTAGAATGTAACTGCTCGTTTCAGTCGCATCGCATCGCACGAGTGGGTTCCATGCATTGAATAAGTATGTAACAAGTTGCGAGTTGCATTAGATCATTAACAAGCTGCGAGTCACAGTAAGTACACTGGCAGTCTGATTCTGATTCTGAACGGGGCAGGACAAGCACTGGCAGCCATGCACCCCATTTGGGACGGGGAGTATATGGCGTCCCGCTACTTATACCCGGCTGAGTGTGTGGAACAACCTGCTTCAAGCCTTCAGAAGGAATACGGGTAATACGTACTTATAATGATGAGGATCGGGGGTCGGACCGCAGGCATGACCGCAGGGTTGAAGTTTGCAACCGTCATTTAATACTTACTTACGTGACTAGAAAGCACATACATAACTCCGGTGATGTGGGGTAAGCTTGGCTCCGGTGCACGTGGTCAATGTGGAGTAACATATTATGCTTTAGGTATGGTTCTCGAGTTTATGAGGCATTTTGTATACGGGTACGGGTGTGGAGGTAGCTATGGAGGTGGGACATCCTGCACAGGGAAGATGGAACGGAAGACGGAGCGTCGTGTCGTGTCGTATCGTGTGGCACGTGAAATATGCACTGGCGGATGCGGACCGTCCATGCACCCAGTGTAATCTGGACGACTCAGTGGTGATGATCGGTTCCTCAGCGCGCAGGATATGCGATATACATCTTTGATTCAGAAGTCGTTACGTGCGGACTCGGATGTCCTGCACGCTGGGGAGTGGACGTGTGAGAAGTGTTCGAATAGTATCTGAGTCATATAGTGATACCATGCGGACCGTGTGGTTCGGGAGCAAGAGCGGCAGGAGCACGAAAGCTGCGCGGGGGGCTTACTCTCTCCCATTCCAGGATCCTCAAACGAGTCCATTCCGGGGGAAATATGTGGAGTAGAAATCACTTGCGGCGGCCGCCCAAACCAAACTAAAATTCCTTTCTTGAACCTAAGGATCATTTTGTGTAGATCCAGCTCACGCTGCGGGTGCCATGGATGTGGATGTGGGTGTGTTGGAAGACGGCAAGGACGTGGTGTAGGTTGGGTGTAGATGGCTCACCTGAGCCACTGACAGCGCACAGCCACCCCGATCGACCAACCGGACGAACTCGATCACCTCGATCACCTCGCGATCGCTCCCGTAAATAAGGGACGACGACGGGTCCTAATAACCCCAGTGTTGTTCAGGTTCGAGATGCTTAAGTCGTAATTCACATGGTTGAGGGTGTGAGGGCACGGCAGGGCAGGGCAGAAATGGACATGACGGTTCGAACTTGAGAAAAATCGAGCTGAGAAGCGAGGCAACGACTCGGACGACTGCGCTCGCCCCCAGTGACTCCGTCAAAAACCGTGCCGTGCAATGTACATTGCAGTTGATCTATTTCCTAGGGTTCAGGGTTGAGAGCTTGAATACAGAACATAGGCACTCGAGGTGCTTAAAATCCGGACTTCGGGCCTGGGTACGGAAGCGTGAGTACGAATAACTGATAAGAATACGGACCTATACTTGATATATGAATGCAGGGTGCAGGCGCAAAGTGGTGGGAACTTGTTGGTTTTTTTGGATCGATTGTTTATCCGGAGACGGAGTGTGCAGGGACTTGTTGCCTAAATTGTACTGGGAGTGCCATCGGAATCAGGGACATTTTATTTGTAATGTGAATGTTGGCTGCCTTACACGTCTACCGTGCCCAGTTGGGGCCAGGTTGAAAATTACGATCCCGGGGTACATACACGGTCAGGGAGGCTTTCGATCTGATGTGAGTTATGTAATGACTCAACAAATAGATCCGTTACCTACTTACTTCGTTGCTGTCTACAGACTACATACCTATAACTACCTACCTCTGGCAGCGCTGGCCTAGTTTCATTCCAAGTTGATCATCGATCCGTTCCGAGACCCCCAACTTTCTGGTCAGTTTAGGTGTGAGGGGAAGAGTAGAAAACTACTTGCATTTTCGCCTGTCCAGCACTACTGGCATTATATTAGAACCACGCACCAGTTGCGCACCACTTAGAGCGCAAGTGGGTACGTGCCACGTGACATTTTGATTTCATCTCGTTGGTACTTTTTTCTTCTGCGAGCGAACGTCAACTGATAGCAAACCAAGTAATAGCAGCAAACGTAGCCTTTAGGGACACAAAAACAAAATGCAAAATGAAAATTCCGTGGAAGTATCGGATGTTGCAGAATGCGAGAGCGAACATGCTGCCGGTCCTAGCCACACACGCGCACCCAATCCGACAGGGATCAACCAATACAAGCATTGCCGTGAGTTTATTTTTTTTGGTCTTATCTCATGCTATTCTCACACGGGTCCAATTGAAGCTTCACGCAATGACCCGACCCTTCAATTCCTTCTTCGAGAGTACGATCGTCGTGGTATCACGAACAAGCAAGAACTCAGTCAGCTCCTCCACTCTGAGGTGAATATCGTGATAAGGTGTGTACTTGTGATAAAATTCTAAACAAGTTTTGACTGTGTGTCCATTTAGTCCTAGGTCTATTGTTAGAAGCAGGTCTCATATGGGCCTAAAAGCCAGCAAGCGAACAACACAGGATACGCCTGATGTTGTCAAGTGCCAACTGGTCCCTGATGAGATGGCGAAAGATCCAACAAGGTGATGCGGCCCACGTATTGTTAGGGAGAGCATTTCGAGAGATCACAGCATACATCTGACCAGGTAAGGGGAGCGCTGCACATAATTTCCATGCAGTCTGATGCCCAAGATTGCTCTAGGGAGTATGTGGAACTGGAAATGCGCCTACAAGACCCTGAAGGTTTCAAAATCCGTGACCTGGTGACTAAGAAACCACATTGGGTGCCATTGGTTACCCTAGAGCCGCATTATGAGTGGAGTGGAGATGGCCATGACAAACTGAGTGCGATTGGGTTCCCGGTGTGGGGGATTTGAGACGTGTGGTCAGGCCAATGGCTAGGCCTCTGGGTGGTTCCTAGTAATTGTCTTGGAGAGGTCGTCGCATATCTCTACCTCTCAGTGGTGGAGGAAGTTGTTGGTACATATCTTGGATCATGGTCTCTGACGTGTATGACACAACTGATGTAATATTACGCAGGTATGCCAATTCAGTCAACCATGGACTGTGGATCAGAGATGATGAAAATGTATGGGTTTGCATATGCGTTACGGTATGTCCCACCTATATACAAGACTGCTGCTACAACCACTAAGTGGAGCAAACAGAGAAGCATTTGCACCAGAGCTCCCAATATCTGAGCTGCCGGCTCACAAGTTCTTGTGTAGCATCAGTAACACCACGATAGAGTGGGGGTGGCTGCATTTTCGCCTCCAATGGGGTGACAACGTGAAGGTGATTTGGCAAGAGGGGGTGGAGAAATATAACTATAACAGCAATGATCCAGCAGAGTAGTGTGTACTGTCTCATGGATTTGCATGATCATGTACTGACATGTCTTGGAAGTGAGCTCATCCAGTGGCTATGGCCCATGGTGATTCAAGCGGAACTGGACTGGTTGCATGACCATTTCAACAACCACTGTGTGCGTAAGGATCATGTGAAGAAGAATCCATCTAGTGTATCCCCCAATGTTGCAATGGCTCTTCCACACAAGTACAATGGACAAAACTGCTTTCAAATTGTTGATACAACCTTAATACACCAACTGAAAGAGGAACTCGGTGGTGCAGACCTGATTAGGTTTGTTAGTGTTGAATTTTCACAATGTGTGCAAGTGGTCTTCGACACTCTGCATTTGATGCCGAGTTTAGGGGACGTATGGGCTATATTTCAGGCAATGAGACAGATCATGTACGCACACACGTAGGTGTGCACCAACATTACAAATAATTTTTTTTTTTTTGTCGTTTCTACCAGATGAATTATGTTACAAAGTGATCATTAGGAAAGAAAAAATAAATGGTGCTTTGGTTTGTTTTTTCAGGAGTGAATCCTAAAGAGGAGTGAACCAGGGTTTCACTTTGACAGTCAAATATATACTAACAGATTATTAATACGCATACAGCTGCTGGAGCCAGTGTGAGCCATGCCGCTAGCAAGTTTGGGAGCTGGTGTTGGTGCAGTGTTCCCATTGAGAGAGAGAGCTCTGCAAATGTCATTGCAGATATGGACATCCATTAAATGTTGGATGGTTTGGTGGGCATCCTTATCATGCTGCAGCCCAGGGTTGATATCGGAACTCAACAGCCATTCCATGCTGAGCGAAATTGTCAACCACTTGTCCCCAAAACTAAAAAAGACCAATGAAGATCCTTGTGCATATTTAGGGATCAATCAAGATCAATTCATCCTCCAACATAAGTCCTGGTTGAGCAAGCAGAACAATCAGCTTGCTGTGCATGCCAATGTGCATGCAGTGTTACCTTGCAAATCACATAAAGTGGTTTTTGCATTGCTGTCCACCAGAACAAAGTGTGAGAAGGCATCTACAGCAGCTCCGAAGCGCACTTCCTGATTTAGTTTGAATTCCTTAGAACCTGAATACTTGTAATATTCTGCACCCACAATCAATGGTGCTGCAAAGAATGTTTGGTTTTTCATATAACGGTGATTGGGACTGTCCCGTGGGCAGGACCTGATGAATTCAGGTAGGATGAAGCCAATGAAGGCCCCCTGGGAATTAGCATGTATTTCTACAACCACACCCGATCAGTACAGATAAGTATCAATAGGTGGTACGACTCACTAGGGAGGTGAACATCCTTTCTGAAAGCATACTTGTAGAACTCGTGAAGATAAAAATCACAATGTGCAATGCAGGTCATTGCTTGCAACATTGATTCTTCTGATTCTGCTTCACCAGCTGGCAGATACATGTGGGGGTTAACAAGAAACAAAGCCAGGTCCTGATTTCCAACTCGGCCCTAGAAAAATGACAGTCAGATAATTGTGGCATGCAAACTGTGGGCTCACCTTGAAGGCTAATTTTTCCAACCCACTGCCAATATAGCCCTTCTCTGGTTGTGGTTTACTCTGGTGGGCTGACTCTGACCAGTGTCGGGTGATGAAAACCATTTCCAACTCTTGGCTACATGTTACTGACACATTACCCTGTGTGCATGTTTGCCACGATATATGGTAAAATGGATAGCTATCAAATTGTAATTTTACTGCATTGGGGGCATGAGAACAAATGGAAATAGTAGGTAGGGAATGCGAAGAATGAAAAAGTGGGGTTGGTTTGCGTTTGGGTTTCACATGCAGCTGGGAATGGCTCAGGCCCCCTGAGGCTGAGCCTGTATGCACAGCAACTGAGGGTGACAGGGCATGTGAGCTCACACCTGCACCACGTCAGGGGTGAGAGCTGAGAGACAAACTTGACCAGGTGACCCGTTTCGAAGGGGGATAGTCACTTTCACCATCCACAATTCTACATCAAGCTCCTATTAAATAATGAGCAGACAAACATCAGTGGAAGCAAGGACCATACCTCCAAGTCATGCTTCATCTTTGGAGCCCAAACATATACATGTAATGTTAACCAATTGGCTGCAGCTTCTGCTTTTGAAATTTTGGATTGGCTAACTAAAAGTGCATGTAGCAATCCAATGCCTACGTCTTCTGCTGTGACAACAAGTGGATCCCAGGTTTTTGATGCAGTTTGGAACCGGGCGCTTGCATGAACCACTGCGCTGTTGCTGTCAATACGTTGACAAGATTAGTAATGAGTCTTTGTGTGAAAGTGATTGCACGTACTTCTTAAGGTAAGTGATCACATGCATGCATTCATCTTTGACTGCACCATCAAGATCAGGGACAGCTGTGTAATCTTGACACAGTACACTCACAAGACCCAACAGAGCTGAATTAGTAAGCATATTATAGGGAGCTGTATACACAGAAGCAGGATGTGGAATCTGAAAGTGGTTGTTGTCAACACAATGTTCAAGGAGAATATAATGTTTGTGGACGTACAGCACATGCTGTGGAGCCTCCCAATGGATAAATCCACAACATACCTCCAATCATGATCTTGAGTTCTTTGCTCATTTCTTTAAGAAATTTTGCTGATTCACATATTTTTGCTGGATTTTTTAATCCGTGGTTTGGAACTTGCATCACAGGGACAGACATTGAACCTCCTTGGTTAATGCAATGGGATGTCGCTTGGGACTGGTGCACTGCCATACTGGTCATAATAGTGCCAGTGGTTGGCAGCCTTGTGTCATCTATAGATTATTTAGTGTGCAAACAGAACCAAAATGACAACTCACTCTGGATAGAAGCTTGACAAGAGCCGCACAGTAGGTTTTGAAGCCAAGGAAATACTGCACCACATCCCCCACACTGTGGGAATTTCTGTCACATGTAAGTCAATTATGAGTAAAATTGGCAGCATATTTAAGGACACACCTGGATATCATTCTGTTTTTCAGGACAAGTAGTTTGTTGAAGTTTTTGGCATTTGGAGCATGTAGCTTCCTGTGAGCGGTCAAATAGGAGGCCACAACCATCACACTGCATACTCAAATATATGCCTCAAGAATTCCAGTATTGAGAGCATCTTATACATTTTTATTCATGTATTAGTTTGAAGTGGCCTGATAGCATCATCGGTCAACTACTCACCGTGCATTGTTTCACACTAAAGTACTTGATTCCTTGGGCCAAGTGCGATCTCATCTGTACTTATAGCAAACTTATTAGTTTGATGTGGCTCTATATAATAGGATTGGTCAACTCACTGTGCATTTCCACGCTAAAGTAGAGCAGATTTCCCTGGTGGTTTTAGCATCCCAGTGTGATGATAGTGAAGAGGATGTGAGCGAATACAGCTTGGTGGCTTAGACCTGAGCAAGTCATGGTGAGAGCACACACAGATGAACTCACAAGACAGTTACGAAGGGCACATTAGCTTCATTTCATAACTGTTGACATCAAATGGCTGGCACTCAGCTCTGTCACGGTTATCACTTCTCCATCAGGCCTGACCGTGTAGCCTATTGCTTTTCACCTGTGGTGTATTAGGATGTAAGACTTCTAGAGACTTCACAAAGATCACTCAGCAGAACTAGACCAGATAAATTGGTGTTCTGTATGATACGTATGTGACGGTTCAAGTAAGTTAGCTACTCTAAATTCCCACGGCTGACTGTACAGTCATTCCGCAGGTCCACAAATACCCATGGATGCTCTGGCATCCATGTCTCCCTACAACCACTCACAGCTGTCCATACTATAGTATGGACATAGTAGAATATATATATACATTCTTACATAGGACCATTACTTGAGACACATCCACCAACAGTAGGTATCAATGTGTCTCAAGTAATTATTTGCATGATCAACTAGGCTCAGTTGATACTGAACCTAGCACCGTGCTGCCAGAGGTGGTAGACAACAACGAAGATTTCATTAGTCATTGGATCATGTGATCAATGACAGCTCACCAGCCCTGACCGTGTATGTACCCTGGAATCGTAATCTTCAACCTGGCCCCAACTGGGCACGATACATGTCCAAACATCTGGCAGCTGGGAACCAGCTGTGACAATCGGGGTTGTGACTGTCTGAACAACACCTGGGTTCCAGGCTTTTTCAGCCAGTATGGAAAACAGACCGTCAGATCACCTCCACCAACATTGTACCAGGATATGCACTCTGTGGAAAACCCAGTTTTAACAGAGGCGACATGAGCTCGCCACCTAGGCTGTCACTTCCTGTAGATATTTGCATGTATAGCCACTGGCAGAAATGACTTTGTGTGTTAAGATACCGCAACATCAGCATGTGATCAACTACCAGAGGAGGAAAGCTGCTAGCCTCCACCAGATCAATGGCTTTCAAACAATGGATCCCACAGGCCGGCAACTGGTTTCCAGCTGGACCGCAGAGACAGTGGGACCCAGACAGATTTCACCTGGATCCCAGGCCACAGTGCCTCTCAGTCCAGATGGGCATCAATCCAGCCAGTCCCCAGCTGCCAGAGGACCCCTGAAAATCCTAATGATTTTGGCCAAAATGCCTGGTCTGAATCTGGTCAAAACAGGGGGTTGAAAAATTGATGCTTGGTTTTGTATCTGGACAATCCGAGATGAGAATCTGTGGGCATGGTCTAACATCCAGACAGATGTTGCGGTGCAAGGGTGGATGTGGGTGCACAGGATGGACTTGGTCCAAAAAATTCAAATTGCTACCGACAATTTTTTTCAAACTCCGGTTTAGCGCCTGTAATTTGTGGGATGCCTGGGCTTGAATCCAGACAACCTGAGAGCCAAAATTCCAAAAAAACACCTATCCAGACAAATTTTTCCAATTTTCAAGGAAAAATATCTGGACAAATTTTTTTGCCTTCAGACCAGGGATATATTGGGATTTTCAGGGGTCCTGCTGCCAGACATTTGGATGTGTACTTAGTTATTCAAATCAGAGCGGGATGGCAAGGGCAAGGGCAAGGGTGGGGTTGAGGTCATACACTGTGTTTTAGGGGTTTGTATTTGTACTTTGAATACATTGGAGTCCTTGAATTCTTGAGAGTCCATGTAACCAATGCTGGCACAACATGTGTGCACATGGTCCACATAAGGAGTGGAATTGGCAGGTTTCCATAGGACCCCTGAAAATCCCTATAGAGGCCTGATCCTAAATTCCAGAATCCCAACCATTTTGCCTGCACACAAAAAATGACTTTCAGAGCCTTTTTGCCTGGACTGGACCAGGCCTCCAGATTTTGGCAGAAAAACCCAGCCGCTGGGATGTGGTCCACACACTGGTCTGCAGATGTGTCCATGGACAATCTGACTTAATCCCCCACACATATCCACAAGTGCACCTTGTACCCACAATGACCTGTTGCACCACAGCTGCCCCATAGGCCCCATAGTGTCACAACACGTCCATAAGGGCTACAATGCTGCTGGTAAATTGCTCTTTTGCCGCAAACATTTGTGTGCCAACAGATACAAATTGACTACTGGGCTTTGTGTGGAATACAGTTGTCTAACTGAGTTACAGTATGTTCAATAAAGTGTATTACAAATTTTTACCTAAAACAAGTGACTGGGCAGTGTTGATCTACTGTAGGAAGGCTTGGAATCTGGATGTCAGATCAGTCCTTTAAAATGGAGCCCCACACTGAACTGTTTCACAGTGCCTAATTTCTCAGCTGTGAGGCCTTGAGGATTGATACTGCCAGTCAAAGGTATGAATATTTTGGATCCTAGGTCATGGAGTAGCGGAATCACTTCACAGGGTGTTATTAGTGATTTAAGAGCTAGAAATGAGCACATTTTTTTTCCAGGACCTGTGTTGGGTCACAAACCTCTGATAACATTTTTCCTTTCTTTCAGTTCAATATTCAAGCTCTGACCGATGCCATGACCACCACAATGTCCTCGTTGAACTATTTACCTCAATGTCGCATCAAAAGCACTCAAGATCACCTAAGGCATGACATGAGTGAATCTGTGTATACCTGTGGGTATTTCAGTTTCTGGAAGCTCTACCCACATCTGGGGTGGCATCCAGGCCCCAGATATCTGAATCCGCAGGTGTGGATTGCAGGTACGTATACCTGTTGTATACCTACCTAATTACCAGTCTTGTATACATGTCTGATTTTTTAAATATTATCATTGAATTTATGATCAATCATTGTAATGGTAATATTTTGATACGAAATACAGGGGAAATTCTTTCAATTATGTTGAGAGCTATTAGTATAGGAAGGGATCCAAGGCAGTAATGAAAAGAAAAATTGAATTATTAGACTATAAATGAAGGCATTGATCAGTCAATTGCAAGGATGTTACTGTTAATTGTGAGCTATGCTTCAGATAATTTTGTTCAACCTATTGTAGGCAGAGAGTATCGGCCTACTCTCCTGACAAATGAGGTTGTGGTTGAGCATGCAGTGTCTCGCTGGCTTCTAATGGTACCCACAGAGCCAGTTATTTGAACTTTGGCTGCAAAGAAAGCATTGCGAACATACTGGTCATAGCAATTGCTAGATGCCCAGACAATAAATTTGACATGGACTGCAGATCAGACCTTACCGATGCAACCTTCATGACCAAGTTGATCATGATCTGAGTTAAGCAGGCACTAGGAGTAAGCTGCATGATTATTACATGCTGGTGACAGAGACAGACTCAGGACTGTAGGTTTCAATTCAAAATGTAAAGACACTCATGCATTCTCATTTTTCATATTCCCCCATGCCTCCCTTTGAAATGCTGCACACAGTTGGAGAACAATTCTCAAGGGCTGCCTCTGTGTAAGAATTTTTACACTTATTTGTGTTTACCACATGTGCTCAGCCAGAACCATTCCGAATCGGTTCTATTCAAGCATTGTGTGGAGGTTACAGCTAAGTGGTTCTTAACCTAAGGTTATTCCCATGCTACAACTATTACAGTTGTGGACACATATGTACACAACTATGGCATAGACATAGCCTATGCTTCTATAGTACTTATTATATACTTGTATATACTACTATTAATGATATATATATTAAGGGAATCATAACTCCCTTACACCCTCTCCCTCAGGCTGAAGCCACAGGGAGGCCGACAATGTCTTAGACATTGTAATAAACAGATATTTTATCCGTTACCAGCAATGGGAGATGAATGATTCATCTCCACATCTGGAGGATGTCCATCCTCATAAATTTTGGAGGTGTTGACCCTGAGATCTTCATTGCTGGTCAAGCTAGTACTTGTACTAGCAACTGTAAAGCTACTCCCAATAGACAGAGCAGCTGCGGTGCCAGTAGGCACCGCGTCAATGACTATATCGCTATAGTCAATACATGCACATAGCAGCGTGGAGGAGGTATTCCCCTCAGTGGCTTTACCTTTCCCTTTTGGGTCAGGTATGTTGGAAAGGCTGAATGCCTTGTGTTCTACAGCACGTTGTTGTGCCGATTGCGCTGCTTTGCTATAGTGCAATTTGGAGCTCACCCTCTCATAGTAGGGTTTGAGCAAGTCCGTGGCACGGACGGGGTTGACTCCCCTCTGGCAGCCCAGCCACAGCACATCATCTTTCTCGCTAATGGACTGAGTGTCACTGCTCCAGCCAAACTTGTTTGGCACAGAGGATCTTAGATCCCCATTCCCTTGTGGCATGCACCACTGAGCTCCCACGAGGCTTTCCCATTTTCCTTTCTGGGAAAATATCACCTCTAGCATTGTCCTGAAGACAATGCTATCTGTCTGGGCTGTGATCTTGTTGATCCACACCCAGACATCGACGTCGCTCAGGTTTAGTGACACATCCATTTCTTCCCTGATTGCAGCAGGGAGTCCTTCTGGATTGTAAATCCAGAGCATTAATGCTGACTTCAAGTCAGTAGGAGTGTCAGGGTGGACTGCGAAGCATTCCACTTGGGTGCTTTCCTTGTGGCCCTTTTTAATACAAGCCACAGCCCTCTTTTGAGTACGCTCAGGGTATGGGATTAGAACTCCCGTTTCATACTCGTTCAATAGCAGAGGGCTATTGATAGCACATATGTTGTACCATGCACTCCTAGTGCGTGTGCAGGATGCGGGCACCTTGCCGAGTGGGTGGGGAATCATCCCCGTCTGCGAGTATGGCGGATCACCCATGGCAGGAGCGATCTTGTTTTGTAGCTTGTGCTTTTAAGTGCATGCTTTGATGGCTCCTTCGAAGGAGTCATGTGGTTGATGTTACAGTCATTGTCTGTGGATGCATTGTCCCATGGTTTGTACGGCAGTACTTTATAAAGTACCAGTGTACCTGTGGCCAGGTCAATCATATATGCATGACCTGGTGGGGGTGGAGGAACCCCCAGCTTGCTAATAGGCCAGATTTGGATGTCTGTCCCTGTAATTAAGTGTGCCTGTGAGGGTGAACCAGGAGGTGGTGATTGAGATGGCTCACCGCCATCTCCTTGCGGCTGTATGTCTACAGCCGGCTGAGATGAAGTAGATGGCTGTATTGCCGTCTGGGGAAGGGTCTGAGGACCCTTCTTGTGCAGCTCAGTTAGCTGCACAGCCTGTTCTTTGAGTTGCAATTGTATCTCGTCTAAATGCAATTCATGATCATGTATTTTCTCTTGAGCCGCGTCTAATTTGCGGCACATGTCATTATGCTGTTTTTCACGGTATGCGAGCTTTTTCTTCAGCTTGTCTATCTCATCATGAAAATGATGTGAAAGGTTGGGGTATGCCTCGTAGATGGCATCCTGTACTTCATATTTGCTGAAGTTCATCTCGCCAGCCTGCATGGCGGTGAGTATGTGCATTATGTGGGCCTCACATGGCCCACAGTCGTGTTTATGCGACAGGATGACAGCGTGCGGACTGTGAATCTGCCACTCGGTTTCTGCTGATATTTGGCAAGTAATTGGGCAGTGCCCAATAATGGTACACTAGCCTGCTTTTCAGCAGGCTCGTTATTCACGTCGCTCATGTGAGCATCGTGATTTATACTGCTCATGTCCCACTGTGGTAGTGGGACGGTGAAGAAAAGTAGCGCCCATGGTGTTATTCTTTTCTGGCTGCAGGCAGGACTTGAATTGAGTCATGTGACCAGACACGCTATACACATCTAGAGCTTCTAGCTTCTTGCATCCAGCAAGGGGCTCCCACATCACATCTCCTAGAGTCCAATGAACTTGGAACTCTATTTCTTTATCATTCATCCATCTATGGGCGAGCATTTCATCGACAAACTATTCTTGCTCGTTGGTTTGTCTGAAGTCATATAATTCGTGTCTCGCTTAGGGAACAACTCATTGTTGTTTGCTGTATATGGCTGTATTAATGCCGTATGAAATGTAGGAGTAATCCTACATGCACTAAGCTTGCACGTTAACTTGAGCTTTATGTTAGATGTCTCATTATGTACGTCTATTACTTTGTATGGCCCAATGAACTTGGGAATAAGCTTCCTTGCCCTCCCTTTGGGCAAGGATAAGTCCTTAGTTGATAGGTAGACTAAGTCTCCAGGTGCATATATGCTGCCTGTTCTTTGCTTTTGGTTAGCATAGTGTGTGTGTGACACATGACTTTCAATGATAGTGTCATGCGCTTCCATTAGGTTCCACAGCGCTTGCTGTGCGAATTGCTTAACACCTCTATAAGTGGTGTTAACTTCTAAAGTCTGTCCAATTCTGGGCAGATATCCACCATTCAATTTGAATGGTGCAAATCCTGTAGATGCATTGATGCTGCTGTTTAATGAAAATTCGACCATTGGGCACTTTTCTCCCCAATCCATTTGCTCATTGCAAACTACTGTTTGCAATATTTGACCTATAGAGAGGTTTGCTCGTCCTGTTGCTCCATCCATTTCCAGGTGGAAAGACATAGACATGAGGAGCTTAATCCCCATTAGTCATTGTAGTTCCTTCTAAAATATGGAAGTGAACTTTGAGTCTTGGTCTGATATGATCGATTCTGCTGTCCCGTGAAGTCATACAACTTCTCATAGGTATAACCACGCGACCTGCCGTGCAGTAACTTTAACTGTCATAGGTATCAAATGTACCTGCGATGTGAGTCTGTTTTATCACAAGCAGATAGTCGAATTCCTTCGACTTCAGGAGTGGGCCCATAAAGTCCATTCCTATAGATTGCCAGGGCCTTTCAGGCACTGGTAAAGCATGCAGCAGCCCAGAGGGCTGCTGGTTACTGACTGTGTTCTGCTGGCAAGGTCCACATGTGTTGCAAAAGGATTGTATACCCTTTGTCATTGTTGGCCACCAGTAATAATGGCCAACATAATTAGCCATTTTGAATTGGCTAAAATGGCCGATGGCTTGGTGAGTGTGGTCTATTATGACCTTGACTAGTCTCCTCCCCCTCAGGAAGGCTTCATGGGGTAAGCATACCACACTTCTTTTGGACCTATTCTTGGTCCAAATTAACCCATCTTTAATCCCAAAGTGAGGATGCACTTTAGGATTTGCTAAGACCTTTCTAAAGGTCGCATCTTTTTCATAGCTGTTGTGAACGAGTGCGGCTAAGTCAATCTTATTCTCTATGCATTTGCATAGTGATTTTCCCTCTGGACCAGAGTCCAGGGCAAGATGTCATTTTCATCCAGTATTCTGGGTGAAGTTTGAGGAAGTTCAACTTCTTCGTTAAGCTTGTTGGCTTTGAGGATTCTATCCTCTTGCTTTTGTTGTATTCAAGCAGACTTGCGTGCAGCAGCTGCTTGTATTTTGATGAACCGTTCAACAGGTAATAACTCCCCATTTGGGTCCAGTCTGGCGTCAGCCTGGACATATACGTGTTCCGGATGTGCTTGTTCTGGCACATTGAATTCAAAGTAGTGGGATAGGCAATCCACTACTTTATTCTTTACTCCATCCACGTGGAGTGTAGTATACGTAAAGTGGGAGAGAAACTCCCACCAACGCACTTGTCTTGGTGACAAATGCAGCTGGGTCTTGAAGTATTCAAGACCTTTATGGTCTGTGACTAGGATGAATTTTCATCCTAGTAGATTATCCTCCCATGTCATGAGGGCTTCAAGCACGGCTATTGTTTCATGCTCATGTGTTTGGTAGCTATGCTGGGCCAATGTAAACTTCTTAGACAAGAAGCCAGTGGGTCTACAGGTTTCCCAGTTGGGACCTTGTCCGTATACCATGCTGACTCCAGTCTTGGAGCCATCACATATAACCCAGATTGTCTCTGGGTTGTTTATGTCTATAGGCTTCAATATCGGAGCCTTGCAAGCTAATGCTTTGATTGACTCAAAGCATTTGTCTAATAAGGGCATCCAGACGAACATCCTGTTATTTCAGGCACAGCCCAAAAGGGGTGTTGTATATGCTGTTACATCTGGCATATATGGTGCTAGGTATTGCACCAATCCTAAGAAACATTGTATTTCAACATATGACCGAGGGCATCACCACTTGCGTATCTTGGCTATTTTGTCGGCATCGGTGTGTATGCCTTTGTCGTCAATTATATGGCCAAAGCAGTCTACTCTTTCAGAGTAGAGATTTGAATTGGATGGTGAGAGGTACAGCTGTACCTCCCTCAGCTTCTCAAACACCTTCCTTAGCTGTTGTTCATGCTCCTCAATGGTATTCGAGAATATGAATATATCATCCAGATATGCATGGACGAAGCAACCTATAAAGTCATGAAAGATAAACATCATTAGACATTAAAATGTTGAGGGGGAATTACAGTCCCCCATCATCATTACTCGGCTTACGAATGTGCCAAATATTGTTGCAAAGGCCATCTTCCAGATGTCCGTGTCTTTTATGCATATTTGCTCATATGCTTCTGACATATCCAGCTTGGATCTGTATTTGGCATGTGCTATGTCATACCGTATTGTGTCCTGATCAGGGAGGGGTGTCACATCCTTCTCTGTGTTCTCATTTTGCAAACGAAAATTGAACACAGTTCGAAGTTTTCTTTGAGATACTCAGCATGGGTATTGCTTGTTTAGCAGATGCCCTTTGCCACCACCCTGCGATGGTGTATTGTTCAATCTCTGAACAAGTTCCTCTTTAAGTGCATCTGGGCACTTAGGCAAGTGATAATTTATTTGCTTGTGATCATCTATGAGATTTATCTCATGATTTATGTCTATCCATGGTGGCAACCATAGAGGTACTTTGCCAAACATGTCAGTGAACTCTGTTTTCCACTGCTCTCACAGTCTTGGAAAATCAGCAGGGGTTAATATCCCCTGTTTAGAGTTAGCAGCCATTAAGTGGTGCATACACTCCTTAGTATGTGCCTGTGCATCCTTGGATTCTTCTACTTCCTCCCCCTTTCGTCATGAATACAGCAAAACTATGGGTCAGTCACTAGTTGGTGGCTCACCCTTCTCACTTCAATTGCGAGTTTTATTGGTTAAAGCAGCAATTATATGCAGCTTAGGAGGAGGTCTTTTGACTTCTGCTTTGTGTTCATTACCAAACATGTTTATTCCATTGGTGATTTTCCCATTCCCCATTATTATTTGTCCTGGACCATTAAAGTCCAGGACTAATCCCATCCTTCTCAGGAAGGGAGTCCCTAATATAACATTGTAATAATCAATGTTAGCTATGTTGAAGTATTCCTCAACGGTCTTTGTTCCAAACTTTATGGTGTCTCTGATGCCATAGTTTATGGTAGATTTACTACCTACGCAGGCTAGCTGTAAGCCCATGGGACATTTGACTTCGAACATCTCCATTTTGGTGGCATGTGTGAAATCGGGTGATATCATCACACCTTCACACCCACTGTCTAACATACAGTGGGCTCATCAAAATAACCAGAGATGGCCTGGTTTTCTTCACATGGTTGTTTAGGCTGCGTCTGATCTTTGTGCCAGGCCCTATGATCATAGACCAGCTTGGCAGTTTTATCTATTATACCACCCGTGGCTAGTTGGACGGGTTGATCATGGGGGTTTATACTCTCATTTTGTGTTAGTGCAGCATATATGCTGCATCTGTCACAGTATCCTGTGGCACATATCCTGCTGGTGCAAAACTCAGTCCGATCGTCATTGGACTCATCATCTGACCACATTGGAACTTCTCTGTTGGTTCTATTTGCCAGTCTCTGACCATTTGGTTGGTGTACTCTTTGTCAGGAGGTACATCCTCCTCTTCCAAGTGATTTAGGCCATCTGGTGGCTCCAAGTTCTCTTGTTCTACCTCGTCTCCGAGGTCTTATTCTATGTGTGGGCCTGCAGCACATGGCTTGTCCCATAGTTTGGAACAATTAGGTTTTATGTGGCCTGTCTGGCCACATTTGTAGCAGTGTATGTCTGACATATGTGCTTTTCCTATTCCAGCTGCGCCCTGTCTAGGGGCATTATTTGCCACTGCTCTATTTCCAGCAGTGGCTATTGGTACTGAGGGTGCAGCTCATGGCTTGTATGCTGGTTTACTTGGCTGCACTCTACTTGTACTAGGTTGCATCTTTGCAGCCTGTTCAGGCTTCGTTACTGCCTGCCTCTTTTTCACTGTTATACTACCACTAGTAGCAGTAGTACCCACTTGCGTACCATAGTCGTAATGGGACACTGACTTGATTACTCGAGCCTCATGTGACAACTCCTCTAAGGAGTGAGTCTCTGAGGTGTACCTCCATTTGAGAACTTCTATCCTCAAAGATGTTCTTAGTGCAGCTAAGAATTGTTTATTCATGGAATACTTATCTGGTGGCATTATCATACACACCGAGTATTTCAGAATATCACTGAGGATTTCATCCACAGTATGACTTCCTTGCTCTAAGGAGTCAAATTTTTTTTACACTTGTCAGTGCATCAATGTGTGTAGGAATCACTGCTGTAAAGCAGCAACTACAGACTCAAGGGTCCAATCTTGGATCTCTTGATCCCATTGTTCTCCTGTCTGAGTGAACCACTTGGACACCTTGTCTTTCAGGCGAGTGCCTATGTATCCTATCTGAGCCTTAGTCTCAGATGGTCCAAGCAGATTATTCATGCTTAGCCATCACAGTACTCCTGCGATGACAGTCTCAAACTCTTTGAGATCAGCACTTCCCCCATAAGGCTCAGGGTGAGGCAACTTTATTCCTGCCTTTGCAGAGGTGGATTTCTCGGCACTCACATGTTGATTCTCATGGAGCGCATTGCACACCATCATTGCTATCCCGTCCATATGATTGGGACAGTCATTAAAGTTAGTCAGCTGGTGACTAACTTCTGTGAGTGGTACCAATTGGTACCTCTCTGGTATGCCCCGTATACTTGGGGCTTGCTGAGGAGCATTTGCATCTGGTCCAACTGGAGCCTGACGTGTTCCTCTAGCCACTGTTGGAATCACATGTGTATCACCAGCTAACCTGGTGTTTAAGACTCGCTCATACGACCTGTATTTGTTACATGCTATCCGAGTGGCATGTACTGCTTCTTCCATTTCAGGTCCATCGACCTGAGGATATTGTGTGGCAACTGCTTGTTCTGCCAGTTATACACTCAATTCTAGAGCGCAGTGATGCCTTCTGTCAGCCTTTTGTTTGGCTTCAGCCCAACAGTCTGCTTGCTCTGCAAGCACATCTTGCGTTTCCACAATGCCAATCTTGGTGATTTCATCATCAGGTTGAATTTGCCCAGTGACAATTTCGAAGAGGGATTGTCTATCCTTCACTCTGTCTTGTGGCACTTTATGCATCACTCCCTGATCAGAATGATCGTTATCTGCCTGAGTTTGTTTTCAAACTCTAGGTATCTCTTCAGGGGGATTCATTCCCCTAGTTGTGGTCAGGGATCGCCCTCTTCATCCATATGATCCCTATTGGGATTGTTTCCATGTAGGGCCTTTTTCCCTTTCATTCGTGTGCATTGTTTCACACATAGTTCTTCTATGAACTTTCTCAGAGCCATGGTGGCTGCTTTCGCAGCTTTAGCTGCTTGTTCGCTCTGTTCACAAGGGGCAGTATTTGTTGATGGGTATCATCCATCTCTTGCTGGATTTCCTGCATGAGTTCATTCTTGAGGGACTCTTCCTCTGTTGAATAGCCTTGTTCTGAGGCTTGTCTCTTGGGGCTTAGGCACTGATTTTCAATCATTTTACTAGAGTGGCTTGCATCACTCTGCTGCCTGGGTTGTACCCCAGGCATTCCTCTTCTAGCATCTCATGTGGGTGTCATACTCACATGTTGGACCAGTCCAGCCCTTGACTTACCTGTTCCTGTCACATGTCACATGCATTGTCTCATCACATACTTGACCACCATCATCTTCCCCTGCCTTCGGGCCTTCTGCAGCTGTAGCTGCCCCAACTGGTGACACTGAGGATTCTTTTCCTCTTTGCTCCCATGTCCAACTTTGACATCCATCCATATGAGTGCAACCCCGGCTTTGATGGCTGTGCAGAACCCTATGAAAATTTTCATGTGTGCAACAAAGCTTTCTACAGCCCGCCCTTGAACTGGGACACCTTCCCAACCGTCCCATATTTCAAAATGGACAAGTCACATCCATCTGCAGATTACACAGATGTGACTGGCAAATGGGCCGAGCAATACCATACCAGCAAATATGCTGGACTCTCAACTGACGAATATGCCAAGTACCCTGAGATTGATGCCAATGAAGGCTATGCAAACGTGACCAACTTCTATGTTGAGACAATACCAGCCTCGATGCTGAGAAAATGTATTACAATAGTCCCAACACACAATATCATAGCAGGACCCCTCATACAGAGATGTTCAACCTCAACAAGGAAAACTACTACGAGGACCAACAGAACGACCCATCACCGCTTGTGGTGATGACACTGATTGAACTGGGGCCACACATCAAAGCCGACACCCACAATGCTTCACCAACATTCCCTTACATGTGGTGGCATGACCTGGGGCTAGACAATGAGAAGTATGAAGAATGGGAAAAGGATGACCCAGACAGAGTCAAGGAGTGGGAAACAGAATGGATGCTGATGCATGAAGACGCCACACCAGCATCGTCCAGTGTCAACATAACCATGGTGCCGAATCACCACAAGGCACAGCACAGCAGGACCATCAGGAGATCCCAGCGGACCTGTACAGCCCACCTGGCACCCAGATCACCACAAGCCATGATGAGCCTCATGTGGACCCACATGCCGTGACACTGGCTCACGATGACACTGCCACTCTCACTGCAATGGCAACACACGACAGTGCCCCACTTCAATCCCATGACACATGAATGCCAGAGATGCTGCAGCAATGGCAGCACCCCCAGTGGGCACCAATGATGCCCTACCGCCCACCCCATATGCGCCACAACACTGACACATGCCCACAACCGTATGTCCCCCCACATGGACTCACACCATCGCCACCACCCCACATGCAACACCAGGGTGCATGCGACAGCCATGGCCACCATGCAGACCCCACACACACACAGACATGTACGTGAGCATTGCCACTGCCACCGTGCAGGCCTCGCAGCTCCCATATGTGTCCATGCTGATGCGACACTGCCACCCCCACACAGCACCCATGCGATACTGCCACCCCCACATCGGCTTTGCACAATCCCCCACCCCATTTTGACAACCCAAATGGCTTCAAGCTGTTGCCCCCACGCTCCTACACGTCCCCATGCCCCAGGCCATACAGATGGCCACCATGTAACCCCCACATGTGCCTGGATGCAACACACCTATACCCATGCATGCAGCCATGCACCAAGCAGTATGCACAGCCACAACCCACACATGAGGACTCACATGTTGACACTGAGCAGGAGGACAACGGAGAGGAAGGAGGGGGGAGGTGAGAATAGAGAGGGGAGGAGAAGAACAGGGAGGGCATGAGGTTGGTGCAACAAACATGACAATGACGATGCCCCTACCACCGCCTCATCACTGGCACACACATGCACCCTATTTTATCCCATCTCTGGCACCCCACAGCACCATCCAGCCCTCACCAAAACTCCCCACCTCACAAAGGACATACACAGTCCCCCACCATGTCCCCCAATCCACGCACACCCACACAGGCTTGTCCCTCACAAAACACATGTAATGCCACCCACCAGCTTTGTCGGACAGCAACCCACCAAATGCCCACATTCAACACAAAGACACCCACCACAACCCTGATTGCTAAACTTGTCGACATCTCACAGACCTTATTAGAGGCTATCCGAAAGTTCATCAACATGCCTTCCAGGGCTGGTTCTCCTTTGTGCCTGACTTGCACATTTCAAGGGGGAAGGGACACAGTTCCTGTGGAGTGTCATGCACCTTCATCGGGCACAGCATCTCCACCACCTTTCTCCACATCATCTTGACTGTTCCTATGCTTCCTCACCCATTCATACATCACTTTGCACCCATGGATACCTGGATCACCTTTCTTTCCCTTTGTTGTCCATTTGTTCTTCTTTTTCTTTCTTTTTTCTTCTTCTTGACATGCATGAGGATGCACATGATTTTGAGGAGGGGCACTTGGACCAGTCCAGCCCTTGGCTTACCTGTTCCTGTCACATGTCACATACATTGTCTCATCACATATACTTGACCACCATCATCTTCCCCTGCCTTTGGGCCTTCCACAGCTGTAGCTTCCCCAATGTCTGGATTGTTCTCCTTCCTGCATGGGGTCTTGGTCCCATGCTTGTCATGCACTAGTGCGCAATGATGTGGAGGGTTTTAAACCCTCCATCTCTATCCTATTGGATCCAGCTGATTGGTTCTGATTGGCACTGCCTGGTTGTGTCCCAGGCATGCTGGATGTTGACGTCACCGATGCTTCTTTCAAAGCATCATTTGGATCACAGTCTGCAATCTTGTTCACATTGACTTTGCTCAACAGATGACTCATCTGACTCCTGGTTCTAACCTGGAGTCTTGTGGACATTCAAAGAAGCACTTCTTGCTTCTTTATCTAGCAAACCATATGGTTTGCTTTTGCACTCTTTTTTTTAGATCTAGCCTAAGCTAGTTCTTGGGGTTCAAAAAAAGTGTAAGGATTTTTACACTTAGTTGTGTTTACCACACATGCTCAGCCAGAACCATTCCAAATCAGTTCTATTCAAGCATTGTGTGGAGGTTACAGCTAAGTGGTTCTTAACTAAAGGTTATTCCCATGCTACAATTATTACAGTTGTGGACACATATGTACACAACTATAGCATAGACATAGCCTATGCTTCTATAGTACTTATTATATACTTGTATATACTACTATTAATGATATATATATATATATTAAGGGAATTATAATTCCCTTACACTCTGATGGTTTGATTCACCCTGCCCTAAGCAAGCCATAAGTACCTTTTTCTGCTTAAAATCTCCACAAAGACTCACCAGATGTCCTTTCATGTTGTAGTTAGTTGACCTGCTGTGAGTCTAAAGTCCAAGGTAACATGTTAGTGTCAGTTGAATGTGATGTCCCTCATCAATGTTTAATACCATTTAGCAGTGTTGCCTGTGCACTTGGTTCTCGGTCTCACATGTTTTCAGCATGGATGGTGTTAGTCTAAAGTCAGGTTGAATGTCAGACATCAAATGGTGCCGAGCTTATGAGTTTTACTTTGGTTTGATCCTCAGGCTGCCATTGTTTGATATTGCATATGAAGCCTGAGGTCTGGGTCAGAAGGTGGGGGTGTAGCATCAAATCAGAATCTGAGTCTGAGCCCAAAGTCAATAGTCTTGCATGCACTGGATGTCCCTCATCAATGGCCTCACCCATGCGCTGCAGCTGTAGCAGCCTTGCCCACCTTCCAGTCCAGATCATCCTTGCTGCGTGAGAAAACTTCACTGGTGAGTTTGGATAGGATGAAGTGTGAGAGGGCAGGTGGAGTGGTACCACTATGCACGTCATGTGTACAATGATCCTTCAAATAGCTTTCCATGTAGCGATAGACCTGTAGTGTAAGTATACCATACAAGAGCTCAAAAAAGTTCACATATGCACATCTGGAACCCACCATGAAGGGAATTGGAAGAGAGAGCCAGGTGCATCGGTGACATATGTAGAGTCCTGTGAGAGTTGAGACAAAGACAAGGCCCGACTGGCAATAGTGCTTGCAACTTAGGTAAGCGCCTGTTAGTAGACTGATAGCATGACATGACACCACGTACCCTACATACATGTTTGAAAAATAATAATATTAATGAGTATTCCACAGATATCTGCAAGTATACCTGTGAGTCCCACAGGCCAGACCTGCATCCAGCCCTTATCCATGGGAAACAGATATCCAAATCCGTGGAGTGATTACCTATGGGTTTCCCATGGATGGATCTGGAAAAAACCCATGGGTAATCTGCACTCATGTCATGCCTTAATATCACCCAAAGATTGTTGTGTCTTTGCTTCAGCCCATAATCCCACAAACCACAGCTGCACTGAATACAGAATGGCTTCGTCAACCCCAGGTGCAAGGTCTTTGTCCATGAAAGTCAATGTCATCCAGGTAATGTCTCTATATCTCTTTGACATGAGTTTATCTATTTCAGCTCTGCTGGACCATCTCCATGCCCCCAACAGGGACCAAGCCCTGCCCTGCCTTGCTAACAATGGTGACTCAGATCTCATGACACTTGTTCTTCCAGGCCACCTGCTCACATGAACCTCCTTGCAGCTAATAGAAATGGAAATAGCAAGGCAATGGAGACACTTATAAGGGCAACCTCCAGGGGAAGTGGAATATCACACTGAACACTGGCAGATGGGAATCCGAAGATACATAAGCTCACAGAAGACTACATACAAGGATACACACCTGGCAGATGGGAATCCGAAGAGAAAAGCCTAAGGTTCCCACTGCCGAGATAACTACCTAAAGGAGTACGCAAATAAGCACCGGAACGTACTGCGATTACGTAACAGGGTTGGAATTCATTCCCATTATGTAACCGGGCACTTATGCGAAGGAAAATGAAGAATGAATGCACTGTGTTTATGTAACAGGGTTGGAGTCCTATCCTGTTACATAACACAAGTGCTTATGTGAGTGAGAATGGATGCCAAGTTACGTAATGGGGTTGGAATCCAATCCCATTATGTAACTGGGTGCTTAAGTAAGCGAACTTGAATGAAAAGATAGGGGTAAGGGAGATAATGGGGGGAAGGGAGAAGTGGGGAAGAATAGATAGAAAGAAGAGATAATAGAGAAGTGTAGAACCACATGAAATGGTGTTCCCCTTACATCACCCCCATTCTAGTGTGTGACATCCTGACACACTGAGACCTACTGGAGGGACAGGTGTTTTTTGACAGAAGGTGTTGAAATCTGCAGCATGAATGCGATGAGGGGCACCAGGATGGAGGAGGTGGAAGTCGGCAATGAGGTCTGGGGCTGCTAAATCTGTCTCAGGAATCCACTCATCATGCTCATACCCATAACCCTTCCACCTGACCTTGTATTGGAGTTTCCCATGGCAGAATTGACTGTCCAAAACCTGTTCAACCTCATAATGCTCATCTTCCCTTACAAGGACTGGGGGAGGTGGGGGTTGAGCTTTCTGACCAGGAATGGGGTCTGGAGGGGCTGGGAGGAGCTTCACCACAGGGAAGACAGGGTGGAGGCGACTCATAGACTTGGGGAGTTGAAGATGGTAAGCATTGGAGCTGACCTTGTGTTCCACTAGGAAGGGGCCTAGGTTCCGATGTGACAATTTCTTAGAAGGGTGAGTAGTGCTAATGTCACTTGCATCTAGGAAGACTTTGTCACCAGAAACAAAGGTAGGGGCTGGCTCACGATGACAATTATAGTATCAAGCCATATCCTCTTTTGCCTTTACAAGGGCAGCTTGGGCTTCAGACAGGGAGTCAGCCATTTGTTGTTTGAACTCATTCACAGCTTCTCTCCTAGATGGCTGCTGGTGAGGTTTGAAGCCCATGTGTGGATGGCGACCAGAGTCAAGCATGAAGGGAGTTTCTTTTGTGGATGAGTGAACATGGTTGTTGTACTGGAACTCTGCAAGGGGTAGGAGGTCATCCCAGTCATCCTGTTGCTCATTCACAAATAGATGGAGGTATTGCTCCAGCTCTTGGTTGACATGTTCTGTCTGTCCATCAGTCTGTGGGTGGTATGCAGTGGAGGCAGCCACCTTGATACCCAGAAGTCTGTCTAGCTCATGAGTGAACTCACTGACAAACTGTGTACCTCGGTCTGAAACCACACGGAGGGGTAGGCCATGGTGTCTCCAAACATGATCCCTAAAGAGATGAGAGGCTCCCAATGCTGTAATTGTGGTCAAGGTGGGGATGAAGTGAGAATGTTTGGATAAGGAATCCACAACAACCATCACAGCATCATACCCATGCAACCCAGGGAGTTCAACAATGAAGTCGACACTGACCGTCTCACAACGCTGGTCAGGAACCTCCAGAGGGTGTAGTTCTCCGACAGGCAATTGATGCTGAGCCTTGGTTTGCAGACATAGGTCACACGCCTTTGTGTAGCTACCAATGTAGTGAGACATGTGGGGCCACCAATAGTTCCAAGAGACAAGTTCCAAGGTCTTCCAACGTCCAGCATGGCCAGCAATACAAGTGTCATGATGTTGGGAGACAATTTGACGTCATAAGTCATGCTGATCAGGGACATATATCTTTCCACAGAACAGAAGTGTACCATCCCTCTCACTCCACTCTGATGACTTCACAGATTTCCCAGTAGTCTTGCAAGTTCCTTAGCAGCATGTGCAACCGACTCCTCTCGCTCTCCCTCCTTGGTGCCATTACGAATGTCCCTTCAGGATGTCACGTTCTTCACCTGTAAACTCCAGTCCTTCCAGTGCACAGATGTCAAAGAGTTCTGGTTGGAGAAGCACCAAATTATCATTGTCATTTGAGCCAGTGCCATGATCAGGTCAGCATGAGAGTGCATCTGACTTCCCCATTGTCTTGCCAGGATGATGGTACAGGTTGAAGTCGAACCGAGACAGATAAAGAGACCAGCAGGCTTGGTGACGGTTGAGCTTTTTAGCCGTGCAGAAATATTCAAGATTTTTGTGGTCTGTCCAGATCTCGACATGATGTCTCACCCCCTCAAGGAAGTGTCGCCATTCTTCAAGGGCATGCATGATGGCGAGCATTTCCTTGTCATGGATCTCATAGTTGCACTCAACTGGACTGAGACTCTTGGAGAAGAAGGCTATGGGGTGCCATTTGTTATCAACCTTGGACTGTTGGCAAAGAACAGCACCAGTTGCAAAATCAGAGCTATCTGCTTTGACACGATATGGGAGGTCGTCATCTGGGAATGCAAGGATGGGTGCAGATGTTACCAATCTCTTTATAGTGTCAAAGGCAGCCTGCTGTGAGGGTCCCCATGTCCGAAGAGTGTCTTTGCGAAGCAGGTTGAACATTGGACGTGCATGGTGTGAGAACTTCTCAATAAATCGACGATAGAAGTTGGCAAAACCAAGGAATGACTGCACCTCCTTCTTATTGTTAGGTGTTGGCCACTCAGCGACACCAGCAACCTTGACAGGATCCATTTCAGCTTTCCCATGAGAGATGATGAGACCTAAGTATTCAATCTTGGTCTTGTCAAAGTTGCACTTGTCAGGATGCAAATAAAGCTTGTGTTCTCTGAGATGCTGTACCACTTTCCGTACGACTTTATGGTGACTTTCTAGATCTTCTGAAAAGATCAGAATGTCATCCAGATAAATGCATACGACACCTTCAGCAATGAGGTCATGGAAGATGTCATTCATCATAGTCTGGAAAGTGGCAGGGCTGTTTGAGGCCAAAGAACATCACTAGAGGTTCAAACAGTCCCCGATTCGTTCTGAACACTGCTTTCCACTCATCACCCTCTTTGATTCTGACATTGTTAAAACCCCAACGAACATCAAGCTTAGTAAAGCAGTGAGTTCCTCATAGGCTGTTGACAAGGTCAGAAATCAAAGGAAGAGGGTAGCAATTCTTGATTGCCATTGCATTCAGCACTTGATAGTCTTGGACAAACCATAGGGCACCATCTTTCTTTTTGACAAAGAACACTGGTGAGGCCATTGGTGACTTCGATGGTCAGATGTGTCCTGTGCTCAAATTCTCCTCAAGGAATTTGTCCAATTCAGCCTGTTCTCCTGGAGAGAGGGGGTACACCTTGGGTGAGGCTCTGGGGTTAGCTCCAGGTTCTAACTCGATGGCATGATCCCATGGTTTGCGTTCTGGAAGCTTGTCAAATGACTCCTTTGCAAAGACATCTTCGTAGTCAGAGAGGTAGTCAGGAAGAGTGTCTGAAGGTTGGGAGTTGTGCCAGGCTGCTTCTGCAAGGCGTTGGGATGTTGTTGAAGAAGCACAAATGAACTCAGCTTGGGGAGGGAGCATAGCAACTAGAATGCGGTCACCCTCTTCTATGGCCTCATCAGATGTGCCTGCAGCCATTTCAGAATCACCCCCATACTATTGACTCAGGAGGAGTTTTTCTTCAGCTGTTGATCCATCTGAATCATGCATGAGAATAGGGCAAGGACCAATATGGCAGGTGTGCAGTTGTAGAGCCTTCTGATGTTCTTCCTTGATGATGTTGTGACATGTATGGAACTGGGGAGGACACCGAGTCATCCATACTTCTTGAGACTTCCAGTCAATTTCTGGGTTGTGGTCCCAAAGCCAGGTGTAGCCAAGGATCATACATTGATGCCTGAGGTGCATAACAGTGAACACAGCTCTCTCAGAATGGTCTTTGTACTGCAGAATTAGATCAACGACTTCAGTGATAAATCCAGATTCATTGGGTGAGCCATCAACATTGTACACAGGAATAGGACGAGAGAGTGGTCGTGCAGTGAGGTGGTTTTCCTTAACAAATCCCGAGTTGATAAACAAGCCAGTGGCACCAGAGTCAAGTAGAGTGTGAACTGACTTGATCTCTGCTGTGTCTGTGGTTTGAACCTCAACTGGGAGAGAGAGGGAGTTTGGGCCTGGGGTGGAAGCAACAACATACTGTGCAGGAAGGTTTTGTTCCCATTTTTTATGATGGGAGTGAGTAAGAGGTCGGAAAGGAGTTAAGGGTTGTGTGTCTAGCATTTTGGTTTCCATAGCTGAGGAATCAGGTTCTGAATCTGTATATTCATCATTTACCTGATTATACAGCAGTGGAGCGAAATGATTGGAAATTGGCAGCAGGGGCACACTATTCACCTGCTGCGTGACACAAAATCCTCTTCTTCTTCCTGAGGCTCTGGATTGTCTTCCTTGATAGGGCTTGCAACTCTCGGATCAGTGGATGACAGCAAGTGGGCAATCCATTTGTCCTTCTCTTCAGCAGTCATGGTCTGAACATCAAAGGCCTGAGGACATTCTCAAACGAAGTGGCCTGGTTTTCCACACCTATGGCAGACAAGAGAACTAGATTGATGACGATGAGTGGCATCTACCTCCATTGCTACTGGCTGAACAGCTGTGGTGACAGCAGGTGGGGCTAGCTGAAGTTGTGGTGCCAAGTCTGATTGGTGAGGTGGGTGTGGGTTTCTGTGGTTAAGACCAGTAGAGACAATGGTGGGGCGGGCTGAAGTGTTTGGTGTACCACAGGAAGCACTTTGAAACACTTCATTGGCAGCAGGTGCCTGTGAAATTGTCCTAGCCACTGAAAACCATTCAGAAAGGTCTTCATCTGAGGGGCGTCCTTCAACCATATTTGCAATCTGACTCTGGACAGAGTGGTCTAGACCGTGATGAAATTTCATGACCAGGGAGGCTTGTTCCATATACCCAGACTTCTCGACCAGTTCCTCTAATTCATCGATGTAATCATCAACTGTGCAACAATTTTGATAATATTGACGAGACTCAAGCTTGGTCGTGGCAGTAGTCTCTTCATGAGGAAGGAAGAATGTTGATTTGAATGCTTTTTCAAAAGAAGCCCAAGAAGGATGAGTAGGCCTGCCAGTTTTGGTTTCCATCTCAAAGATACATGTGGCAAATGAAGAGGCACGACCAGATTTCATGAATGACAGGGCCCAGAGGAGCTTGGCATGATCATTGGCAAATTGGGTCAGGCATAGGGCAAGGTAGAGCTTGCACGAGTTTAGGAAGGCTTGTCCTTTCTCTCTGTCATCACTGAAGTCAGCTGGAGTGGCAGGTGTTGCACATTTGTGAGTGGTGGGGGGGGAGAGTGATGTGGTCATGAGGTTGGCGACATCATGGTTCAAGGTGTGTACTTGGACATCTGTTTGCTGGAGTTGTTGTGATAACAATTCCTTCTCCTCTCTTTCAACACGTAGGGCAGTCTCTAGGACAGCAACACATTGGTGAAGCTCATTGTAAGCTGCTTGGAAATCAAAGGAAATAGGGTCTTCATAGATGGGTGTAGACATAGTGGAGATAGATGGAATATGGGGTGCTATGTAGAGAGTGTACCAGAGGGGTTCTGAACTGCTATGCACCTGAAGAAGTCAATTCAGAGACAATAGCAACAGCAGCTGGTCCAGTATGTTGTCAGGCTTTTCTACCATAAGGGCAACCTCCAGGGGAAGTGGAATATCACACTGAACACTGGCAGATGGGAATCCAAAGATATATAAGCTCACAGAAGACTACATACAAGGATACACACCTGGCAGATGGGAATCCGAAGAGAAAAGCCTAAAGCTCCCACTGCTGAGATAACTACCTAAAGGAGTATGCAAATAAGTGCCAGAACGTACTGCAATTATGTAACAGGGTTGGAATCCATTCCCATTATGTAACTGGGCACTTATGCGAAGGAAAATGAAGAACGAATGCACTGTGTTTATGTAATGGGGTTGGAATCCAATCCTGTTATGTAACACAAGCGCTTATGTGAGTGAGAATGGATGCCAAGTTATGTAATGGGGTTGGAATCCAATCCCATTACGTAACCAGGCACTTAAGTAAGCGAACTTGAACAAACAAATAGGGGCAAGGGAGATAATGGGGGGAAGGGAGAAGTGGGGAAGAATAGATTGAAAGAAGAGATAATAGAGAAGTGTAGAACCACATGAAATGGGGTTCCCCTTACAACACTAGCCATGACTGCCTTGAAGAGAAAACACGCTGACAACGACATACTGCAATGTGCAAGCCAGGGATACATTCTATAACTGTGATATGATTATCAGCCTCATTGGTATGGGTATTCGATGTATAACAACTATTCATAGCAGTGCATTTGAAAATACAAGGACTCTATTTATTGTATCAAGCATTGAGCACCAGTGTAAAAAAGAGCCTCACATGGCCATGATCACTAATCGATATCAGTGCCTCATGACATCATGCTACACACTGGTAGGGAGTGTGGTGGCACTGGTATCAAGTGAAAAGGGCAATTCTCTTCAATCCCTTTGATACTGATACAAGGTCCCTTTTCTTCCTATAGCAGCACTGTCAACTCCATCCATTGAATCTAATAGTAGTACTGTCAAGTTCCAGACAGTTCTACAAAACATGTGGTAGATGAAGTGAGCATTGAAATGAAGGTTCTGTGATATTTTGCCTACCGAGGATTAGTGTGTGCCTAGTGTGAACTAAGGGTGTGTGACTTGATGACATAGGCTAGGCACTGGTCTGGAGTCCCCTGACTTTGAATCCTGCAGTGAGCCACACATTAGGAGTCTAACTTTCTTGCCCAGAATAATCAGTGTTTGAGTCTGCATAATGTTCAGCTCTGCCCTGTCACCTAGCCATGTAATGCAGTGGCTACAAAAAAACACTCAGTATATCCTGGACAACTGTAATTGCTTGCTATCACATTCATACCGTTAGGCACTCACATTTTGCATTGCATGTTTCAGTGAGTTTTGGAATCATTACATAGTCACAGAAATGAGAATATTACTCACAGCTGTGTAGCTGTTAGATCCCATATTTGACTTCCATTATTCCAACATTTTCCGCATCCCAATAAGCCCTTTTCTGCTTATTTCCAACATGTCCCCATTTATCATTCTTAGTCACAATTCTATTTTGATATTATCCCCATGCATCTTATCTCGATTTCTGTATTTGCTCTGACTGCAGAACTCCATATCACGCACCCTTACCTTTCCATTTCTGGTTTTGGAATTCCACATGTTCCTTTAAATACACTTTCCCTTGCTCAAGCTTGCTTTAACTTGTATATCTCGTTATATCTCGCTATCTCGCTATAACTCATGATATCCTGTTGTACCCAATATATATTGTCAACCCTCTATCATTATATCTTTTATTACACTTCATCACTCCAAGTTCTATCTGCAATAAAGCCTTAAAGTCTTTCAACCTTTATTTTGTTGAATTTGGTGGTTGTCCTATCGCTCTAGCTTGTATAGTTGCTTGAATATTGTCGTTTCTTTTCTTGGATATATTTTAACTCCGCTTTGGGCGCTTATTAAGCACCCTAAAGCGTAGGGGAACTGTGTGGGTGACTCTCTAACTGAGTACCCATCCACTGTTCCCAGTGCTGTGCTAGTGTTCTGTGGTCTAAATAGGTTCTGAATTGTCCACTTTCAACATATTTGGTATTCCAATTATTCTAATCCCGACGTTTCTGACATTCCAAAATCCACTCCTTTGATTACACTCACTTTTCTGTAAAGCTAAACCTTTACTCGATATTCATTTATCGTCAACCCTATCTCCTCCCGCATTGGTTATTCCGATTCCGAATATCCAAAATCTCCCACTCATCTCCGATAAGTCTTAACGTACTATTTGTCACTGATCCTTTCCAAATAGACCTGACATCGGAACTCTGATAATTCCATGTGGTCTTCAGTCCGAAATACCAGGGCACTAAGAAATCCAAGAGGGCGCAACCCATAAGTTGAAGCCAATGCCTGTATAGATCAATCAATCTTTAGATCTCTGACTTCCAAGTCATCCGATATTCCACGCATTTCTGAATATTGCAACTTCCGATTTCGGTCAAGGAGAGTTCCAACCAAATCCGACCTCATGTCCAATCTGGTCCCTAACAGTATATACAAGTTGACACTCTTGATTTCCATAATGTCTTCCGACACCTGAATCCGAACACCCAATCTTGACAACACCGACAGATCTACCGAGAATGTCATCAACCCATCAAACATTCACAAGCATTCCAGCTACTTTGACAAATGCCTCATAGATGAAGACTTCAAACCTGAGCAAATCCCAAGCGATATCAACAATTCAACCCCCAACCTTCCTTGTGATGACTCACAACAGATGGCAACAACTTCCAACCAAATCCTGATTTTGCCAACACAGAAACTTTCCAACATCCTCAGACAAGATGGCAAACTAATACCACAGGAAAAACAACAATGTATCGACCAAAAGTTATGCCTCTACTGTGGAAGACCTGGTCATAAAGTGAAAATGTGCCTGAAGTCATCATCCTTCACCAGGAAAGCAAAATCCCAAGCTACAACTGTCACACTAAGTGATTCTGACATAAAGGACCTATTAGAGGCCCTTCCGAATTCCCAAAACTGACAGCGCAAGGATCCTCAAACATGATTCTGCATTCATATCTTCTTCATGCCTTACTGAGATCACCACAGAGGCTTTCCGAAAACATCCTTCCTACCTTCCAACAATACTGCCAAATCCTTTACAATCATCCCTGACCTTACCTCTAATCCTGAAATCTCCAAAACATCATTCCTCCAAATGTTTCAACTGATTATTACGTCTAAACACCATCTTTTGGATTCCTGCTTTCCACCAGTCTCCGTTTTCTGTCACCGACAACATTTTATGTCACACCATCCGGTAGGCTGTTCACGCCAATCACATTCTTCCCATCAAGTGAAAAATACTGGTCATTATTGCATTGCGTATAAAGCCACTTGTTTCTAATTGTTCTGGTGTGCTGGGGATGCCACTAACCCACCCACTACAATCCATTGATTGACAGGGCATTGGGTAGTACCTAGTTCTGCACTCCTCAACAAGAAGATTCAATTCTATGACATGTCTCCAGGAAACCTGCAAATATTGCATTTTTCCGAATCTCCGAAAATCCTGCTTCGCTGCGACATCCTCCGACCCACCATAACATCCAACGTCAATGCTTGATGAATCCGCAGCTTGCAATACAACAATATGGAACTTTGGCACATTGTTAATAGGAAAATCCATTACATCAATTCTTCCTATTTCTGACAAGCAATCCGCTATGCACTCCAACAAGATCACATCTATCGGAGGGAGAGAATCACTATGGAAAAATTATTTCCTCACATCTAGTTAAGCCAGACCCACCTCGAGAACATGTTAATGAGGCTCTAGCCATAGGATTTCATCCGACACATCCCACACAGTATGTCTGTACTTCCTCAAGAACACTCCAGAACGATTTCCAAAAACTCCAAACTCCAAACTCCAAATCTCCTTCAAGACATCCTTCCATTTCCGAGATTTAGTTTTCCGACCTCTGACTTACAGACTTCCCGAATCCGAGTATTCAAGATGCAACACAGTTACTCCAATTCCAAGTCTAGTCACCAATACCGAATTCCATGCTATGGGACAATAACCGACAAACCACCTTCGGAATCCAACAATCTTCCTTGAATGGCACTGTTAAACCCTGTGTATCCACGAATGTACCATCCTTACATCTTCCAACCCATGCCTCCTGATAAATTTGGACCATTTAGTGGTCATTTCCAGATTTTTCGCAACAATAGCTCTTATTTTTTCCCTTTCAAATGACATTTCTCGTTCCCCAACCTTTTTATTTCCAAACTTCAACTCATTTTTCCTTTTGAAAATCTTTTCCAAACATCCCGATCAATTCCAATCCACCCATCCTGTTTCCTTTCTAAGTTCAAACCCTCCAATTCTCTCCGAATCCTCCGGTAATCTGTGATTACAACAATTTCAACCAGACAATGTCAAGACCACTATCAAGAATTTCCAAGAAACACCACTTCCTTCCTGGAAAACCTGAAACATTGCTAATGAATCCTTTGGTTCTCTGATACTCCAACTCCTTGTATTCCTTCCCGACGTTTGAGGTTGACAATGGGACGTCTACCTTGAAGGGGGAGTAGCCACTATGTTGACAACAATCTTTCCCAATCATCCCTTCCTATTCCAACTTCTCCTGATACAACTCTTCTATTCACATCTCATTCTTACTACACTTCTATTTAAATCACGCAATCCCAAAACCCTTTTGACATCTACACCTTTTCACATCCCAATATTTCCGACCCTCCTGAACATCTTCACGATTTCTTACAAGTCCAATCCCGATCCCAAGTCATGTCCCCAACTTCCCTCCGATTCTGATCTACTCCAATTTCCGACATCCTTGAACTTAACTAAATATCTTTGATTCACCGTTTCCTGTTTTTCCAATCATTTCATTTTTCTTACAACTAACTATATTACTTTTGCCAAAACTTCTCCGATTTGTTCTATACTACTTTTTGCCTTTCCAACCCTTATCTACTGCATAGTTTCATCTTCTGGCCCATTGGCCTCCAGTTCAGGCCCTGCCGTCATCCCTGCTCCCTCCTCAACTTGTTTTTCTGAATCCGCATTTCCCAGATCTGCCGCTTTCTGGCCAATTTCCACCTCCAATTCCTGGACAATTTCCACCTCTTCCAGAACCCCCTTCTCCAGTACCTCTGGAACGACATCGACGTCCATTCCATCGCCATCTGCCTCCTTTGCCTTCCCTTTCCCCTTCTCTGACTCCTTGTCCAGTTCAGGTTGCGGCCCGATGTTTTCAGCCTCATTCCCTGGCCCAGCTTCTGACTCCAAGTCCAGTTGCAGCACCGATGCCCCATGGTATGTCTCCCACTGCTTTTTCCAGAACTTGAACTCGATTTCCACGATCTTGTGTGACATTTCTAATGTATCGTTGAATGCCACCATTCCCTCCACATTGTAGTGGAGCCACTTCATGAGAGTATGAATAGTCTTGCAGAGCCTGCAGATTTCCACTGTGAGCCCTGCATCTTCCACCTCATCCTCCGTATCGTCCTCCATCGCCTGCTCCTTGCCTTTCCCCTTCCCCGACGCAGCCCCAACTTCCCGATCCATGGCTGTGTCCACCCAACGTCTTTCGTCACCAGTCCTGGTCCAGCCTCTGCATTCTCCACCCAAACCCACTTGTACACTGGCAATGATGACTTTCCCACCAATTCCGCCATGAAATCTGCATCGCCTGGCTTCGTACATTTCTTCCCGTCGTTCTGGCACTGGATACACGCCTGCTTCTGCGACCTCCCGCTTTTCTGCTCCTTGTCAACGCACTCCAGCCCGCATCTGACAGAGCACACACCAGTCATCATATTCATTGGCCTCTGACCATATGTCCTGGAGTCGACGCTTTCAGCCCCTGGCATTATCCAACATGGCCTTTGGATTCCAATCAGCTTTCCGATCACAGTCACCTTTCTCTGGCTAGTCCGAATGTCCTGTCAAAACTCCTCTAATCATAATCATAAAAAGACGACTTACCGACGCCTTTTTGAGTCAGGCTTCCTCCCGCCTCAACTCCTCCCACACCATCCACATCAATTCAGCTTTCTGCCAATTTGCATCCTCCGTCCGCTTCCTTTGGTCGGCTTCCTCCTTTTTTCACCGATCCTCATCTTCTTTCTCTTTCACCTTCTGATCCTGATCCTCCTGTTCTTTCCAATCCCAATCCTCCTTTCCCTTCCACTCCCACTCCTGCTTTTCCTCTGCTTCTCTCTCCCGCTTTTCCTGCTTCGCCTTTGCCTTTTCCCACAATTTGTCCTCCAACTCCTTCTTTTTCCGCTCGTACTCTCTCACCTCTGCGGCGAGTTTATCGCCGGAGCTGACATCAATGACAGAGTGGGTGGGTGAGGTGGATCTGGTACGTGATGCCATTGAAACTGAGTGGTGGTGGTGGTGGGGAGTCAAAAAGCATTTTTGCATCCACAGACTGTTTTCCCCTATTTATATCCAATCCAAGATCTCAGCCTTTATGGATAACTGATGCCCAAACTTCCCATGATATTCAATAGCATAATCGGCCTTCAAGGGCTCAGCTGCAAAAGGGAGATACTGTTAGATCCCAGATCCAACTCGCATTATTCTGACGTTTTCCACATACTGATAAGCCCTTTTCCACTTATTTCCAACATGTCCCCATTTATCATTCTTAGTCACAATTCTATTTTGGTATTATCCCCGTACATCTTATCTCGATTTCCGTATTCGCTCCGACTCCAGAACTCCGTATCCACATAGATTTGAACACCTGTTGATTTGGTAACTTCAATAATGAGCTTTGGCATAATCCTTTACAAAAACAGGCTGTTGAATGCATCCGAGAGAAGCAGCAGTAATCCATGTAATATATATATATATTCAAAAACCATGCTCAGAGCTATCAAACAAATAGTATAATTCAGACAGGCTAGAGAACAAAGAAGATATTGGCTTTATCAGTGTTATACAAGAAAAGGGGACATAGAGGGCAACTATGCTTGACTAAAGTCAATAGACCGATTATGCTAATAATTAGACCAAAAGCAAATAAATGCCAATATATCAAATAGTTATAGCTACTTTGGTTTGCTGCCTCCTATGCAATCATAAACAAAACCTGCAACTGAAAAGTGTATATTATGGGTGCATATGGGCCACAAAATTTGGTGCCATGTGAAGGTCAATTTTAAAATAAAAAACCCACCACATTATCTCATATAAAAATACTACAAAAAATAACTGTAACTAATAACTACTATTAGAATACAATCTGTAACTAAAAGTAACTTTAAAGACACAACAAACCTTCAAAAACACCATGGGAATTCAGTGCCAGAAAGGTAAGAAATTTTGGAAACATTCAAAAATTTGCAGTAAAGTTGCACACAAACAATTCTAACTCCGCTAACGCTACATAGGGAATCATAATTCCCCATGCATAGATATTTAATTACTCACCTTTTACCATGCACAGGAAGAGATTCTCAAAGGCTATGAATAATATGAAGGGCAAATGACTCTGATATGGGTTGGAGTGCTGGAGAAAGTGCCCTCAGCACTCCCACTCTTGTTACTAGATGATGTAAGCTTCTCAAACCAATAGCAAACTGAATCTCTTTACCAATTATGCTGATATTACTTGAACTGAAGGTGCTTCAAGTTTGTGTATAGCTCACTGAAGCAGAATGTGCTGCATTGGTTATGCAGTGGAGATGATCTTGCAGGAGGCAGGAGGCAGGGGGACACAGTGTGTAGAGAACATACTTAAACTGGAAGAAGATAAAGACACGAGTTGTCATGGTGATACCAATCAAGATCATGAGCATCTTCAATGATCATTGCAAACTTTAACATACATAGGTCAGGCATCAGTATTTGAAACAAAGGCACCAGCCAAATGGTTGGCACTTGTAAAGGCTTGCCTCACAGCGCCAGCAGGAGCAGAGGTGATGTCAGTGTGGGAGGCATTGCTGTAGGGTCATGTCAAAGGACCAGGGCATGGCCAGTGTGTGCTTGAGTTTGCCCTTCAGACTCTTCAGACATTCATTGCAGATGAGCACTGTTGTAGAACAGAAGGGCACAATGCAGCCCAGTTTCACAAGTGGGCCCAGACTTGCTACCACATTGAGGGCACAGCTGAGCTTCCAAGAGGCTCAGTATATATGTCTAGCTAAGCACAAACCACAGAGAATGGACCTCACAAGGAAACATATTGGGTTGGATCTTGACCTGAGCACAGTACTGTCTAATATATGATTTGTCAGTGATAGTAAAAAATGTGTGCTGATCTAGACTCACCTCCTGCTCCAAGTCGCAACTTGGATGCTCAACTTGACTGCAAATTGGCACCAGGGTGCAGATTTGAAGTCACTGACTCACACCACAAATGCCAGTCTCATCTTGTTTGCACTCTCAGCCTCTCCCACATCTTTGCCCATCACACCTGTATGTAGTCTCTTCTTTTACCAGCAGTGTTTAGACACCCCAGCCTACCCCTCTGCTCCTCTTCCTCCTTCTTTAATGCTATCTAGGGTTCCAGGAAAAACTAATTTTGTTCTTAACTGGTGGTTATTTACCACCCTAGGTCTCCTGAGCTTATTTGCCAGGTATTTTTAGCAGTTATTAACGGGGGTCTGGGGGTGGCAGCCCCCAGGAGCTTTTATGAGTTTATAGTGGTTATTAACCGTCAAAAACTACAGGAGGTTCCCATTTATTCAAAACTCCAGCTCATGACTCCTAATGTCTCTGTTGGTGTGCCAACTTCTCTGCACTTGTCCATTGCTTTGGAGGCTGAATAATGTTGTTGGCCAACAACAAGCATAGTGTTTCAGACTTGATCCATGGATTCTTCAATGTTGAAGCCACCTTGGTTTGCATTGATGGTTTTGATATTGCCATCTAGCCAGTCAATCCTCTCTGCAGGATCATCAACCACATCCAGGTTATTGTGCGAGTCATCCAAGTCCTTGCACTTTACATCATTCTTGGGAGTGAGCTTGAGATTGCCAAACTTAGGCACCAGACGAAGATGAGGCTTTTTCTGTCTATGGTATGATTATATAGTAGTGCAGGTGCAATGTGTCTGCTCACTGTTTGATCACAGCAGTGCCATTGGTGTATCTGATCATATCAACAAGGTTATGACATGGCCATAGACAGTGTGGGTGGGGCAAGATTTAGATTTATTTGCCCTTATTAGCAGACCTAAGTCTACCATGGGTTTTTGGCTGATTAATAAGCAGTTAATAACCTGTTATTATTTAACTCTGAGGTTTTTCCCAGAACCCTAATGTTGTCCGATTTGGTTGTCATGTGACTCAGCTGAGTCAGCCTCCTTATCAGCTCCTTACCACCTCCCTCCACACCTGACTGTTTGACCGTGTCAATGGTCGGTCATTGCTCTGTTTGACTAAGTCCACAGAGCAATAGGAACAGTGTGGATGGACTGAGAGGCTGACGACTGTGTGGAGATGATCTTGAAATCTATGGAAGAGCAGACGGAGGAGCTCAAGTTCCAGGCTCCCATAAGCTAGGCAGGTGTGTGGCTTTGTTGAGGTCCTCTTCATGTTGCTGGTGGTTGACTGAACGGTCTCATTAGAACAATACAGCGGTTGTGCATGTTTGAGTGAATGCAGGAACACAGGATGCTCACACAGGACGTCACATCGTCTTGACACAGAGTGAGCATGCTCACAGCAGGCTCCTAACTTGCACACTACACTTTAATCCAGCTCGGCATGAGCGAGACAACACTCAATATGTTATTGCAGACCCTCACTCACATCTCTGAGCTTGTGTTTCCTGCACGTCAACTGCACAAACAGGTTGAGATGGCATCTGCACAGCACTCATAAACCATTTCCTCTCTCCACTCCCCCAGTGTCCATCTCAGACATTGACACTGACTACAACCACTCTACCCCCACTGCCTCTCCAGCTGTCCTCTCCCTGGCTCCCACTGGCTCCCCAGCCCCCCCCCAGTGATCCTGCTGCATGCCGCCCTCCAATGCTTCGCTCACTGCACCACCACCAACACCCATCTTCATGACTTCACCCAAGCCCTGTCCCAACTACCCACAACTCACTACCATTCTAGACCCCACTAGGCTCACATACGCATACATGTCCTCGAGCACAAGCAGACACCATATTTGACGATGGAAGAAATCCCTCAACTCAGAGCTCTTCTGGCCGCTCCTCTACTTCCTTCAACCTCGGCCTCACTCTGTACATGAAGGCCATTCTCATCCTCAGAGTCTCTTAATGCAGCATCCTTTGCCAAGAGAGGTGAGCCTCTCAGTTGAATTTGATACCTGCCTCATAGCATCTCCCAGTAAACACAGACTTCCTATGAAATATGGCAAGCCCCCCTTCTGCCATACATGTTTAACTAACTAAACACTGCTTATGAACCTTCTTTCCAATTATTTGTCTCCTCCTGATGTATGTCTTCACTTTCTCTGCATGCCACTTGTTTGTGATAGACTTCAGGACCCAACATATGAAGATCGCGAGGCAGAGTTGCTAGCGTACAAAGCTTCATTGCAGACTCGTTACCCACCAGTCTGCAATGATTGCCAGCCTAGCCTAGATGAAGGCCTTTGGAAGAAAGAGCATATGGCATGTACTGCAGCATTAGGTAGTTGGCTGAAACGAAGTCAGCATGTTGGGATGCAGCAGTTCACAGAACTGCAGCTGGGAGTGCGTGAAGCCTTGCTATGGAAAGGATGAGGAGCAATGTGGATTGCCACATTAATGCTATTTATGTTGGTGGATCTATTGGGTATGTCTCCTTTCTCCTCGCAACAAATACACTTACAGAAATATATTCCTAGGAATGCTACATTATGACTTAAATAGATGATGGTTGGCTTTTAGTTTGCCCATGTTGGTTACTTTATCCCTACTTTGGACATTTTGGGACCCAAAATGGTTGACAGTGAGAGCTTCATGTTTACAGGGTTGTTTGTTCAGTATCTCAGGTTTCAAGTGGTATATTGTAGGTGTTTCTCGCTTATAATTGGATACTAAGCTGATACAGACACTGATCCCCAGAGATGTCAGATTATCATCTGGTTATTGCATCTCATAACCTTGTCTACACTGGTCAGACATGATTCCAATATTCTCACTCATTGGCCTTTGCATACAACAGCCTCCGACAGTCTGACTATTAGAGCCCCGAAGCCTTTCTCACGAGATTTCTCAAGATTCATCCACACCTATACCAGAACTTAAACCAGATACTCTCTTTTCACACCTTTCATTAGCGTCACACAGCAGTAAATCCCATCTTTGGACAGCCATCCTTTCCTGCACCAGCACCAGATATACCTGAAGAGGATATGATGGATTGGACACCAACAAACCCACAGGAAAAAGTTCAAGACCGCAAAGGTTGGATGCTGAAGAACACACAGAAAACCAAAATCAACAGCAACACGAGCAACCAGAGCAACAAAATCCAGAAATGCACAAACTAGTGTTATTCTTTGGAGCTGCAGTGGCCATTGCATTAATGGCTGGATTGGGTGTTTATCATTTCTAACATGCACTGCGCATTTCCTGCTCTGGGGAAAAATGGATGGTTACAGAATGCCATATTCCAGACAGCACAATACAGATATATGTCAAGGTTGAAGGGGTTGACATTGTTGATCCCATTCCCATACACCCTCACAGTGCTCCACGCCTTTAGCGGTACAATCAGATGGTATCTCGCCATGGAGTTAGACTTCGTAAGTCATTGCCTTACCTCTTATTGCCATCTCACTCCGCACTATAGATACCCTGAAGCCTCACCGCTTTCTCCTTTCTCTACACAATCAACATCGCTGTTGGCTTCACAACTTACAGCAAATACTACTTCATCCTCTGGGGCCTCACCCTCACCCTCCTCAGGAGCCTCCTTGCCGCCCTCCAAACAATTGCCACATACCTCCATGATTGCCGTGAAGTTTTCCATCACACTGTCACATCAGTCATTGCCACTTTGGAGACTACCTCCTCTACTGTAGTTTTCCCTGCCAGTGATCTCATCCAAAGACTCGCCCTCAGTGATTCTAATGTGTCGGCTTCGTGGCTCGCCATCCTGGACACCTACCAAGACATCCCCCCACATCCGGACCAAGGGGGTGAGCGTATATCTGAGGGTTTTCTACAGTCTATGCAGGAGGCAGAATGCATCTGGTGATTTCGGTGAGCACAGATGGTCTTTGATGTGTGATCTCTGCTTATTTGGTCAACAGTTTCACTGTTGATGCGCTGATCGCGATTTCAGAACTCACAGACCTCCCTGACCCCCTCATCACACGCAATGGCTACAAGGCCAGCATGCTTGAATGCCTAGGTCTCCTCTGCATGCACTGACAAGCATGATACTCGACAGTGCCTACTACACTACAAAAGACGCTCACTGCACATGCACCTATCATCATCAGCTTTTGCCAGACCATCATCTGCTGTGCTACCTCCAGTCCACCAGACATATCATCTCCACACTCATTCTATTTTTCATCAATTCTATTTTCAATATGCCATCCAGCATTGCCGCCACCACGTCCCATGATTCGTTTCAGATGACCGCCAAGCCAGACATACACGTTGGACCACGCGTTGAACTTCCTAGTCGGCGTTCTCCCCTTGATGTTCATTTGTCCAGTCCTCCTCCACAAGTTGCACATCGTCGGTACTATCCCCTATATGTCGAATCTCCTGAAGGCCCATACCAAATATTCCCCTCATATCCTCCTTATCACATTCACGATTGCATATGGGTATTCGATCAAACCTTCCATGCTCCCTTCTACGTCATCGGTTTTGACCCAAACTTCGAACCAGTGAATGGTTGGGTTGGCATCATATCGTCCTCAGGAATAACTGGTACATCAAAGAGCATGGACCAGGAACAGAGATTTGCTACGGTTGTGTGCCTAAGGACTTCGTCAAGAAGGGCTCGTCTTCGTTCCCTCTCTGGAGGAAATTCGTATCCAAGTGTTGTGATTGGTTCACATGTTTCTGAGTCATCATCAAGTCACATGACTCACTTACTCATCTTCGGAGATATTTGACAAGCAACTGGAATCCTATTGCACGGCTATGACTCATTTTCATCACCTGACTCACTCGCTTCTTGGCTGTACTTCTATTTCCAATTGTTCCACATGGTCTATTGTCTATGACTCACTTATATTATATTTCTGGCTTCTATTTCAAATTCGCTGCCATATTTCCCTTCATTTCTTCGACCACCTGACTCATTTTTCCATTTCCTTACAAACCACCTTCCTATTTTGGTTTTCTGCCTCTCGCCGTTAGTCATTTCTCCTGTCTGCTGTCGACGACATCGTTGTATGGCATACTCGCATCGTTTGTTGTTCTGCTCATGTATATAAGGCCTGTTTCGCCTCAGTGTACCCCAGTCCACCTCTATCAGTTGGATTCACTCGTCTAAGTCTCAAGTCTAAGTCTTCTAAGTCTACTACTACTACTACGTCTACATCAAGGCCAGCTTTGTCAATCACGTGACATTTGCTGTTGTATCTCGTCTACGCTTACGTCAGCTTATTACGTCATCATCTTCGTCACTGCTACGTCCTCATCTTCATCTTTGTTCTACCTTTGTTGCTGCTGATAGCAAAGCGCACTGAGCCGAACACCAGTGTAAGTAGCCGTGCAATGATGACACCGCTACCCACTGTCTTTTGGATCTATTTCCGAAAGTAAACCGACAGCGCCTTCAAAGCCCTGAAGACCAGTACTTGCTCTCCATGAAGTACGCCCGCAGTCAGTCGGCGATCTCTGAGATCACGAACAGAACTGCTGCTCACATTGATGCACTCTGGTCACTGTAAGGGGACATCAAGGGACAATAAGACGAATGCCTCTAACCCAAGTGTATAACAAGGATAGCGAATATACATGAGCTATCTACTGCTTATATAGACATATGGAATGCAGGGGCGTCTATGTAGGAAACATATCTGAAGGCTATCGACCAATCAATAGGCACAGCACTATCTACCAATTGGAGATACTCAAGATAACCCTGCCGAAAGATAACTAAAGATAGAGTGTTAAGTCTGTCATGTGTCCATGACAGGTTGGGGACGGACGATGATAAGGAGATAAGAAGGATGTAGTACTGGGTACGCACTCCCCAGGAGTCTACCAGACCGTAGAGTAGGAACTCCACTATAGTAAGCGTAGAGTTCCCCTTACAGTCACACCTTTTGGATTGGGCTCACAAGGGAGTTGTGTCCCTGGCGGCACTTCGATTGTACGTGGATGCACTCAGTGCATTGGGGCACCCTCACAGTCTGTGTTCAGGTATCTGGACTGCACAATCTGCCAGACATGTCATCCTTTGTACCATCAATGCTTGGTCTACACTGGCTACAAGAAGTACCACAGCATGAAGTTCCAGGCTGTGGCTCTCCCTAACAGCCTTATCAGCCACCTTTTTGGACCATTTCATGCCCCCCAGAATGATGCAGGGGTGTTAGCTGAGAGCGAGCCCCTGACCAACATGGCGCTGCACACAATACAGCCTGGATTGTGTGCAGGGGACCCTCCAGGGCAGTGGTTTTTCCAGGTTTATGGCAATTCGGCCTACAGTGTCAGCCCACATATCATCAGCCCTTTCACCAGGGTTGGCGTCTTGACACCTCAGGAAATGGCTTGGAACACGGCAATGGGGGGTGTTTGGATATCTGTTGAACATGTGTTCGGGTTAGTGCTACAAGACTGGCCTTACCTGAACACCTTTTGGAAGCAGAAGATCTTTGGGAAGGCATGTGGGTTGTTCTACCGGGTGGTTGTCATCCTCACCAATGTGCATGCTTCTCTGGTGCCTAACCAAACCGTGCAGAGGTATAACTGCATGCCACCTAAGCTCCATGAGTACTTCCACCACTAAAATAGCTTGTTTTTGTTTTTCTTACATACCAATCCATATGAATCAAGCAAAATAAATTCATTCTCTCCAAAATGACTTAATTGAACTACCTATCTAGTTCCCTGGAAACCATGTGCCAGAACCTCCAGAAATGCATTCTGGAAATTTGCCTGCTGCTGGATGGTACACCCTGTTGCCTCAATACCCCTATGCTGAAGCTCCAGGGACATGGCAGTGCTCTGCATAATGATCTCACAGAACTTCTGAGCCAACTCCTGCTCCTCCTTGATGAGTGTGACTGCCTCAGTTGTGCAGCTGGCACATGACGGAGGGATGATGCATGTGCATTTCAAGCTTGTGAGGTCTGATGAGTGGGAGTCCGATGTGCTCTGTGCATGCACACTGGGGTTGGTGGTGGTGTTCTCCTTGTTCGAGGGAGACGGTGAATCCTTGTGGCACATGCATTTGGCCTTCCTGTGCCCTGTTTTCATCATGGCAGCATGCAACTCCTCCCCCACAACACGGTCTGCATCCTTTTCCTGTTATTATTTAGTGTACAGAAAATAATAAAATTGGAGTGAGAAAATGCACCTTTTTCTTTTCCTCACACCGGTTGTCACTGAGATCCTTTGCCTCACAATGCATGGATGCAACCTTGTCAAGGTGTCCAGACAGTGATGCAAATGTTGCTGGGTCACTTGCAGCCTCATGCCCGAGGGCCATGCAGGACAAAACTTGTGAGCTGTTCTGTGCATGATCAGAAAAAAAGAGAGACAGCACAAAAAAATAACTCACCTCCACCCATTGGAGCAGGCTTTCCACCTTATTCTTCAATGTGTTGGCATCCCTCCCCTTGCAAAATCCACCTTCCTGCACCACCCACGTCACCTCCTGCCACTTCTCGCCAACCCACTTAAGTGCTGCCAGATAGGGATTCACCTGGATGACTGCATGCAAGAGCTGGTTGAGATATTGGATGGGGAAATCCTCGTGGGCTCGTGTCACCATTTTGCCATTCTTGGTCCTGGTGGTCAGTGCAGGTGGTATGGCAGACAGGGCACCAGAGGGTGTCAACCCAGGCAAGCTCTCGCTGGAATCACTGCATGTGGCCAGGGGGGCAGGGGAGTCCATGGTCCCACTGTTGACCCTGGAGATCCACACACCAATCCCAGGTGTGCTTGGCCATGCCGCTGAAGGTGGCAGCATACCAAGTGGGGAGGGGGGACAGGAGTCGCCATGGGCTTGCATGTATGATGGCTGGGGAGATTGGTGCATGTAGGGTGTGTAGGGCTCATGTATGTGGTGCATGTATGAATTTTGAGGTGTGTGTGGGGCATAGAGAGGTGCCAGAGGCAGGGAAGTAGGAGCCACATTGGGGGGTGTAGAGATGCCCTCGATGTGGCATCCAGGGTTTTCAAACATGTTGGTAGCCCCATAGAAAAGTTCTGTGGGGATGGTGGGGTAGTGGGGATGTTTGGTGGTGGGATGCATGGTGGTGGTGGTGGTGGAAGATGTGTTGGAAATGTGTCACACATTAGATATTTGGCACATGCAGGGTTCCAGGGCTTAATTGTAATACTCCCACATCTGCTATGGATAGCAGACGTGCACACCGGAACTCCCAGAGTTAACAGGTGGGCTGGCGAATAGCCTCCAATAAAAGGATCAGAAGTCTGGCAAGTTGAACCCCATCCATCACTCTTATAATCACATTAGGGGTCCTGCTTAATCACCAAACCAAGCTTCCCACACTGATCTTAGGCCTCGAGGGCTCAGCCTTAAGGAGGAGATACTGTTAGAACCCAGATTCATTCCTAGCTTTTCTGCTTATCTCCAACATATTCTGATTCATATTTCCGATATATTTTCCAATTCACTCCACCTGTTCTACTTATCCCCGTTCCATCCATATTTAGTCATTTCCTATCAAGATCTACATCTTCGGTCTTATACCTTATACCCATATCCATCCTTACCTCTGATTCCATATTTGCTCTGTTTTGGATTTCTGGATTTCATATCTTTCCGACTCAGACTGTATCTATTCATTATATATGACTCTCACATGTACTTCATTCCTCAGTTTAAATATTGATTCACCTTGACTCAATATCTTCTTGCCTCCATCTCCAAGTCTTATCTGACCTTTTTGTTCTCCAAATTCTCTGATACTCTGATTCTCCAAAATACCAGGACACGAAGGATCCAAGAGGGCACAACCTATAAGTTGAAGCCAATGTCCATATGTTTCCGATCCTGAACTCCAAACTCCGACATTCTGACACTTCTGACATTCTGACAAGAGGAAATCTAGTTCAAAACAACTAAGTCATTGCCAAGAGAGAAACACTGGAAGTTTATAGGAGTGATGGGATTGCAACAATGCTCAAGTGGGAGTGTTAAGAACTGAAGCTGCAAATGATGTCATGGCCATTAGCATTTGTGTTAGCATATTTGACTCACTCAGACACTTTGGCACTTTCCAATTTACTTGCAGTTGGTTTGCATTAAAGGTAGATATTAGTAGTCTTAACATGAATAAGACTGAGTTTGTTTGCATCAAAGTTGCAACACAGATACCTTTAACTTGTACTACATGCACTGTCGCACATGCAGACACCAATAAACTTATTGGCTCAGTCTGATCGTGTGACACAAGTAAAGTAAAAACTTTACCACTGGTACATACACCAAATACAATAATAAATGTCTACTCATGCTTACCTTGAGAGCAGAGCATGAGGAAGGTTCAAATGGAACCTGGTCCAGTATGTTGCATAGCACCACAAGGACTGTATGCAGAGCTTACATAATGAAGAGGAGAAGGAAAGATTCAGAAAACATGTCAATGAGATGCATGCAGAAAAGAATACCATGGCTTGGGAAAATCCAAAGACCATTCTGAACGATGTAGATAATACATCTGATATAATGAAGCAGTAGGTGAGTGACATAAACTGTATCATGTACATGTATATAACAAAAAACCCACCAAGATTCCAATGATATTTTGAACACATGCACTTTTACAAGGTTATCTACTCACCTTCATGGTGTTTTAGCCAGTGTACTTATGACTGTTGAATGAAACCTGGAGCTGCAGCCCACTTCCTGCCACTTTTATTCAATTTGGTGGGGGCTATGCAAGGACACCCAGTGACACAAGTGTGCTCACCAGTGACATTATTAGTATGCCACTGCCGCGCATTGTGCGATACCTCACTAAAAGCCACAAACATTGAATGACTATGATACAGGTCCTGTTCAGATGCAGGATGTTAACTTAACTTAGCTTACAAATCCATCCCCACCAGCAGCTGACTCAGTCAACGGCTCCCAGCCATTCCTCTGAGTTTGAAATGCCAGTCACATCATATGTCAATGTTCCACTCCACACCGGCAATGATGATGCACACCTGTAGTAGCCCACCCGACTCCAACCCAGCCCTCCTGGATCCACCTCCTCTTGTTGCTGATGACGACAGCAGATGTGATTAACGCAATGGGTCACTTGAGGCTCTTATTGAGTTCCTGGTTGAACACCGAGCAGAGGCTGGGGATAGGGCAAACTTCACGGAGACCGCATGGAACCAGGCTGCTCAGAAGATGGTTCTGTACTATTCCAAAGGCACTGTTAAGAATCCCAAGGCATGTAGAGTGAAATGGGGGGGGTGAGTGGGCCTGCTGCCTCTCTTCCGATCCTAACTGATCATGAGATCCAGCTCAAGGATCAGTTTACACTGGTAACGATGATCAAGAATACCTCTGGGTTGTCATGGGATGATGATCATGGGGTCAACATGCCCGCAGACGATGGCGTATGGGCAGAATTTACAGAGGTGATTGATCCATGGATCTTTGAGGCCATGACTGATAGTCTCTACAGCACCACGTGAGGGCCAAGATTCTTGGCCAGAAAGAATTCCTGTTGTACGAGTCGATGAGCCTCCTGATGCCCAACAAGGTGACAGCAAAACATGCATACCATGCCAGTAATGGGTTGGTTGGTGCTACACCCTTGTGCAGGTTTAAGGATGCAGGGAAGGCCCCAGATATGACAATCCCAAATGCTGGTGAGGGAAGGAGTGGGATGGTTTTCAATTCAGGGAGTGGGATGGGCCTGGATCCTGGGAATTCCATGATGAGCATGGATCCAAACTGGCAGTGGGACATGGCTGACAGCCTTTTCCACATGGACCTTTCCAGGGAGTTCGGTCTCAATCCAGGGCCGTCTGTGTAAGGGTTGGTCCCTCACCTCCCTTGTTTCCCCCCCAGTGCAATGCCATGGCTAGGCAGCCTGGGGCTCATGACAACATCCGATTATTCCATTTCCATTCTCAACTCCTCCTCCACCCCCATGACACCTGCTCAGTCTCAAAACAATGTCACAGGGTCTACAAAACACAAAACTTCGACCTTGGATGGGCTCCCGAGTACGTCAGCCACAAGCAATTCAGTGACATTGAGCAAGAAACATTGTGGCGCAGGTGGTGTGGTGCTGATGGACCATGTGCACAAGGACTTGCAGGAGCTCTGCAATATGATCTGCGCTGCCACAGTGATGCAGGTCCAGGGGCCATCCTCTGGCATGAGTAGCCAGGCACTCTTTAGTGCTGCACCCCCTGGGTCTGGCTCACCCTCCAAGCTAACTGACCAGGATGTGTTCAGGAGGGCTCCTCCAGTGACACCTCAAAAGAAGGCCATGCTGGGTATATCGAAGGCTGAATGTGCAGCTGCCGCCTCAGAGTTCATGCAGTTGAACGAGACGTGGCTCAATATGGACCAGCTCTCCATGCTCTGCAACTATTTCCTCATGAGTGACGCTGCCATACACATGTATTTGTCCCTCATTTCCCCTGAGCTCAGGAAGACTTGGCTTCTCAAGTGGCTCTGGGATCTGGGTGGGAATGCTGCCAAGTGAAGCAATTTGATCTATAGTTACAATCTGTAGTTACAATTCCATGTATACATGCACCAGAATTTCAAGCCTTTTTAGAAAAAACTTGATTGTTTCTTAAAAAAAAAAAACTCTAGTTTGTTTCAGTGAGAAACAGTGTAATATGACCATATTTACAAACAGTCTAAAAAATTGTTACAAGAGCTCCCGTGACTGGAGCATTCATGCCACATCAACCTGGTGATAGTGTCTCGATGAAGATTTGCATGCCACCCTTCCGTGACATGCAGCACTCCCACAGCCAACTCCCCAACATCTCCACCCCTCTCAGAGTCTTCTTCATCACAAAAGTCCTCAATCTCCTCTGGGTCGTGATACCGAATAAAATTGTGGAGAGCCATGAGAGTGGGTGGGATCCTGGCCTGGGCCTCCATGGGTGGGTGAATCAGGATACAAAAGCATGCTTTGAGCACACCAAATATATGTTCCGCCACATTACATGCAGACGCATGTCAAAGGTTAAAGAGCTCCTGGGCATTGCAAGGCCTGCACAGGGGTTAGCATGTTGTCCATGGGCTAGGAATGAATACTCACTGTAGCTCTGCACGTGCCCATTCCGCGAGATGATAGCATATGCCATGATAAGGTATAAGCAGCCCATCACACAAAGGAAATCCTGTGTCAGCCAGGTAATATTTCCCCATAGGGATGTACAGGTCATTCAGTCAGGAATCGTGGAACATGGTGGAGTCGGCAGCCGAGCCCAGCCACTGCACATGTAGGTGAAACACATGTCAAAACTACATGCAGCCAAGCAGTTTTGACTGCACAACCCCTTACGATTGCATGCGGCTTGTCAGTTGGCAGCAGTCAGTGTGCACTGGATGTGAGTCCCATCAATTGCACCAATTGCATCTTTGAAAAAATGATAAAACTTCAGGTTATTCTTGATCTCTGGTGGTACATTTGAGTTCTCGTCTGGCAAGCATACATATTTGGAATAGAAAGGGCGGGCAGACAGGTGGAAAAGAATGAGTGTGAAATACTTGGAGATTGTTTTGTTGGCCTGCTGAAAGTGTTCGCCAACATGGTGAACAGACAGACCTGTGATGCACATATACAAGAAAATCGCAAGTTGCTCCTCCAGGGTCACATTCTGGGATGGCCAGCATCCTATTTCTTCCAGACAAGCCTTCAATTTCCAAAATACATGCTTGTGAACCCCCAGTTCACAGTGAATGTGCTCCGGATGACCATGGAGGGGTTCTTGCACCCATTGATACCTGCATAGTATGGAGGTATGATAGGGTGTCTTGTTATATGGAGGATTGGCAAACTTCATGATAATCTGGGAGTAGGCACATCCCGCTGCCCCAGCGGCCAGGATTAGGGCAAGATACTTGTTGCGCACAGTGAGGGGGTCCCACATAGCGTAGTGGTTCTGCATGGCTGACCTGGAGGTAGAAGGGGTGCCTGGCATCACAGGAGTGCTAGGTGTCGCAGGCATTCCAACAGATGATGATGGGGTATCCTGAAGCATAGGTTCATTGTTGACATCATCACTCATGATGGAATTCCGAACATGCAAGTGTGACTGGCATTTCAAACTCAGAGGAACAGCCAGGAGCTGTTGACTGAGTCATCTGCTGGTGAGGATGGATTTGTAAGCTAAGTTAAGTTAATGTTCTGCATCCAAACAGGACCTGTGACAATGGTCATATGCACTGTCCACTCCTTCAAAACTTGCATGCAGCTCAAAAGGCATCCAGTAAATATATGTCATGAGCTTTCATCATAACCCCACCCCTGCCCACATTGCCATACCAGTCCACAGCAGACATGTTGAAAATTGGAGGATATCATCCTTGACCCTCAATGGAGCACCAGTCGAAGTCGACTAACCACGCAGTGCCTTTAGCGTCTATCATGATGTTAGCAGGTCGGAGATCGCCGAAAACAAAATTACTGTTGTGTAGTATGTCCAACGCTCGACGCACAGACTCGTATACCTGTGGATTGAGTCTCATCTTCTGCATAATGTAATGGGCGCTGACACCTTCGATGTAATCCATTACCACCATCTTGAGCCTGCCGAAGAAAGGCGCGCTGGCGTCGTCCATACCGCAGTACAGGAGACAAGGAGCGAGGCCTGCGTTGGCGACGAGGCGGTGGGCCACGGAACTATAAGAGTGGACAAATTTTACCACCACCTTCGTTTTATCGTCCAACTGGGCAAGAAAGATCGGCTTTCTGCCCGATAGAGGCTTGATGTAAGAGAATGCAACCTCTTGCCCCTTAAACAGAAACGATCGTATGTAAGGAAACATGCGCTCTGGTAGGGGGGCATCCGCTCGAGACAAGCTCCTGTAATATTTGTCGAGATCTTTTAACCCGGACGCGAGAGAACAAAAGAGTTGTGCAATAGAGTAGAGTTTGGTGAAGTCATAGTCCAACCAAATGTAGTCAGTCAGAGGTTGAACAATAACGTTGTCGGTTAGCACTGCGCCGAGGACACATATCCAAGGTCCGGCAATACCTATGCAAAAGGAGGGACAAAGGCATGCATTTCGAACCCTAATATCTTGGGAATAATCAGCAGGATCACGGGGAATGGGAAGAACTCAACCTCACATAGCTCTTGGCTCCAGCGTTTCAGGTATGATTGTGCTGCCGGGTCACATCCGCCTAATCCACGTTCTTTTCCTCATCTATGCGCAGAATCCCAAGAACATTGCCCGCATCTGTAACTTATATTGTTCCATCAATTGAAGTTCCATCAGGGTTGGAAGAACGTGCCAGGACAAATTTTAATAGTGAGTTCAGGGCGGGACGGAGCGCTGTACTCCTGTCAGGTTCCTTGCTGTAGAAATCCGAAGCCACAACACAAAGCGTCGAAATGTTGTCGAAGAATTCACTGGAGAAGTCGCCAGCGGCTTCGGTCTGACTAGTCAACCCCTGTGCGAACTTGTTAAACACGGGATGGTAAAGCCCAACGGGCAATCCGAATCGTTCGATGGGTCGACCGGTGAGAGAATCGACGTTAAATTTGTATCCTGGGTTGCTCAGGTTGTGGATCTTCATAAGGGTGGATGGTGCCGGTCCATCCAAGCCGTTCTTCAGTATGATCTGGAACCCTATTAATTGCTTCAATCAAACCATCATCTAATCGAAGGAAAAGTGGTACTTGTTATCAAATCTGTTATCTCATCCTCCTGCTCATGCTCGGAACCAGATTTCTCTGATGTGAGCGGATGATTGATATACGCAACGAGCAGGTGAACGAGGAAAGATGAAATCCATGAGGTTCACATCGCGATGATGGTGATATGTATCCAAAACAATGGTACAGATGCGTGAAATCGGTTTGCGAAGAGCACGAATCGAGAGTGAAGTACGTTTTTGGGCGTGCAAAGTATAGATTGTAAAGATATAAATGGAGGAGATCATGGAACATCCGTGAGCCATCGTTTATAAAACTATCAGTCACTTACCTTTGGAGGGCCCTCCCGGAATATCTCAACTATGTTCACAAATGGCTCCAGGTTTTATTTCTTGGCTGCTTCAGGCGCTGCATCCATAAGGTTTTTGATGGGGACATCAATTTTCCAAAGGTCGAGTTCGTCTGCAGCGATGTCATTGAACTGGGGTTCTTTCTGTTTCTTTATTAAAGCGCGTAGATCAATAACATCATCAGAACGAGATACTGTCACAGGGAACACTGTGCTTTGGTGATCTCCGAAGACCCAGCAATTGAGTTCGAGGGTATCGGTGGCCATCGTTGAAGATGTGACAGCCCGTACGCTCTTGCGTACGTCAGCAAAGTTGCTCTTCATTCACGTGACCGGTAAACAGTGTTGCCGTGGTTCGGTTTTGGCGCCAAACCGCACCCGGCTTGCTATTATGTTTACAGACGCTCGTTAAACAAGGGCGCGTGCGTTGCCATAGTGTGTAACTTATCGATGACACAATCTTTTCTTCCTATACTCTTACCAGAGGATGTTCTACACGCTATTAGGGTCAGTAATCTCCTTGTCATCCCCGAGTTTCGGACTTAGCAGGATGGATTGGCAAAGCTCATTACAGCGTCATTTGACGGACAAATATCCCCGGAGGAACAGCGTCGATGTCAATGGGAACTTTTTGAAGTTCAGAAAAGATTCGAGGCCTGGGGATTAGTTGTTCCTTTCCTCCATCATCCGGATCCGAACGTTCAATTTTTCGGAGCTCATACAGCACAACTCAAGATTGTTAGGGATTGGTGAATAGAGTGGCGTTGTAAATGTGATTCCCTTTGCTTAACATACTGCCAAAACAGGGACTCATTCCCGAAAGAAAATGCCGTTGCCCTCAAAGATATATTGGTGGAGTTGACAGGGGAGGCTATAGGTAATGGAAAAAGTAAAGTGATATTACGAAAGCTTTATGTAGCGGTCTGTGTTTATGATCTTGTAAATAAGCCGATGAACGCTCTGACAAGCACTCCAGCTTTGCCAGCTCGCCTTAAAACTCCATCCTACACGGCCATCCCAATGGCCTGATTGGATCCTTGCCTCTGTGACATATTTCTCGGGCCACGGGGCAAGTAACGAGCAACTCATGGACTTTCTCGCTATCGTGCCAGAAGATATTCGTACATCTGATTTAATCAGTACGACCAAGTGCGTTCGACCTCGCCCTCTCCGGAGGGACTACTTCATCATGTCAAAACTCGTAGAATGTCGATGAATCAAAGTCTTCTAGAGGCAGTACCACTGGTGCTGCAAGCCATCACTAGCTCTGCAACCAGCCAACACGCGGCGCCCAATGAGGTACAGTCCGCGTTGGCATGCTTGGAGAAATGGATCACATGGGGATTACCTGCTGAGTGAGTTCCAATACCCAGCTAATTTTTTTCACTCACTTTCATTGTAGCCATCTAACCCCCCTTATCCCAATGTTAATCTCGCTGCTGTCGTTGGAAACCTCTTTTGTCTCGGCGTCGGATGTGCTCCAAGAGATCCTGACGGCATCGTCACTTTCTGATGGATCTGGAACAAGAGTGCTTACGGAGCCACTTATTGAATTCATGTCTACAAGCGGGCGAGCCATATATAAACAAAGTATCTCTCGTGAGGATATATTCCGTGATATATGAACGTGTGCTTACGCCGCTTTTAGAGGGATTTGTTGATGAGGCTTCTCATTCCCTTTGCAAACTTCTTTGTGCCTTGGGCGATCACAGCACCATGTATTTTGCTGCCACGCTCCCATCTCAGCCAACTCAAACCTTCCTCCGCCTCATGATGGATTATACAGGACTTCCAGGCTGGTTTGGTGTAGATGAGGAAGAGAGCGAGCTGTGCTTGGCATTTTGGTACCTGCTGCAGGAGGGATTATGGTCCGTCGACTATGTGAGTGATCGCGAGCCTGGTAAGGAAAGTACGGGCTGGGAAAGGAGTGAAGAGAAACAATGGGAAGTTGCGAGCCAAGTCTATGAGGAGCTAGTACACGTATTACGGAGGAAAGTCACATGGCCACGAAGGCAAGAACGGAATCTTTGGGGGAAAGGTCGGGAATGTGTTCAACATCTTTATACTTTTTGCTGATTGAGGTGTCGTAGATCAAATCGAGAAGTTCGCTCAGTATGTTTACATTAATGTATCGAGTTTCTGAGCTGACACATTGAAACCAAGATATCGCAGAGACGTCGGTGACACTTTAGTCAACGCCTACTACATTCTGCGTGACAAGATGTTGGAGGGTCTGGTCTCGACCATTACAGACGCTCTTTCTTCCGATCATCTCCACAGGCGGGATTGGGAGGTACGTGGAAGCCTGACAGTGAAGCCCTCCCGCCTGACCTGATATTACATCTGTTAAGGACATCGAGGCAGCTTTACATTGTATTCTGTGCACACAGGAAGCGGTTCCAGTAGAAGAAAACCCGTCTCTTACACAACTGTGTGGAAACGATATACTGGGTAAACTTCCGTCGTCTGGAACAGATCGCGTTCGGCGCACAATGATACAACTCATCGGTATTTTCTATCTTCTTTGGAAGCTGATTCATTAACCTAAAACGATATTCAGGGGCATATGCCACATGGTTCACAACGCAGGATGTGACCCTCCTTCTGGGCGTTATCTCGTTCGTAGTAACGGCGCTTAGTGAACCTTTGCTCTCCTTACCAGCGGCCAATGCTCTTAAAGAGCTTTGTGACGCTAACCGGGTTGCTCTAGCTCCGCACATCAGCGCGTTCGGTGGTTTGCATGCTAGCCTTCCATCCATCCCCGTAGGTTTATATCTTAGTGATATCCATTTCGGTCCGACTAGCTAACTAACAACTTGGGACTATTAGGAAACAGAGAAGAGCAAAGTCCTCCAATCTATTGCCAGTGTGGTTCAAGCGATTCCTCCACGGGAAGCAATTCTACCTGTACAGGTGTGGCAGATGCTTCGCACATTGAATGTATCTCACATGCCGATGTCAAGGCAATGGTGAATCCTGTAGTAGTCAAATTAGCTGATGCTATCAGTTCTGCCAGCCAGGTTTGTAGCGAATCTTCTCTTATATTTTCATATGCTGACTGCATTAATGACGATGTATATTAGTTGCCCCAAGACGCCAGAGACTTGTGCATTCAGCAATTGCATGCTCTCACTGGGTGCGCACGTGGACTCACCAGCGCAGCTGAACCACTATTTGTCCTCGAGGAATCCGACAGTGGTCAACAAGAGCTTGAACGAATGAATCTAGCCAGAAATGATCCACGCATGGCCAAACTCCGTGCAGATATCGTGACGGGTCTCGAACAAGTCATGCAGCTGTGGTCGACGGATGCAGAGACGGCGGACGTGTGTGACCTCTTGCGCGCCGTTGTTTGCACGTAGCTCATCATATATGTCAGGCGCTAAGCGACCTTTTCAAGGCGATCACCTGCTTGCCAACGGACACGACTTTGATATCTCTACCTCCCGGCCCTCTACTAGAACTAAGCTGCGCAGCCGCGCAGCGACACCTCAGTGGCGTTTGGCTATCGCTAGCCAGCATGTTGTTGATACAGCTGAATCCGCCATCCTTCACCACCCTTAGCTTAGGCCCCAAGCCTGAGGCGCAGAGTTTAGTTCTTTCGATCTTGCCTGTGCTGCTCGAACCATGTTTTTATGTCCTTAATAGCACGCAAGCAATGGAGGTGGTACGTAAGGAATTAGGCGCCAATCGAACGTGCTGATCGGTCTTGGTATATCTTGATGCAGAATCCCGATATTGCCCAGGCCTTTTTCACTTGCATGGAAACGGTACAGTTCCACCGACTCGACACATGTGTCGCGATTTACTCTGCCGCCTTAGGTTACACATCATTTTACGCGGGCGCTCTACGAACTTCCTGGATCACTTCTGTCCACTTTGGTACAGACGGCCGTGGGGGCGTTTGCTATTCAAGAACGTTACGCGCTCGTGGCGGCCTGCACTTTTCTTGTGCGCTTGTTATAGCTTTGTCATTGATCGAACGACCTCATCGTATTGACTCAAAATTAGGCTAGTTTGATACGAAACACTCTGGCAGATGGCAATCTCGTCGAGCAAGCAGATGTTCTAATGAGCCTGCATGGCAAAAACATCGTACAAGCCTTGCTTTCGGGCTTTGCTGGCGTGGCACCACGATCAGCCTTGCCCAATCTTATAGATCTCCTAGCAATGGTCTCTCTGAAGCGTCCAGACGAAAGCCGAATCTGGATGAGAGAAGTATTGTTCTCTGTACGATATATTTTCGGCAGCTCTTTGATTAAGACTGACAATATTCAGGAATATTTTATCTCGTGTCAGGCATCACCAGAGGCTAAAGAGAAATTTCTGAAGACTGTAGCCAGGTATATTTACATTCTTAATGTTTTATTTAATCCCTCATGTTTAAAAACAGTGCCCGTTCCACGAAGAAAATCCGCGATGCGTCGAACCAATTCGCCCTGATTGCCCGGGGATTAGAAGGTTCGAGTTTCGGATATGCCACCGTTACTATGTAGCATTTATATAGGAGCAATGTATTTATTTATGACCACCAAGTGTATACTTGCTATATTTGCACCGGATTCTTGTGACACTCATCATCACGTGACGTGCAGAACACCGCACGTCGAGTTCACGTTACCGTTCGGCATACCGGCTGATGGCTTGATCCCATCAATGTCAAAAAAGGTAAGCTATCATCTAAGTCCCCGAGTACTCTTTAGCAGTATCATGTAGTAAGGATTATTATATTTGTGCGGTTCAGAAACGCACCATTCAAGCTCACGACGTTGAGATGAGTCAATAATCCCTCTCCTGGCAAACCAGCAGTTCCTTGCTGTGATCCCAGGCCGCTCAATCACAAGATTCTTATTATAGTCATTATTTATATGACCATCATCTATGTACCACCTCCTTTGTACCATCCTTCTACCCATGAATGTTGGTAGCAGGAGCTCATATTTTTTTAGGTGAGAAACAAGGTTGCACAGAGCAAATCTCTCAGAGCCCTCAACTGGTAAGCAAGCTTGCTCAGTGCCTTTTTTGCTAAGGCTTGCACCACAATGTTTTGCTTAGTGAGCAAGAGTACGTGTCGCAGTGCACATAAACAGCTGTTGTATGACCCTTGCCACTATTAAGACAGTAAGAGGAGCCCTACAGCTGCTTCGCTACTTGTTTCTAGCAGGTTTGTTGTTGCAGCACAAGCAGCCTGCTTCACATACTGACACCTCTCAGGTTCTTTTCACTTTCCTGCCCTCCTGCTCCATATTGTGTACTTTGTATGGTGATGCCTTTTCCCTAAGGGGTCTTATAATTGTACTCATATATACACACTTGCCGGTTGTGCTCAAGAAACACCCTCACTGGAGGCATAGAAAGATTTTCCAGTCAGGAAAGTCTTGGGAAAAACTTAATAAGGGGTCAGATTTTACTGGAGTAATTCAGAGTAAGATAATTGTTAGCAAATTTCTATTTCCTTGTAATAGTCATAATATTTGCATAGGATTATCCCAATCATCCTGTAAAATTATGAGAAAACAGTAAAGATATCCAAATTCTCTGACAGTTTTCTCATCTCAGAGTACTTTCTATAAATCTGACCACTATCTATGTTTTTCTTAGGATTTTCCAGGTGGGAAAATTTTACTATGCCTGCAGTGCCTTTGGTGCGGTTGACCTATAACTCCAGCCTTCGTTCTTTGCGCGTGACGGAGAGATTTGAGTTTCGAGGATTCCGGGGGAATATTGCTAAGCCTCGTCCGGACCGCTGTCGATGAGATCGGGGCACTGGCCGATATGCCGAACGGTAACAATCGACTGATTACTGCTACCCGTTCAACCCGTCTATCTTCGGACTGGTGTCCTCATCCAACTCTTTCACGTCTTTCGCCTCCCCTCGAATTAAATCCACTCTGTCGCCGATATAAGCGATACTTATAGATTTATCCACCTAAACCACAAGTACACATGACTGATTTAATCAAGCAGAAGCTGTCAGGCTGGCTTTTTGTGATCTATTGACCTTGCCAGTGAAGGGAGTAAAAGACCAGGGTGTTTTGAGCAGTCGCACGATTAATCCCTTATCTTTGTTTTACAACTACCTTAAAAAAATGCAGTGAACTAATGGAGCCTTAAAGATGCTTGAAGTGAGTCATTGAACCTCGCCTCACCTATGAAAACATTACCCTGTGTCTCATCCTTCATCTTCAGTCCGGCTATTGTTTTCTTCCTCATCTTCTTCCGCAACTGGCTCGAGCTCCCTTTGTTCTCCCATAGATGACCAAGCTGGATGGTCCATGGGCATGCACATTAAGCCCTCCAAATCGTTCATGTCGATATCAGTGATTGCACCTAGCGCAGATGGCTGGGTCTGCTCAAGTTGCCTCCTCGCACTATGCTCTGGCATGGAGAAACTTGGCACAGGAAAGGCGTTACGTATACCCAAGATTAGCCTGGAGCAGTTTATGGAGAGCACAGCAACAAGAAAGCTACGGACTCTAGGGTTAGGAGCAAGAAGTGATACTTGAGTGACTGATGCTTACTTGGATTGCCGTGCGGGCACGTATGTGGCAGGAAACCAGGTTCCTATCACTGCAAATAAAATTGCCACTGAAGGTGCCCACGATAGTTAGCCACATTCAGCTCAGGAGGTGCGCTTTATTTCGCTTACTAAAAGCCACTGGTAGTGACAGAATTTCAGTCGTGGTGCAAACGATACAGGCGGGGCACTCACGGAAAAAAAATACTGATCCTGTTCGTGCGATATGCGACACCAGTGGTGTACTGCTCACTGAGCGATTGTGGCGAATTACTTGGATGATGGTCATCAAAAAAAACACCAACTGGATACAGCGATCACAAGAAGAATTGTAAGCTGCTTTTTCATGAGGATAGCAGCAAGTGAGGATACCTCAAGGCCTAATGTAGAGTAAAATGTAGTGTTGAAAATGGGGGGGAATGGAGGAGTCAAACGGTTGCAAGCAGATTGCAAAGGATCTAGGTGCGACGGGCTTGTCTTTGACACGAACTAGTGATCCTTCAGCCAAAATCTTCCCTCTATAATACTGAAGCCTCACCTCCAATGACAGGCAATTGACTACAGTGGCATGGATTGTCGACCCGCCAACAAGAAAGATGAAAAACACGAGGACACCTCGATTTTGCTCGTATAATGCCCAAACTCGGATAGCTAATGCAGATTGAATGATCCCGACAGATATTACTTGCGCGATTTGGGTGTAAACGAAGATAACGAAACACCTTTAGATTAGATTAGCATTAGCGGAAGAGGTCGTCAATAACGACGACAAAAATGAATACGACTGTATTTGGTTCGAAGGTGAGTAGGATGAGCGTAAGTATATCGACAACTTACTTGAAAGGTTGGATTACTCGTGGAAAAACCTGAAGGTTATTAGAGGCGTGCTAGACATTTTATATGTCTTGAATTCAATTTACGATATATTCGGAGACTACGTAGAATGCGTGACATAAATATAAAGATCACTCAATCTCAGAGACTAACTTACGCAAATATCAAGGGCATTAACCTTTGTGAGGGAGTAACTTGGGTGCAATTATCAAAACGCAAGTAGTGAACATACCACCGATTCATCCAAAATAATATCTTGATCAACGATATACGTGGGCGTGATTTCCATATATGTTCCACCTGTAGAGACCGGCAGAAGTTCAATTGAATCACTCTTTGACTACCTCTTGAATTTACGAGATCCAAACGGTGCGTACCTCTTGGTCAAATGTAATGACTAGATGAACACGATCAATCCGTCATGGGGATCAGTGTAACGATTCACTCACTTATATCCCAAACGATAAGAGTGATAGAACAAATTGCGAGGCATTGCGATCTCCATTGTGAAACAAGTGTAATGAGTTCTGCGTCACTGACTCCAAGCCAGTCCATGCGTCCCAGCGTTGAAGAAGTGTTATTCTCCTGCATAGAGGTCAGAGAGTACTTTGTGCCAGTTCGAAACACGTCAACTGTAGCGCAGTAACCAACAAGTAGTACTTCGAGAAAATAGAGTGATATGGTCCGATGCTAACCTTGGAAAGCCTGCCGTGCTACGCCAATGTATATATTGTTTCATTCACCTTGAAGAACGCTCTGGATCTTGGGAATCTCACGGCTAAGAATCAATGGCAAGTTGCCGGTACGCGGTTAGCCGGACTACATACTAATTTTTAGTAATAGTGCTGTCGTTTACTTACCGTTTACAAACGTCAATAAACATTGGATTTGACATTTTGAGAGGTCCGATACCGCTCCGCCATGGTTGGAATTGAAGAAGGTGGAACGGTTTCTAGTCCAACGTTTGTACATCCAACATGGCTTCATGTGAGGGGCCGGGATGTTGTATATTTGTATATATAGCATTGGGATGCTCCGTGATCAGGGCCAAATGCTTCGGCATGACTTAGACTCGACACAGTTCGACACCTGGCAGCGACTGGTCCGCCCCGCAGTGCTCACCATCGCAAAATAGGTAACTGGTGCGCATTTGATACCCCGCTCACCTGCAAATGCCGTAAAGTAACGCCGTCTTGACATCGGTAAGTTATTCAAATTTCAATGACAGGCCGTAGTTACTTTGTTCAAAAGTTATACATGAGACCCACGCAGGATTTATTATAAATATATCATCTCAACCATATTGAAACCAGAGAGGTATCTCTGCATCATGCATGAAGCATCAACTTTCGGATGAAGTCCTTGCAGATAGAGAAGAAGGAAGGTAAGCTCCTACTGCATGATCTGGTCTCGTATTAACTTAGTAAACCTTCATAGTTTGCTAACGTAGCCTTTGTCACCGTCGATATTACATTGTAATTATTGCGCCCAGGGGATCATCGCTTGTCCTATCGTCACCGAATCTATTTTGGCGTGAGTACTATCCTCCGTCTGACGGTCACCCTGTCAATGCGGTTGTTAAGACGTCAAGGAGCGGAAATGCTTGAATACCACATCCGTGCTTTCTGCTACGCGCCGTTTGTCGGAAAAATCCGAAAATCTTTATCTGAGTGACGGGTGTTTGAACTTTCCCACCCAATGACCTCGGGGCAGCACCAGAACCATGACTTCAATGCTTGGCCAACTCAGCGTGCAAAGTATGCAGCTTCATATCCATCTCTGAAGTTTCTTTTTGGCTTGCTCAACACCATATGTCATGTACTCACTTATGTAACACTGTTGTTGTTTGAGCATTTAGTTAGTCATAATGTCAGTCTAATACTCACAGTTGAGAATCGCAAATAAGCTGAAAATGAAATGGGTCTAGTGTTGGTTTGGCTTGGTTCTGGCTAAACCGAGCTGAGTTTTAGCTGAACCAAGCACAGATTTTTCAAGCCGGCTGCACTTTCTCTAAATGGCTCAAATGAGTGTCTTCCTTTACATTGTATTTAAGGTCCTAGAATAATTGTAATAGAATTATATTCTGTAATAAAATACTCTTTAACTGCTCTTGGGAATAAGTCAAAGTATGGAGGCTCAGCTTGTAGCCATTGGGATTGAAGCTGGCTTGTCCCATGTTGGCTTGGCTTGGAGCCAAAACCAAGCCACAGCAACACTAAATGGGTCAGCCTCCCTAACAATAATTCAGTCCCAAGCAAATAAGCAGCTTGTGGTTGCTAGTACAGATCATTGGGGCTGCTGGTTGAGATCAGTGCAAGGGGGTTGCTCAAGCTCACCAGTCACTGGTTGAACCATCTGCTGACCAATTTTCCTTCATAGATTATACCTGTCACACATAGTAATTGTAGATGTAGCCCACAAGTATAGATATATACAGCAAAACACACAAACATGTCCTACCATAGTATAAGGGCATGATATGATACCACATCCAGACACATGTGTAAGATTCTTACTTTCACACTAACAGACTGAGCCAATATATTTATTGGTGTCTGTGATGGTGTGGTTACAAGTAACATTATCTGCTTATCTAATTACTTGTGGACAACTGTATAGTTGTATACAAGTGCCCCTAGTGGGCGGCTTATACAATACAACCCATAAGTCACTCTGGTGACTTATATACATTAGATAGGAGCATATATGCTACTATAAGAATCTACATTCTTACATCCTCCCCACAGACCGAACCTCAGGAGGTTCAGGCAACTTTTTTACACTGATGGAGGATCAGCATATACTGGTGCAGGCGCAGTCAAAGATGACTGCACAGCTACTTCAACAGTATTGTCATAGTAGATGGAGTCGACTGGGTCGACTTCCATAGTGTTGTCATCCACTTAGGGCTGTCCACGAGTCTACCCACAGATCACCCAGACTTGGATCCATGGGTATTCTCATTTTCAAACCCTATACTTGGATCCACATGGGTATTGCATCCGGGTGATCCAAACTCATGGATCCGAACCCACGGGTTTCCGACTACTCATGGGTTGATCTGTGGGTATATGTTATTCGTTTCTAGCAGGCGTAGGTAGCTATGTATTGACCCTGATTTCTACTATTTATTTCGTATTTTTATCTAATTTATTGGGGCCTGTAGAGGCCCCACAACTTTTGTTGCACCAGCAGCTTGAGCTTATATAGCTCCAGTGCTTGTTGTGCTTTGCAGGTCATGTGACTTGATGAACCTTGTTTGAAATAAAATAAGGGAACAAGGTCTCTGTGCAAGCAAGGGTCTATTGCATCCCCACCACTCTCTTGCATGACCAGGATGAAACTGGGCTGTGCTCAAGCTGGCGGAAGCAAATTACATGAGTGAACGAGCATGTAAGAAGAGGGAAGAGGTATGGGTGGGTGCAAAAGAAAAGCAACTCGAAGTCTTGATGACTATCAAGTGCGAGATGTGAGGAGAGCGAGACGTGAGGAGTGGACTAGTGAGACTGAGACACATATATGTAGGACAAGTGGAATAAAGGAAACTAGGGAACATAGGAAGAAAGACAAAGAAAAGTGATGGCTTGTACGACGTGCACGCGTGTGTAGTATAATCACGTGCCTCATCCAGAGAACCTGGACAAATGAGATTTGTCCGAACTATCTCTGTTTCTCGTGCATGATGGGCAAGCAAGGGTCTATTGTGTCGCCACCACTCTCTTGCACGACCAGGATGAAACTGGGCCGTGCTCAAGCCATGCAGGGAGTGACGAGAAGAGCCAGAGGCTCGAAATGCGGAGCATTGGGAACGGCCCAATGAAGATGGGAAGAGAGATTGAGGAGGTGCGAGCGGGATGCGTCTATATAGAGCTTGTAAGCATCGCTGTGCCAGCGCCCTAGTTGTTGAATTTCATATTCGGTGAATCCAGCTTGAGCAGCTGATGAGGCAGCTCCCCTGCGGAAGGAATGTCCGGAGTACTTGGGTGGGTCGAGTCCTGCAGAGGCAAGGAGTGTGCAGAGCTTGGTGGAGAAGATGGAGTACTGGAGTGGGGTGCCGTCAGTGTTGCAGAAGAGGGGTGCATTGGGTTCCCTAGGGTCACTGCAAAAGAGGTCTTGTAATGCTTTGATGGTGCAGGTGGGGGCATTGACGGCTGTGATGTATATTGTAACACCTTTCCTGAATGGATCAGTTTTTGATGTGGGAAATGTGACACTGATGTGGCTGGGAGCATCAATGTATGGGAAAAAGGATATTGAACTTCTAGTGAGGTGAACGGATGGATCAAAGGCTTTATACTTTTCTCCTTTTACCATGAATTCTCCCAAACACATGAAGCCAGCCAAGACTAGCTTGATGGCGGCATCAATGTTAGCATTGTCAAGGGAGGAGGATGCGTTTGAGATATTGACAAGCATTTGGAGGATATCAAGGGTGATAGGGGCTGTAGGGCTTCTTGCTCTGTCACCAAAATATCTTTTGATTTCTCTGATAATGTGCTGGGTGAGTGGTGATTTGATGGTATCAAAGGGGAGGTCAGCATCAACGTGAAGGGACTTGATGTGTCCGAGGTATGCTTTGATGGTTGATGCAAGCAGTCTCTTTGAGTAGCCAAGGTGGGCAACCCACTTGAGGACGGCGGTGCTGCTGGCAGGGAGGTAGGAGCAGTCACGGTTGAGAAATTGAGGATTGAGTGAGACAAAGTTGATAAATGACCACTGGCCTGTGTTGTAGGTTTTTCTGGTGCTAGAGGCAAGGCCATGCCAGAGGAAGAATGCCACTTTCGGTGAGAGGTTAGCATGGATTTGATACCAACGGTCTGGGGGTTGGTCGAGCAGCTCTGGTGTGGCAAGTAGGGGGCCAGTGCAAATAAACAAGCATATTCAAAACGAGAAGCAGCATCAGCGAGCGCGTTCAACTCAGAAGGAAGCCAAGAAGAAGAGAAAGAAAATTCAAGGTAAGCAGCTAGCATGACAATCGTGCACACAACGGACATTGTGAATCGAGAGCAATTAGTCTCCTTCGTGAGTGCCATCACATTGACAGAATTGTCAATGTGAAACGTGACATGGTGATGTTTCCAGAGGTGGCCCCAACGTAATATAGCTTGTAAAACAGCGTAGATTTCTTTGAACTGTATGTCACGCTGTCTAAACTGGCAAGGAACTCGTGAAGAGAACCATTGGCCTTCAAAGACTCCGCCAAGCCCTTTCCGACCACTGGCATCAGTGTACACATGAATAGTTGGGTATGTGGGTGTGATAAGGCGTACACCATTCCATGTCAAGGAGAATGTGTGCCACCACCTCAAGTCAGCATAGGCATATGAGGGGATACGATGGCAAGTAAAGGAAGCAGAAAATGTAGTGGAGAAGTCTATAAGCCAGCGAATAAAGGCATGAGAGTGCAGAATGACTTGTGATGCAAATTGCAGGAAACCAATCAGTTCCTGAAGGCTCCGGAGGGTGATTGAGGGCGATGCCAGTGAGTTATTGAGGATTTCTTGCAGATAAGAGAGCTTATCTGCAGGGAGACGAGCCTCCATTGAAATTGTGTCAAGTTCAAGGCCTAGATACTCAAGGCAAGTGCAAGGCCTAATGGTCTTTTCGTGCTGAAAGTGAAGACCAAGTTAGGTACCGAGACCCATACACCAGTCAATAGCAGCATTGGCTGTGGCTAGTGGCATTTCTGGATGAAACACCGTCAGAAAATCATCCAAATAATGGTGGAGATCACCAGGGAGATGGCGGTGGATAATCCAGTGAAGAGCTTCAGCAAATAGGTTAAAAATATAAGGTGCTGACTTAAGGCCAAAAGTAAGGACAATGGCATAGTAAAACTTGTCTTCCCAGTGAAAACCAAGCAAGTGCCATTGCGAAGGGGCGACAGGAATGTGATGGAAAGCCTCTTTGAGATCAAGCTTAGCTAGCAGTGTGCTTTGCCCAAAAGAACAGACAAGTTGCACCGCACTCTCAAAAGCTTCATATTTGATGTGCCCTTCAGAATCTGGGATACCATCATTTACCGAATCGTCATGGGGCCAAGACAAATGATTAATTAGCTGCTGTTTGGGGTTGCATTTGCATGTGACTGTGCCAAGGGGGGAGGACCGAAAATTTGGAAGTGGAGGGGACTTGAAGGGTCCATGTGCGTGAAAATTGTCCAGAAGTTTGTGAATTGCCGCTGAAACAGCAGCTGGGGCTTCAAATGCCGATTTGAGGTTGGAGCAGGATTGGGGATGATCAGATCCAGTAAAGCCGAGTAGGGCACCATAGTCTATTATGTGAAGTAATGAATCTACAAAGAAGCGGTCTGGGTAATCACGAAGATGAAACTCCCAGGCATCTTTAATGAGAGCTGAATTGACTTGAGGAAGCAGTTCTGGTAATGGGGGAGGTGCATTACAGCAGGGATCCGTATTGGGATGTGCGGGTGGAGGTGGCCTTATGGAGAATAAGTGGGAATAAGGTAGGGGTGTGAACATATGTGGAGGTAGTTTGTGCAGGGGAGGGGATGGCTTCAGAGACAAATATAATGGAGACAGTGATTCAAGAGGGCCAGGACAGGTAGAGTGGACCTGATGTTTGCCCAGCGGGCTCAGGCGAGGGGTGGATGAGAAAGAAAGATCCCTCGCTGTGCCTGGGTCCTAGGTTGACTTTTTGCCTGATGGACATGAGGCCTGCCCATGTTCAGCACTGTCACATGCTTTACATTTATGAATGCAAGCACATTTGGAGCGCGTGCATTGCCTGTAGTTGAAATCATTGCACATTTGTTTTGAGATGTCATTGGCTTTCAAAGTATTGGTCTTGTCCTTGTAAGTGTGTACCCAGGGGTGCCCGATCAAATGATGATTGACTAGCATACCATCAACTTCACCCCATTTAGAGTAATCACCTTGTGACATCTCTACAAGTCATCTCGCGTGAACTGCAAAGTGGTAATTTAGAACCACTGCCCACTTGTACTCCAAGTATACTGTGTAGAGCGAGTGCAGATACTCGTTACATCCAAAAACGAATTGTTTACTCGCAAAGATGTTTCCACTTGACAGAACCTGCATCTGAAGAATGCTGAAATAACAAAGAAGAGGATAATAAAGCGATCCCCAAGATGGGTAATCCTTGGGTGAGGGTTCTTTCTCACATTGTACTAATGAGCCACTCTCAAACTCCAGAGTAGTACCAACAGGTTTTTCCCGGATGTGCGTGTCCAGTTTAAAGAGAAGGGATGGCCTCAATGTGTGATTCCCGATTGCCAGTAGCGTAGCCTCCTCGATGTTGGGAAAAAAAAGATTGAAAGGATGACGTACCGGCACCAGTGTTTCCAGTAGGCAGCAGCATAAAACCGTGGGATTGGGCAGTCATTTGCTTCTGCGGTGGAACAAAGCTGGATGATTGTGCTTGGGGAAGAGGCTGATGCTGTGATATGAGATGTGATGGTTGTGAATGCATAGGAAGGGGTGCAGTTTGTTGACAGGTGTTCTGAGGTGAGAACAATGGCAGAGCTCCACAGATTTGCCTGAGCAATTTCTGACTGTCTTCGTGCTGAATGCGCAATTGCTCCCAAAGCTCTGTTTGCTGTGCGGCTAGTGCAGATTGTTGCAGGCTCTGCCCCTGAAGTAGGGCACCTAGTGCTTCTGCAAGGAACTTCAATGTGGAGGACTCTTCGTGGGGAGCAGGAGCAGTCTCTTTCACAACCGAAGCTGGCGTGCCGTCTGACGGAAGTTGGGAGGTACCATCATCAGGTGATATCTGCTCGAATGGAGACATGGGATGAGGAGATGAGGAATTGGAAGGCCCTGGTGTAGATGCCGCATTTGCTGCACGTTTTTCATTGTGAGTCTTTGTGTTTGTTGGAGGACGAGGCACTGCTGTTTGCTTGCATCCAAAAGTGGACATGCACAGCTATAGATTAACTGCAAAAGAAAAGCAACTCAAAGTCTTGATGACTATCAAGTGCGAGATGTGAGGAGAGCGAGATGTGAGGAGCAGACTAGTGAGACTGAGACACATATATGTAGGACAAGTGGAATAAAGGAAACTAGGGAACATAGGAAGAAAGACAAAGAAAAGTGATGGCTTGTACAACGTGCGCACGTGTGTAGTATGATCACGTGCCTCATCCAGAGAACCCAGACAAATGAGATTTGTCCGAACTATTTTGTAAGTCACGTGACTTACAAAGCACAACAAACAGTGGAGCTCAAGCTGGTGCAACAAAAATTGTGGGGCCTCTACAAGCCCCAATAAATTAGATAGAAATACGAAATAAATTGTAGAAATTAAGGTCACTACGTAGCTACCTACACCCACTATAATCACAAGCCATGGATCCCAAATACCCATGGGCTTTAGGCAGAATCCCAGAGTTCATACCCAGGTCCATATGGGTATTGCCCTCTGGGTACTCAATACCCATAGGATCCTTACCCATGAGTTTTCCCATGGATCAACCCATGGGTACCCGTGGGTTGATCCGGACTAGTGCACAGCCTTACATCCACTGCAGATGCAGGCAGGGGAGCGGTTGGTGCAGAGACTTCTGTCGACGGCATGTCTGTATGTGCCTTCGAACAGGGTGGTCCTCCACCTCATCTGTCGAGTGATGAGTCGTCATCAGATGTGGATGGTTCTCCCCAGAAGCTGGGGGGATGAGGGGGCATAGGTAGATGAAGGCCAGTGAATGTCTGGCCTTTGCGGGTGTTGAGAACCCTTTGCACAGTTTCGTTATAGCAGATTTTACTCTGCTTGCACACGAAGTAGGACTTGTTGTTGTTGTCAACATTGTCATCATTGCTGGGGTCACCTTCCGGTTTCTCATTTTGAAAACCAGGTTTAAAGGCTCTAATTCCAGTGGTTGTATGGGATCTGGTGTTAGAAGGCATAGTGAATGGATCAAGAGTTTTAGTTCAAATATACTGTTATGAACTTGATTTCTCCTTGTTGGAATCTTGGAATTGTTGGGATGTCAGGTTTTGGAGTTTGGGATTGGAAACATACAGATCCCTCTTGGATCCTTCGTGTCCTGGTATTTCAGAAAGTTGGAATATTGGAGAGATTGGAGATGTCGGAGAAGTCAGAGGATGGAAGGGACAGATAAGACTTAGGGGTGGAGATGAGAAAATATTGAGTCAAGGTGAATCAATATTCGAACTGAGGAACAAAGTACATGTAAGAGTTGTATATAATGAATAGATACGGTCTGAGTTGGAAAGATACAAAATGCAGAAATCCGAAATGGAATGAATATGGGATCAGAGGTAATGAATATGGATATAAGACCAAAGATGTAGATCTTGATAGGAAATGACTAAATATAGATGGAATGGGGATAAGTAGAACAGGTGGAGCAAATTGGAAAACATATCGGAAATATGAATTGGAATATGTCAGAGAAAGGCAGAAAAGCTGGGAATGAATCTGGGTTCTAACAATAAACTATGTCTATGCTATAGTTGTGTACACATGTGTCCACAACTGTAGTAGTTATAGGTGTGAAGAACCTTAAGTTCTTCACCACTTATATGTAAGGGAATTATAATTTCCTTAATAGATATATAGCATTAATATTAGTATACATAAGTATATAGAATACTGTACAGGCATAACCCCTACTCAATTCTGGAGTTCCCACATTTCCCGTAGATAGCTCAGCATGGCCCCAGTGCCCGATCACCAAGTTCATGAGTTCACGGGAATTTTGGGAATTGAGCAACCATCTGGCATGCCTAGAAATTTCTTGAGTCTCCACTGGCTTCTTTTACATGCTACATCTCTTGGGACCATGGATGGTGCTTCACATGTACCTGCAAAATGCCTTAAAGATCCTTAGAGAAAAGCAATGCAGCAGAAGGTCCAGGAAGTCGAGAGCAAAGAGAAGAAGAGCCACCACTCGCTCCTCATCATCACGTGCACCTACTAGGAGAAGCAGACCCATGGCACGCACAGGTGGTACACCTGAGTGGCCTTCTCAAGCAGGCCAGCTGCATTGACGATGAGACATGGCAGCCACGATGGTGTCAGCACACAGCCGAGTTGCAGAATGAGCGGATGCGTTAATCTGTTGTGATCAACCCCTTTATGAACACTTGTGAGGGACGGGATCATTGGGAGACCTTTTGAGCTCTCCCAATGTTCCTGTGGTTTTGCGACCCAGTGCACTGGCCGACCATATCATCAGTCATCCCTGTAACTTGGCTGATGCCCGTGCTGGCAAGGGAAAAGTGGGAAGTACAGAATTGAGGAGGGCTATAGGCTATGTCTATGCTAAAAGTTGTGTACATGAGTGTCCACAACTGTAATAGTTGTAGCATGGGAAGAACCTTAGGTTTGAAGATCACTTACTGTAAACTATCACACATCACTCAATAATAAAGAACTGTTTGGATTGGTTCTACAAGCCAGTGTGATAAACAACACTAAGTGTAAAACATTTACACCTTTTTTTGAACCCCAAGAACTAGCTTAGGCTAGATCTAAAAAAGAGAGCACAAAAAGCAAACCACATGGTTTGCTAGATAAAGAAGCAAAGAGTGCTTCTTGGAATGTCTGCAAGACTCCAGGTTAGAACCAGGAGTCAAATGAGTCGCCTGTTGAGCGAAGCCGACGTGAATGAGATCGCAGATGGTGATCCGGACAATGCTTCGAAAGAAGCATTGGTGACATCAACGTCCAGTGTGCCTGGGACACGCCCAGGTAGCGCCAATTGGAACCAATTGACTGGCTCTGATAGGAGAGAGATGGAGGGTTTAAAACCCCCCACACTGTCGTGCACTAGTGCATGACAAGCAAGGGACCAAGGCCCCATGCAAAAAGGAGAACCTTCCAGATGCACGAGTACAACACCCGCACAAGACACTAGAGGAGGAACACCTGGGGTACAACCCAGGCAGCAGAGTGACACAAGCCACTCTAGCAAAACGATAGAAAATCAGCATGTAAGCCCCAAAAGACAAGCCTCAGAGCAAGGCTATTCAACAGAGGAAGAATTCCTCGAGGATGAACTCATGCAGGAAATCCTGTGAGAGATGGATGATACCTGTCAACAGATATCATTTGCCTGTGAACAGAGCAAACAAGCAGCTACAAAAGCTACTGAAATAATAGTCAGATGTGACAAACATCTGAGAAAGACCATAGAAGAATTACATGCGAAACAACGGACACAAATGAAAGGAAAAAAGCCCCTCCATGGAAACAATCCCAATAGGGACCATACGGATGAAGAGGGCCACCAACAACCTCAAAGGGGAATGAAACCCCCTGGAGAAATACCTAGAGCTCGGAAACGAACTCAGACGGAAGACAATCATTCTGATTGGGAAGTGACTGGTAAAGCGCAATGAGATAGAGTGAGGGATAGACAATCCCTCTTTGAAATTGTCATTGAACAAATTCAGTCGGATGACAAAATCACTGAAATCAGCATTGCAGACATGCAAGATGTGCTTGCAGATCAAGCAGACCATTGGGCTGAAGCCAAACGAAAGGCTGCCAGAAGGCATCGCCATGCTCTAGAACTGAGCATAGAACAAGCAGTTGCCACGCAATGTCCTCAGGTAAATGGACCTGAAATGGAAGACGCAATATGTGCCGCTAGGATAGTGTGTAACAAATATAGCTCATATGAATGAGTCTCGAATGCCAGGCTAGCTGGAAATATGCATGCAATTCCAGCCATAGCCAGAGGAACATGTCAGGCTTCAATTGGACCTGATGCAGATGCCCCTCAGCAAGCCCCAAGTATATGGGGCACACCAGAGAGGTCAATCGGTACCACTCACAAAATTCAGTCGCCAGCCAACTCACTTTAATGACCGTCCCCACCACACAGATGGGATAGCAATGATGGTGTGCAACACGCTCCATGAGAATCAACATGTGAGTGCCAAAAATCTGCCTTTGCAAAGGCAGGAATAAAATTGCCTCACCCCAAGCCTTACAGGGGAAGTGCCGATCTTGAAGAGTTCAAGACATTCATTGCAGGAATACTGTGATGGTTAAGCATGAATAATCTGCTTGGACCATCTGAGACTAAAGCTCAGATAGGGTACATAGGCACTTGCCTTAAAGACAAAGTGTCTGAGTGGTTCACTCAGACAGTAGAAAGATGGGACCAAGAGATCCGAGACTGGACCCTCGAGTCTGTAGTCGCTGCTTTACAGCAGCGATTTACATACTTTGATGCATAGACAAGCGTCAAACAAATTTGACTCCTTGGAGCAAGGAAGTCATACTGTGGATGAAATCCTCAGTGATATTCTGAAGCACTCAACACACATGATAATGCTGCCAGATAAGTACTCTATGAATAAACAATTCTTAGCTGCGCTAAGAACATCTTTGAGGATAGAAGTCCTCAAATGGGGGTACACCCCAGATAGGGCATCTCACGAGTACCGCCATACCCACAGATATACCTGTACTCTTGAAAAAATGGAGAGTACAGATATGAGATTTGGTCAAACATTTACACGTAAATACTTGCAAGTACAGGTAAAGTACAGGTATACCTGTGAAAAATCAGCAAATACCTGGAGATATCTATGATACCTGTGAAAAATGGAGAGTGCAGATATGGCTTTTGGTGACCAAAATACCTGCAGATATGATACTTGCGAGTACAGGTATGTACTCATGAGATGCCCTAACCCCAGAGACTCACTCCCTAGAGGAGTTATCACATGAGGCCCAAGTAATTGAGTCAGCATCCCATTATGACTATGGCACACGAGTGAGTACTACCATGGCCAGCAGTAGTACAACAACAAAAAAGAATCAGGTTGTGACAAAGCCTGAACAGGCTGCGAAGTCGCAACCTAATACAAGTAAAGTGCAGCTGAGTAAACCGACATACAAGCCACAAACCATACCCATGGTACCAGTAGCCACTGCTGGAAACAGAGCAGTGGCAAACAACGCCACTAGGCCGGGTGCAGCTGGAATAGGGAAAGCACATATGTCAGATGTATGTTGCTACAAATGTGGCCAAACAGGCCACATAAAGCCTAATTGCCCCAAATTAAGGGACAAACCACGCGTTGCAGGCATGTGGATAGAAGAAGACGTCAGAGACAGTAGAACAAGAGAACTTGGAGCCACCAGATGGCCCAAGTCACTTGGAAGAGGAGGAGTTACATCCTGAAGAAGAATACCCCGACCAAATGGTCAGAGACTGGCAAATGGAACCAACAGAGAAGTTCTGATGGTCAGATGATGAGTTCAAGGACATTTTTGGACTGAGTATTGTGCCAGTGCAATACACACCGCAGGATACTGCGACAGACACAGCATATATGCTATGCAAATACAAAATGAGAGTGTAAACTCTCATATCCAACTCATATGACTAGCTGCGGGCGGTATAATAGACAAAACTGCCGAGCCAGTCTATGATCATAGGGCTTGGCACAAAGATCAAATGCAGCCAAAATGATCATGTGAAGAAAACCAGACTATCTCTGGTTACTTTGAAATTGGAAGCACAAGAGCCCACTGTATGCTAGACAGTGGGTGTGAAGGTGTGATGATATCACCCAATTTCACACATGCGACCAAGATGAAGATGTTCGAACTTGAACGTCCCATAGGCTTACAACTAGCCTGTGTTGGTAGTAAATCTACCATAAACTACTAGCAGGAAGTGGGCCATGGCTTGCGCCTAGCAGGTATGATTCCCAATCAGCCCCTTTCATGATGTCACAGAACTTCACAGGGTCACAGGCATTGGATCCAACTAGACAATTCCAATGATATGTAAA